>JAEIGD010000019.1:1830000-2235796 GCA_018903425.1 Zaprionus nigranus | reverse complement strand
CTCCCCTCACCCCCTATCACTGGCACACCTCTCTCTCTCTATTCCACATTGAGTCTCTTGCCTTCTACATTGCTACCACCATCACACACATCGCAAGTGAAGGTGGAAAGTAGTGTAGGGCATGGGGCCAGGTGCGCCCATCAGGCTGGTGTGAGTGCGATAGGTGACGAAGAGGGAGTAGGTGGAGGGGTGGCACCGGGCGCACCTTAGTCAAGAAGTTGGCGTCGTTGTCGTTATGAAAATGACTTTGCTCTTGCTGGCAAAGGGGAAGGAGAATGGGGCAGCGTCAGGGGCAAGGGGAGGGGATGTGGAGCGCCGCACACACACAAACAACAAACCTCATACCAAAGTTTGGTATCTTGTTCCTTGGCCCCGCCAGCGTCTGGCCGCTGTCGCCAAGTCACCGCTGCTGCTGTTGCTGTTGTTGGCCTGCCGCCGCCTCGGCTTTAGCAGTCATCACTTCGCCCCAATCCAGGGTAATTATGACCACCAAATATACTGATCAAATATTTACCTTCACTTCGCCGACAATCGCCATCGCTTTAATGGCATTTTATTTTGAGCTTTTCTTCGCTTTCTCTGCCACTTCTCGTTCCCGTTCTGGTTGGTTGTTGTTGCCTCTTTTGGCAGTTACTTTTTGTTGTCGTTCATTGTGACCGCGTCGAACAGCTGCCGACAGCCACCAGCTACATGTAGAGGAGGCTAATGCTTTGTACATCATTTGATTATCATTAGTTGCCCGCACCGGCGCCTTCTCCACGCCACGCCACGCACTCTCTCTTCTCTCTCTGTACTGTGTAACATCGCAATAACCGGTCAAAGATGTTAGTGGGGTAATCATTGTTATTAAGAAAGCAAGGTATCTGTAGCCATAGATCAGCGAACTAAATAAAGCTATTCTATCGGAACTGTTGTTCTAATAACTGTCGGTTCTGTCGCATGAACTCAAGAAGGCTGTTATGCAAGCCAGAAAACTCAAATCTGGACAAAAGATTTCTGTGTACCATAGGTACGCAAGTTTAGCATCCTCCAAAAAGGGAATTATATTGATCTGGTTTGGCAGAAGGACACGACAGACCCCTCAAACTATGTAAATTTTAAAACATCATCAACAGCCGAGCAATTTTGGTAAACACAATAATTTCAAAATGGCTTAAAATTAAGGTTGCGACCTCGGATCATTAATATATAAGTTATTTAGAAATCAGTTATTTCCGAAGGTGTTCCCGATTTGACTCCCCCAAAGTATGCAACTTATAACACGCAAAACATGAAAGGTTTACACTCATAAAGTCGTATGCTCAGGTCGTGTTCACGGTGCTTGTCATAACATTAGTTAGTTTCTCTGGAAAAGCAATTCTCTTAAATGCAGTGCAAGAGTTAACAATAGTTGACAATCCTTAAGAAACTTAAGTCAACTTATTTCTATCATGAGGCTGAGTTAACATTATCAGAGAGTATTCCCCAACCTCAACCTCCAATCGAGTTAATTTATTAACCCTTCTCTGCCAGGCTCTCCATTTTCGAACTGTGAAATGGTTGGTTAAAGTAAGACAAGTATTATTTCCCAAAAAGGGCAAAATTAGCCCGAGTTATGATAGCCCCCCTCTTCCACGCCTGTCGAAAGGCTGTTAAAATAAGGAAATCCATACGATGAAAAGGTAAAACATAAACAAGCAACTGCCAGCCTCTTTAAGATGACGCCCCTCCTTCCTTGCTCTTCTCACACAAACAGCCAAGGTATCAACAGAAAGTCATATGCAAAAATATAGGATATGTTGTGTGAGTGCGCGTGTGCTCGGTATAAGCACTTGGAGTCGCCGCTCAGTCTCTCTATAAATTCCTCTTGTATAACAAAAGATGTGCAAAATTTGCGCTTGTTAATGCAAAGGCACAAGTCACACACTCATACACACACACACACACACGCACACACACGTCTGATAAACACCCAACAATAGGAAGAGAGAGAGAGAGAGGAGGAGAATAAAGCGGGAAAAAAGTTCAAGGCAAGTAAAAACAAAAAAGCAATTGACGCTGCCCGCAAGTCTCAAAGAGTTCTTGACGCGACTCGTATCTATCTGCCTCCCCCATCTCTCTCTCGGCAAGTTTCACCCAGGCCAAGCCTGCGTGCCCGTCTGGAGAGGGGGCGCATGTTTGGGGGCAGCTCCCTCCACGGGGCTGATGCGGCGCATCGTGTGGCATTGTGTCAAAAGAAGTTAGGCAAAAGCAAGCGACGCACTAATCTCGTTTGGCGTAGCGTGAAATGCATGTAATTGTGTAAACATGCCAAAGGGTATGGGGCGCCCAACGTGGGCCATGGCAACACAGATGCACAGATGTGAGCTCGTTTGATACCACAGGGTGACATACATACACCGAGCCCACAATTCGTCGCGAGCCAAGTCAAATGCCGTAAAATTAACTCCCTGAAGATTTTTGCAGGTGCAGAAGAAGAACTTGCAGTGAATATCCCAAGAAATATTTAATGTTAGTATCTTTGATAAATAAAGTAACACTTCCATAGTCTTCTCTGGTAAGTTTTTCTTTCTCGTTTAGTTACTTTTTCTTCTTATAAAGTTTCTTCATCTTTCATCTTGTTTTTGTATTGAGCCTTATTGTATTTTCTTCTTATAAAGAGTCTCCTATCACAGTTTTGTAGACTCCATTCCTTGTACTATATGTTATGTCTTCTTTTTCAGTAATCGATTATTAACTTGCATTAATTCTTCTCCATCTCTATCTCTATCCTCTCTCAGTATGTGTTCTGGGCTTGTGTTATCTGTTCTACGGCTCGAAATTGTGCAAATTAGTTGAGTTCTGTCATCCTAGGAAGCAGTAAATAGCGCGTGTAGGCGCTGGATAGCGTCGGATTGGGGAGTGGGTAGGAAGGCCTTAACCTTCTTGGAGGAGGGTGAGAGAACTTACTTTCAAAGTGATATGAGTGGGAACGTCAATGAGCAGCAAAAAATTATGAAGCTCATCAAAATGTGCGCTGAATTGTAAAATGCCGCTTGCCTTTCTTGGCATATACTACATATTCATATATGGCATGTATATATTTTTTATGCCTTACCCCCTTTGCCTGTGTGGGAGTGTGGGCTTGGGGGTTGCCTTACAAGTTATGTGTGCTGTGTCTTATCTGAAGCAATTAAAAAATGTTTTTTGTTTTCGACTTCCGCTGCGACGTCGTCGCCATCGTCGTCATCGTCATCGTCAGCGTCCTCGTCTTCAGACAAAGCCAACCGAGCAGAGCGCATACTACGCACATATGAAGGGGGATTATCATTAGGATTGGCTGGCTTCAGTAGCACAGACGGCAATGTCACGGACCAGCACAGGGAGTGGGTCCAAGTTGGAGGCGAAGTCGGAGCTGGAGACGGTGATGATGGAGTGAGAGTCTGCCGTGGGGCAAAGAAAAACTTTGCCTTTGTGTTGATGTGTTTATTTATGCTGTCTTATGAATTTCACTGATTCGCCGAGCATTTCTCGTGTCCAAATCCCGAGCCTTTCTTTTCCTTTGTTCATATATTTTTATGATACGCGGCCCTGAAGCCCAGTGACAGATGGAGGTAGAGTATGTGAAATAGAAGAGCACAGCAAGGCAGTCAATATGTGATGCCATGTAAGAGATCTTTGACGAACTATATTATATACGATATACCTTTATGTAATAAATGCATGATATATCTATATATACAATAGTTTTGCAGAACATTACAAATGAAAATTGATTGAAGAAACGTGGAAAGAAATTAAGTACATTTTATTAGGTAAATACTTTTAGTTTAATCTACTCGCAGTAGTTCAAAGGAACTTGCCTTGTGATCTGATTAGCTGAGCTTGCTGCTGACAATATTTGTTTTCTGTCTCCCAGTGTGTTTAAAATTTTCCCTTCTGCTCTGCCTAATCGGACGATCTATGGGCAGTAATAAATCGTACATTTAAGCGCGTCCCTTCGTAAGGATATTACCCCGGCCCAGTCGGGCTGATTGATGAAATGTCACGTTGAGTGCGACGAGTGCGACGCTCGCAAGGAGACCGACAAAAATTAAAAAATAAAAACGCATCAAAATGCCGCAAATGAAACATAAATGCCACAAGCAGCACCCCCCTCCCCCCAAGCAAACCGCAGTCCCCGACCCGGGTCGGTCCATGGGCCAAGTCAACCCTCGTGTGCGTTTGTTTTGTATTTGATAAGCATGAAAAACGCACAAGAAAATAAAATTGTTTTAGATGTCAGTCTGGGATGCAGGGGAAGGGGGCGCCCAAAACAGAATCCTTAAAAAAATAGTGCTGCTTAAAAGCAACAAAAGCAACAAAAAAACGAAAAGAACCAACGAAAAAAATGCGAAAAAATTTAAAATGAGGTGGGGGGTGGGGAGGGTAGAAGGGAATGGACTTCAAGGGGTGGGGGTATGCTGTCGGTGTGTGCAGCGGCAAAGGCAAAGGCAGTCAGCAAATGTTTTATCGCTTATACTTTTTTTCACTGCGTTTTGTTAAGGAGTTGGAAAAATGAGCGTCGATTAATTTAATAGAGACAAAAAGCCTTCGCACACACACACACACAGACATACAGTGACAAAGTCGAGTAGAAAGTCTGAAATGGATATGGAAATACGCGCCCGACTTCGAATGCGATGCGTTCTTCAGCACGGGATGACGATTCGAGCGAGTTGTCCTCAGTGAAAACTGTCCCAATGAGGAAGCTGCAGCAACAAGTTCTAACTGTACTTGCGTTTTCAAATCGATACTATTTTCCAGACAATTTTGAACATATAACAATATTTTATAATAATTATAATACATATATAGTATATGTTTACCTTAAAAGAGACCTTCATGTAATAAACCTAACCTAATGAGACTATTCGAAAAACTTCACCCCAAAGAGACGTTGTACGATCACATATGATTCACTTCAGAAAAAGAGGGCTATTCAAGAAAAAACTTATGTAGTAGATTCAAGAAACGCAGCTCTAACCTCACTTTAAAACTCTGACCAGACTTTTAACATATATTCTTGTTCACGTCCGTTTGTATTTGTTTTTCGACATTCTGTACCCTGTAACCATCTGAAAGTATTAATAAAAGTTACTGCGTAGTATGAGAACCTTTTATTTTTACAAACTAACTACGTGGGAAGAGTTTGTTTAACTTGACTAACTCAAACCGGGACCATTAAGTACTTGACCGAGTAAATCGTTAATGAAATTAACAAAAATATATTACTTAGGCAAACAAAATGTGTACAGGGCATACGGCAGCTCGAGGCAGTCAGTTATGATGGTTGGCCGAGCGTTTTGTTGATTGATCCCAGCTGAATGCATGTTGACTTTCGAGACAAGTCTCCTCCTCCCCAGGGTCACCACTGCCCTCTGCTTTGAATGAAACCTTAGATAAATATGCGAATTACTTCAACTGAACTGCGACTGCTCTTCACCCTCAGTCTCACTCAACTTTTCATATCAAACAAACTACGATAATACAAAATAACGGACATTTATCTAAACGTTTAGCCATTTATTTGAGCCAGGAATGGAGCAGATATACACACAATAAGTGTGTGTGTGTGTTAAAAAAAATAAAAAGTATCGACCCATTAGTGTGTGTAGATGTGTGTGTGTGTGTGTAAAACAAAGAATAAACCGAAACGAAACGAAACGTATAAAAACTAATGAAATCCTTATTAATATGCTCTGGACCTTTGCTGTTTGTTTGCATTGTTGCTGTTGCTGTTGTTGTTGTTGTTGTTGGGTGCTCTTGTCGACCCAAGCAAATTGAATATGCAATGAATTGTAAAACGCAAAAGTTTTGCATAAAAAGACCCCAACTCGACTCGTCTCGAAGCTACTCAGCAAATGGTCAGTTGCGAAACTAGGGAGAAGGAGAAGGACCAGAGAGGAAGAGAAAACAAAAATGTACGCACATTTTTCAGCGCATATTATGTAATTTTTCACATTTTCCAACAGCTTACAACGATCCATTCGACTGACTTCCGGGACATGCCTTTGGTTTTCTTGTTGTTGTTGTTGTTGTTGTTCTTTTTTTCCAACGGTATCTTTTGCATTTACGTTCGCGGGCAGCCGCTGTCCATTTGGGCCATTTGGGCCACTCGAATTTGTCCAATCAGCTGGCTGCAGCTTTGCGATTGGCTGCCTGCGCTGTACTGCGGCACCGAAATCGAATCTTGCCGCACATAGGGTAGTCTCCTCGCCTGGACACGTTCCCCACGCAACTCCCTCACTCGCTCGCACACCCTATATATGTATGTATGTATAAGTATGCATACCATGCATGTGCTAGTGTGTGTTCATGGCCGAGAGTATTGATATCTGATGCGTATTCAATACGTTTCGACGCGCGCACCCGCACAGGGGATGGAAAGCGTCGCAGCAACCTTTCACACACTCACACACCCGCACACCCACACACACACATGTGAGTGCACGACGAAAGTGCGTGCGTCGTGCAGGCGAGTGAGTGCGTGTGTGTCTACATGAGAAAGTGAGTGTGAGTGCGGCTGCATTTGAGTGCAATACGAGCACTGAGTCCCTTTGTGGTCGCCATGCCAAATGAGTCAGTGCGTGGAGTCGATTCAGTTAACGGCTAACGATTCGCGAGTGTTCAATCATAAGTTGATCGATTAACTAAGAGTGCAACAAAAATTATAACATATCATTAACATTTAAAAATAAAAACAAGAAGGAAAGCCACATGATTTCTGATATTATAAATTATTATTGCATACTTGCAGGCGGAGCCTTGGAAATCATAAAATTATTTTGAAATAACTGCAAACTTATAAGGCGGCTTAAAGTAGACATTTTCAAAGTCATGTAAGCCAACATTATTCAAAACACCCTCTAAATATATTTAGAGCATAAAGTACATCATGGAAATACACACTTAGATAGAATAAAACACTATAACTACTTAGAAGTAGTCTGAGAGAAGCAACTACACGAGATACTCATAAGATTATAGATAAAATTGTAAATCTGATTCCTAATGAAATAATAAATATAATAAAAGCAAAACTTCATGGTTAATTTCAGTGTTTCCGATATCCTTTGGACGCTGTTAGTAATTGTGTTCTACAAAATAATGTTAGCAATAAAATTACGCTTGTAATTATATTTAGACTCTCTTGCATAATGATCTAGATTAAAAAGAAATTCTGTACGGACATCTAAGAGAAAATGTTGCCCAATCTATGAATATGTTTTTTCGTCAGTTAAGGTAATAGTTCTTAGTTCTTTATGTGTGTTCATCATTTGATGATAACAAAAGCAATAGTCACAAAATTGCTCTAGCACTGTCTCGTAGTTTTCAGTTCATATTTTGGCACTATATGAACTGTGGCTGGCCAGCCTCAATGGCAGCCAAGGGCGCTGCCAATAAAAATACTCATAGTTCATTAATAAACAATTATGTGCGGCATTATTGCGCGCTAAGCGCAACGAATTAATGCCTTCGTTGTCGGCTTCAATAATTTTAATGTGTTGAAGGCCCGATGCCGACATGAATATCGTACACTGTACCCTGGCATAGTCAGGCTCTTCGCACGATGCCATTAATGCCCATTAAAATGCCAAAGTGTGCGCCGGGTGAGAAAGCGCCACAATGTAGCAGCCATAAATAACGTGGAAGGAGTAAGAAAAATACTAAAAACAACAATAACAACAATGCCAAACGCAAAAACAAAAAATTATTAACGCCTCAAAGGCGTGTGTGTGTGTGTGCTTGGGGAGAATATTTGCGAGTCGCCTGTGCGAACGGCGCGACAACAAAAACTATGAACGGCTCCTCGCCAGATGATAATACATTATCAGACCGAGCCATAAATGAGCTGGATGTGTCAGTATGTGTGTGTGTGTGTGCGTGCGTGCCAAAGGGTTTAATGTGTGTGTTGCTGGGGCTGGGTACAGGGTGTAGGGTATGTATAGGGTATAGAGGTCTTGGCACATAAAATTTATGTGCCGCAAAAAGGACAAACGAACCAAAAAATCAACCGACAGCTGAGCAACTGACTATCAATGCAATGAAGTCTAACCTCTTACACTGGCTCCCCCTTGCTCCCGCTTCCCTCTACTGCCCGCTCCATCCTTTTCGCTTTTAACTCACTAAATCTACTCTAACCGCCTGCCTTCAACTCTTTCCACATTCGCTGCGTGGCCATTAAGCAGCGATGTAGCTAGAGATGGTCGACGAATCGTTCTCTTTGTCCTCGTGACTCACGCAGTTTGTGTATATATTAATACAGGTGGCTCTTTTTGTAATAATTAAGACTCAAGTGACAGCGAGTGTTGCTTTTGAGACTATACATTTATTGGAGATTTACCTTTCGCTCTATTTTAAAACTGTAGCTTATTTAGAAGTTGTTTTAAAAACTATAGGAAAACTTTCGCCAAAAATTTAGCACTTTGTTTATTTATTGAAAAGGTACTCATGTTTTCTTCAAAGACGCCTAGTCCCAAGTGTTCATATAAATGAATCTATGTGATTGTATGGAAAAAGAACAAATGAATCATGGTATTATTGATCTCTGTATTCTCCTGTTTCAAAAGCTTAACTAAGGACAGACCTATAAGGGAAATATCTTCGTGTTTTGAATTATTTTAAATTGTTTCGTACTTATCTCATTTATTTAATTTCAATCTTTAATTATCAATGTCGAGTGTATCATACCCTCAATGCTATCTCTATATATTTCATTTGACTATAGAAAATATTGCGTGTTCGGGCCCAGTGTCATCTCTAGCAACAAGTTTCATGGCTGCTGCGGCTCAAAATAATTTTATAGCATATTTTTCGGCTGTTTTTATATTTATTACATTGGGGAGTTTTCATTGCTACGCATCGGTCGTTTTGCCCAGCGCCAAGAAAACTAGGCGACAAAATTTGTCTTACACACGCATCCGCACCCACACACACACACAATCATGCCGGGAAGGCGGGTTCTGACAACCCAGCATGCACCACCCATTAGAGCCACCGAAGACCCTCCTGCCACCGGCAACACCCACCACTCTCCCTCTCTCTCTCCATCTTCGGCTTATACATTTTCGAGTCGTTGTTTGGCTTCGTGTTTGTTTTAGCTTAAATTAACAAATGTGCTTTGTGTGATAATTATAATTTTACATTACCTTTTGTTAATTGTTCAACGGCACACGATGCTGGCATTTGTGTGTGTGTGTGTGTGTGTGGGCGGGCATATGCCTTGACTGAGGCAGGGATACGGCAGGTAAGGTGTTAAAAAGACGTAAATAAGATGATGATGTTTCGTCAGAGTTGTCGTTATTAGTTTACCAACCTCGGCTTCAAACCAACCCAACCCTCCCCGCTACTTCCTCCTCTTCTGGCTGTCCCCCTGTCCCTCCTTCGCATTGTTCATTTAGTCAACCCCTGCGGATGTGTCTGTGTGACATATTGGCAATTTGATCATGTTGTGCGCGTGTGTGTGTGTGTGCGAGTGTGTGTGTGTGTTATGCATTAATGGCACAAAATTTTTAATGATGTGCTACGTGTTAAGTCATCTCCAGAGTGTAGCAAAAAGCCAAGCCTAATAACAACAACAACAACAAGAAGGAGAAGGAACAGCGAGTGCAAGCCACATATTGTCACGGTAATAATCGTAAGCAACAAAATTGGTAATTTTCGGAATATGTTTTGCACCTTGGCCCACAGCGAAGGCAAACCCTCCCTGCCTCCACCCCTTCCCCCCGTCATTTATGGAATATATAAAATCGTAATAAGTAAAATGATGCGCAACCTGCGGATTGAACGAGTAACGCGCTTAACGAGTTGCGTGTCGCCAGTAACGAGTGGAGAGTAACGAGAGGGGTAAAGGAGGCGGACGCTAAAAGCTGTTGAATGTTAGCCTCAGGTTGGGCTAATCATAAAATAGTGTTGCACTGTGCAGGGCGCGAGCAAGAGAGGGTAGAGAGTAGCCCACCATATAATTCCACTGTTGGGCACCTTTGTCGTCATAATAGTCCTGCGGTAATAGGCTTTTTGCCTAATTGGACATTTTATGCGTGTGTAAGTAGCGTCAGCTACACGACATTGGCTGAGTGAAATATACTATAGATAGGTATATGTTTGCATAAGATACATACAAAGACAAGGTAGTCGTAAGAATGAATGAGAAAAACGAGCCAATCGAATCATTATGAATACGCAAAGGTGTCTGTGTAATATAAGATACCAACAAGGTTCGTAAAATATATAAATAAGATGATAATGTTTCTTCAGAGTTGTCGTTATTAGTTTACCAACCTCAGCTTCAAACTAAGATTCTATATAAAATATAAACTAACTATTTCAAGCTGTACTTTCCAGTTAGAATAACTTGCAAAGCTTAAAATCTAGAAGAGCACAAACTGACTTTATTTGAATCTACTAAGAACGAATCTATGGCGCTTCACTTGCAAGTTACTGGAGAAAAGTCTTTTTACATCACTTGGACAGTCAGTCGATAAGGTCATAAACGGCATGTGGCCCTGTCCGAGGTGCAGTCGGAAGAGAAAGCGGAAAAGAAAGAGGAAGGGGAAGGGGAGGTTTGACGAGGCGAAGAGAGGTGCTTGAATTATTTGCAAGTTTTGTACAAATTAACTTTATGACCGCTGGCTAAATATAGTCAAACATGACATAGGTACAGCTAGCTGCCAGTACGACTCGCTGGTTACCTGCAGTTAACAGTTAGCAGTTACTCGGTACTGGCTACTGGCTACCGGGTACCGGGTACAATGTGTATACAATACACAAAGCATAACAAGGCAAACACAGAATGCCGAGCAAAAGAACTGAAAAAAATAAGACTGCAAGAGACTGTCACGATGGGCACAAGGGGCAGAAGGTGGAACAGGGGGGCAGGAGGTTGTATGTAGATACATATGTATGTGCGTGTATATTGTAGCTATATCTCTAGGTATATTTGTAGTGGAAATTGTAAACATTGTTTCCGCTTCATTGTTAGGGAACTGGTGCGCCTGCTGGGCCAACACCGCCAGCAACTGTCACTCTGCATTGCGATGGGCCGACAATGACGAGGACGATGACGCCTTGATGACGATGATGCCACGCCGCCAGCTCAGCTGAGCAGCCGAACAGTCGAGGAGCTGAGATTTAAACAGTCAGACTGTCGGGCAGTCCAACCAATCAGCCACCAAATCAGACTAACAAGCTGCAGCTCCTCCTCCTCCTCCTCCAGCCAGTTGCTGGCTCAGACTCAGTCTCAGGCGCGGGCTTGGGATCTGGCTTGCATTTAAAAGCAGCTGACTGGTAGGGGGTACGGGGTGGTGGAGAGAGTTTTCCATATTTTGTTTTCTTACTTGCCGACTGACTTTGTTTACACGGACAGCGCTGCAAAGGAAATGTATTCGTACTTGTATTCGTACTCGTATTCGTAACTGTATTCGTGTTCGTCTTCTCACACGGCAGCATGGCAAATTGAGGTTGGATGGATGCGAGGCTCGTCGAATCCCGTTGCCAAACTGCAGCAAAAACCGAATGATTTAACAATGAATGCAGCGTCGCCCCCTTTCACCGGGCTATACAAACATTGTCGATGCTACTCGGTCTGTGTGTGTGTGCGAAGGGAAAAAGCGAAACATAACGAAAGCAAAACATTGACTGGACAACGGGCACTGTCGAAGGACACTGTCGAGCGACCCAGTGCTCCGCAGAAATATGAACGCCTCACCGGTTCAAAATGAATTAATAATCAGTAATTCTTAACAGAACAAAACACAACAGAGAGAACTGCAGAAAAAAATGTGAACTGGAAATGCTGAAAAAATGCTAACGAAAAAATCGTTGCAACAATGCGCGACTACTGCTTTGGAAATACCCTACACCTTAACTTCAACTTTAAATATTACTCAGTTGTATATAGTTTCAGTATATAATTACATTATTTTATTATCATCAAAGGAACTTTGTTTATCTATACGAAGAATACTTTATAAAACTTAAGGTATTTATATTTTATATCATTCTCTGTTTTTAATGTTTCATTGAATATTTCGCAACGAGCCTACCCATGATACTGAGGGTACGTGGAGAACAGCATGGAGGAGAGCTGAAAAGGTTCGCCTTTGGGGTCTCTGCTGCAGTGACAAGTGCAGCGCTGCCCGGCATCGGTAGTTGGCTTGTCACGTGGGTTGGGGTATTCGGGAGGGGATGCTTCGGCTGTTGTCTCGGTGGTTGACTCCGACTGTGACTGATTGGCGCAGCTGGGCACCTGACTGAGTCTTGGGTTGACTGAAAAGGCCATGGATTTTAATTACAAGCAATTGTTTGCTTTATTTTTTATTTATTTTCTATTTTATTTTTTTTCTTGTGTATGCGAGACTAAAACAAAAGACCTCTTTACAACAGCTACACATAGAATTTACATTAAAAGATTCTGCTTCATTAAACTTGACTACATGTTGGGAAAGTCGTTTCGGTTGCGTTGCTTGATCAAGAATATATAATACGTATATGTGCTAGAAGAGCTTTATCGCTCAAAAGCTTTGCTAAAGCTCTCACACTCTCTTTCTCTCTGTCTCTACGGCGATTAGTGCTGCCCAGCTGTGTCACTTTCCAGTGTGACCCCCTCACGCCTGCAGCCTGTTGCGCATTATACTCAAATCAGAAGGGGAGCAGTTAATTGGGACTGGGCGTGTAGGGGATGGCGATTCTAACCATAAAACAAATTGCGTTTTATTAGCAAACAATAAAGAAAAAACGAAATACCAGAAGGGAAGAAGAAACAAAAAAAAAAAGAATCGTGAAAAAATGAGGCAAATAAAGCAACTATTGTCACATGATTCCGCCCTAGCTGCGATAACTCTGGCAGGACTCTCCTGAGGCATTCTTTCGTTTTTGTAGTGCGGCCACAATGAAAAGGGTTCGACGTGGCTGCGACAGGAATGCGACACAAAAGCCGCTACCACAATGCCGCATAAAAAGGTGTCTCACAGTATAAAAATGGCAAAATTTATTGGACAGTTGCACGCCACCCATTTAATTTATATTTATAGAAAGCAAACACTGGACTGATTTGCCCCGAGACGCACAAAGAAATGAGAAGGAATGAAAAAAGCGAGAATAAATACACCCAATATTGAGAAGACGCGAGTGGCTTGCACGAGTTGGGTATACTCTAACTATTTGGATGGAGATATTACTTTAAAGGCATATAGATTTTAAATATTAGTTACATGATTTCTGTTACAGCAAACTTCCAAATAGATTTAAAAAAAAAGGTAAAGATAAGAGTTTCTTTCTACCAAAAGTCGTAGAACTCTTGAAGATACTCTACCCCATTATATGATTGTATGATCTTTATACAAGTACTTGCTCTCCTAAATAGCAATCGAATACGCTGCCAAGTCGGTGGGGTACTTTCTTATTGGGTGGCCAGGCTAATAAATTAGCTTCCAGTCCGTCGGAGTCGAACCGCAAAGTTGCGTTCCACAACACAAAAAGCGCAACAAATTAAATGTCAACTTTGGGGGCAGGCCGGGGCGGTCCAACATCGAGTGCTCTTGCGCACACAAAAAGCGTTCTCACTTTCCCACAGCTTACCCTAGCCCCGCAACACCTCCCGCCCTACGCGTCTTCGTATTAAAAAACAATTTCCATACACACGCACAGCAAATGCTCGTAAAACTTGCGACACGCGCCACACGAAAAAAAAGGGGATTCCAACACCAATAAAAGAGAAAGCAAAAAAAAACTGGGAAAAAGAAAATGGAAAAAAGGCAAGAAAATTGGCTACAAAAGATGCTAATGATTTATTTAATCGATTTGACCATGAACATATGTAAGGACCGTTTATCGTGTGAAAAATGACATTCCCAGCTTGGATAGCTCCAGTTCCAGCTGCAACTACTTCTCCTTTTCACTTCCTTTGGGCCATTTTTACTGAGTATCTGTTGATATTTTTAATAGTTTCGGTTACGCAACGTTGACAAGGGTTTGACCGGGCCAAAGGGTCAATATTGGGTTACGACGTGAGCGACAAATTCCGTTGGGGCTTCGAGCAGGGGGGACGAGGAGGAGGAGGAGGAGGTGGCATGTGGTCAAGTCCAAGCCATTTCGGCTTTGCCGTGTAAATTATGTTAAACGTTTGTCAATTTGTGTGTGATTTGTCTTGTCGTTGTCGGTCGTGGCACAAGGTGCGAAAGGGTTGACTGGCATGCCATGGTCACGCGCTATTAACTTCTGCCCTCCCCTTGCCACCCTTACCAGCCTTACAGCTGCTTCTAAACCTAGAAGGTTAGGTACATTTATCATTGCTCCTTCGGCGTATCCTCATCACTAGCTGACCGAAACATTGACATTGGCAATCAGTGTCAATCTTAATCCTTGTAAGTACTTCGTATGGACACGCAAATCGAATAGGTCCCACTTCTCCTGCTCTGCTTTTATCTGTCATGGTGGAAAGTTCTTTGATTATCAAGTGATGTCACTTCGAACTTAGAGAGTTAGAGATGGACAAGTGGGGTCACTCATTTTATGAATATACTAAAAGAAACTTAATGTTGCAATAGCTCTCTGCATACATATCACAAAGATGTATATCATTCTACTTATAAAAATTTAAATGAAATAGGCTTGCTTTAGATATCACAGGAAAACTTCTAACTATCATATAGTTATATTGTATGATCTGCTTAGATCAAGTACTTAACCCCATTAGACGGACATTAGATCAACTCATGCCAGGGGAACTAAACTAATTTGAATAACGAAACGAAACTGTAGTCCCAGTCTGACGTTATTCAGTCCCAAGAAGATAAAGCTGTGAAGAAGAAGAGCAGATTGACGAAGAAGAAGGGCAGAACAATGGCTTCCATTGGCTGCAGTAGTAGCAGACAATGAGCCTCGGGTTGGGGGAATTGGTCAAGTCGGTAAAGAAATGACGCACTCTTGGGCTTTGGAAGATGGTAGCAAAGAGGAGGCTGGGGTGGGGGAGCGTGATATAAATCGACTTTCATATATCAAAGACTTAAATTTCAATTTTTTTTCAAATTTCCTGCCATTTAAATGCACTCGTTCGGCCAAGTGGCCAATGTGGCGTGGGAGTACCCTAGCTCCTGGCACTGCCTCCGCCCACTGACTGAGGGACGAGCTTATTGTGTGGAAGGAGGTGGTGGGAGGGAGGTGGTGGACAGGGCTGATGCTGGGCGTGGCAACGCTGCACAAATTGTGCCACGAATTGAAATTTTTTTTCAGCAACAACAACACCAGACGAACGATGCCAAAGACAACGTAATTCTTTAGCATTTTATTTCAATTTTTTTTTTTTCATCTCACTTTGCATTTCACATTGCTTGACGAGCGGACAGGGGGAGGGAAGTGGCGGGAGAGAGAGAGAGAGAGAGAGATAAAGAGTGGGAGAGTGAAGACAACGCCAGGGTACAGCACATTTACTGCCTCATCTATTTAATACCATAAATAATTGCATCTAATTAAATATGCTCAAATGAAAATGTCCGCTTTTTTTTCGCCTTCGCCGCTGCCGCTGCTGCTGCCGTCGCCGACTACTACGTGCGCTGCCGACGTTGGCTGCAGTTGACGCGTGATGGAGCGAATGTCATTCGAAATGAAATTCAAGTTCCAATTTGGACCAAACGAACGAACGACAGGCACTTAGGGAGAGCAAGAGAGCACCAGAGAGAGAGAGAGAGAGAGAGAGAGAGGGAGAGCTCGACTGAGAGAAACACAACAGCTTACTGAGAAGGGGTGGCGAGGGAGCGGGAGAGAAGAGAGTGTGGGCGAAGGCGAGTGCAAAGAAGAAATTAAGTAGCAGCGCGAGAGCAGAGAAGAAGAAAAAAAAAATAACACAAGCGAAAAAGGCAGAATTTAATAGTTTTCAATTAGGAATCGTTTGCAGCCTTTTCTTAGCTCGCTCTCTCCTTCCCCCCACCCTCACCCCATCACCTTTTTTATGGCACACACTTGACGCCACAGCAGCAGCGCTGCCAATGCGGATGCCCTCCGCTGGCGACGCACAGTGGCACCTACTGTCAGTTGAGCTTGCAAAAATCTTAACTTTTTAACAAGATGACAAAATGAAATGATTAATGAAAGGTGATTTTCGATAAAGTAATTAATAGAAACTAAAATAACAATCTGTCACCTACTTTACTTAACATTCTACCTGCAGCATTCCAAATTACCATATTTAGTTGAGTTTATTTGACATACAAAAATCTGTGAACCTAGAAAAAATCCCAAATGAAAATATTCATAGAGGCCTGAACATAATATCCGTTAGAGAAGAGATAACTCAACAAAAGGAAAAGTCAAGTCAAAGTAAAATTAATTTTGCTCACCTTAAAACGGCCTAGGCGCCACTGTGCGACGTCGTCGGCCGTTGTCAGTTTTTTTTTTCGCTCTGCAAGTGTCAGGCAAATGAAGTCACGACTCGTCGTTTCAGTTATTTGTTTCGCTTCGTTGTTTGTGTTGTTTCTTTTGCTCCTTCGTCCGCTCTTCTCCTTCTCCTTGTTGTCTTCTACTGCCTGCGTGTTTTTAATTCAACGTAAATTTTATTTTATTTTAATTTTGCTGCAATTCTTTTAATACTCATACACGCACACACACACATACACCCGTCCGCTTCTCGTGTCTCTTCATTTCGCTGTTTTTATGAACCCCAGTGGAAACTTAGCAGCAGCATCAGCAGCAGTGACGGCATCGACGTCAACATCGTAAGCGGCTGTTATCGAAATGACACGCCGTGCATTTGCTTACGTGACTCCTATTTAGCCGATGCTTTTTCGCTATTTGCCTTTTTTTGTGCGTTCTGCTTTTAAGTATGTACTCAGTATGTACTTGTAATTATTGCACACACTGTACAGTGGGCCAGAGAGCGCAATTCAGCTGCAAATAGACAAACACGTTCTCTTTTGAGTGTACTACACTGAGAAAATGTTTTAATAGGAGATTTTAAAAGCGTAGCATGAAATGCAGTGAGGTTATAAATACAAATATTTTTCTCTATTTTAAATGATTCATTTTACTTAATAACTTATAACTTATAACTTTAACCGCTAACTTATTAATAATAAATGTATAGTTAAGCGTTTATCTTAGCTAAGTATAATATTTTATATGATTTATTTAAATTGTATAAAAACATTTCAGCAAGTACAACTATGCTGTCTGTATTCGCTTTTAGTTTATGTATGTTACAGTGTTTCGCCCCAAAATATATAAAAGTAAAACTAGCCGCAATACAAAACACTTGAACGATCCAAAAATTCCTTTGGCAAACTTGCGAGGAGCCCACACATTTAGCTGTCTTCCTGATACATGAATATTTATGGAGGCTATGTTGCCATGTCCACAACATACGAACCGCTCTGGCCCACTCTTCCCTCTCTGCCTACGCCACTGTTGCAGCACAATCAATGCAAAGGCGAAAACAAGTCAAGACAGTTGCTTAAATAACTTTGCAGCAGTCGGAACGGGGTGGAGCAAGAAATAAACGACAGGCAGGCAACGCTGTATGGCTCGAGGGGGCTTCCGGCGGAAGTTATTGAGTACGGCGAAGGCGCGACCTAAAACAACAACACAAGCAGAAATGACAACAACAACAACAACGCGAAGAATTGCCACCTGCCGTCGTCTTTGTTGGCGTGCAAAATTTTGGTTCGATGAATTTATTACTTTTGATGTTCAAACACGGAAAACTGCTGCAGGCCATAAAACAAGCCGAGAGCGCGAAACTTTCGACAAGGATCCCAGTCGCGAAGGTATGGGCTGGGCGAGCCAACTAGCCAAAACTCCAACTCAAACCCGAAACCCCAAACCGAAACCCAAGCCAAGCCCCACCCTCTAAGCAGGCAAATAAAAGGTGGCTCAGCCGAGTTTGGCACAGCAAATGCTATTAAAAGTTTACATGTCTCAATAGAGTGTTAAGAGATTAGTTGGCATAAAATATTTCGGGAATTCCGGCAGAAAGCGAGCGGCCTTGTTGAAAAGTTAAGTCAACTGTGCTACAGAGACGCGGATTGGAACGGGCGATAAACGATGGCAGTTTTATGATTCTCGTTTGTTATATCGAAAAATTTAAATTGAATAGAGAACAAATTAAAGAAATAAAACTTTATGATTGGCATTCCATAGAAGTTATCAAACCTAAAGGGACTTTTTAGTTATTTTATCAAATGAATCAGTAAATACTTTGATATATTTTGGTTTTGATCATGATTTGATGTCAAGCTCAAATGAACATAGAAAATTTAAATATACTTAACTCTTTATAGATATGAATTCACTGGTATTGTTAAGTTCTTCAAACAAAACTTTAATTATGTTTTTCTTTACTTTTTAAATAAGTACTGTGTAGAAACATAATCGGTCGACCTGAACCATATAAGATATATGTACATATGTACATATACATATTTGCTTTTGTTTGCCTGATTGAAAGCAATATATGTTCATTAGCAAACAATGTGGTCGACAAGTGTTTACAATGTTTCAATTCTAACAAGGTTGCAAATAATTATATCAGCTTCCGAAAACAATGATATTGCATGCTAGATTAGGACATTAATAATGCGCTATATATAAAGCAGAGACTTCAAGCGGGATTGGACAGTCGAGCTGGAACAAGTATGACAAAACTCATTAGTCTGTTGGGTGCTTGGCTAGTGCTGCTGGCATTCGCCCGAGCCAACGAGAAAAGCTATAATGTCGAGCTGAACTCCTTCGAGATGAACACGGACATCGAAGATGATTCGAATTGGATCGATTGGGGTGATTTGCGCATGAAGAAGGTGTCGAAGAATAAGTTCGTTGTGACGGGCAGCTTCGAATTCAAAAGAAATATGGGCAATGAGCAGAAGGTGAGTTAGACAAATCTAATGCGAACTATACATAACAGCTTATTTGTTTATCGATAGTTATCGATGCAAGTGTTTGCCTACGATGATCGGAGCAAAGAGAAGGGTCCCCTAGTAATGAACGTGAACAAACCGTTCTGTCAGTTCGTCAGCGAGGATAAGGATACATATCCGTACCTACTTAAGGTCTCCGATTTACCCGAACAAAGCACTTGCCCGTTTCCCAAGGGCCCGTACACTATCGATAAATACGAACTGGAGACAACTTTTCTACCCGACGACGCACCCAAGGGGGATTACCTGCTGGAGTTAAATATACTGGACAAGGAGATTCCAGTAACTGGCCTAATTGCGTCCGTCACACTCACCTAACCCAACCAAGCTGACAAATAACCGACTTCATATTACCTATAACCTTATATCTTTATCTTATTCCTAGTTGTTAGTTCTTTTTTTTCTTCTTTCTTTTGGGTGGATCCCTTTGGCACTGCAAGCGTTTTACATATGTAGTTTATGTGTTTTATTGTTTTTTATATTTCCGTTAACTTCATAATGTGTTAATTTGTTGATTAACAATAAAATCGCTTACGCTTTCAAAGACCAAGAAGTGATAGATGTTGCTTACATTAACTCTTGGAAAAGGATCACATAAAATTATTTAACTTCTCGTTTTCTCTTCTGTATACGACGTGGCACCAGAACTTTGCAGAATTTGCTGTAGGCAATCAAAAAGTTTTTCGAAATTGGTCAAAGGGCATGTTACAGTCACGCACTTGATTGTAGCTATCGTTACTTGGTGTATATATTCTTCTTCAAGGCCATCAATTAAGCCGATTTAAACCAATTCGTCTCTATTGTAACTTGAAATTTGATGTTCTCCAACTTTCTTCATATATACTCGTAGTATGTATAGTAGTTCTGATATTAATTTAACTCCGTGTCATAAGAAGCCTTCAATGTTGAGAAACATTTTTACAGTACAGTAATTTCTTCCTTCTTTTCTCATTTATCCCTTTCCCCCAGAATTGTTGGCATTCAAAACCCTTGCTAAGGTTTGTTGATGGGGAAGTTAAGGGTGTATATAAGTATATTTCGGCGATACACACATCCCAATTCATGTTTATGCATCAACACCTCGTCTAATTGAAATTCACAATTTCAATTGCAATTCGCAATTGCTGCCGTTGCTGCTGCTCGTTTTGCCGTTATTCCGCGTTATCTCTCGCGCTTTGCCCCTATGCCATTCTTCCGTTATGCGGCGGAGATTTCGCGTTGCGTCACTTCACGCTGTGCCATTTGTCATTGACAAGCAGAGTGGCAACGCCCAAACGCGCAGCATATGCCACAGCTTGCCAACTGTCAAATACGCGCATAATGCAGGGGCGTAGGTGGCGACAAAGGGGGAAGGGGGTTTGCCAAAGGGGTGCATGGGCTGTGTTTTTGCTAAAAATGATTATCTGTGCATTACAATCCATTGATTCCACTTAAGCACCGTTACAATTGCACACACGGCACACTCACACACACAAATACACACAGGCAGGCACACACACACACACCCCGGACAGACAGACAGCGCGACAGCCACACACGACACTTAATTAACAAATATGCATTACAAACACCCGCAACGAGCGGCAATTGGTTGGTCATGTCATCAGCTCTACCCCAGCTGCCCCGGCTCCCCTCCCTCTCTACTCAGCCCTCCCACTCTGCGTTTGCATGCTCCCCTTCCTGCTGCAGCTGTGGCACATTCGCATAGGCCGTGCGTATGGCTTTTTATTTGCCTCGTCAGCGTCAACCACCCGCGTGGCAGCAACAGCAACAGCGGCAATGGTGGCTGCCTCGCCAGCAGCATTTGGGGAGTTGCATGTTGCATGTGTTTAATTGAAAAATCATATGCAACGCGCATAATTATGTTTATTGCAATAATCTGATGCAAATTCGCCGAACTCAAACTGAATGCTTTAGACGTCGGCGACGCCCCAGTTGCCTGCCTCCAGCCCTTGCCCCAGCCCCAGCCCGCCAACGGCAGCAACCTGGCAACCCTGATATGTTACCCCCACCCCCCCACCACACACACAACTCAATCTGCTTGCAGTTATTGTTGTTTTTGGCTGTTGGTGCACATTAAATTGCACTTGAAATTGCACATTTCAACGCCTACTGATTATGACAGATAATTATGTTATCGAGTGCTGCCACACGCGACCCCCTTGTCAGTCCTCCCTCTGGCCCTTTGCCCATGTCTAACCCCTTTCGCAACACCTATGGCTGGCCAACCTGGTTGCCACTGCGATGCGCATCTTGTGTAGAACATACATATAATCAACCACACGGAGAGAGAGAGAGCGACATACAGAATGAGCCATTGAGTAAATGAGAGACACACAGACAGATAGATTAAGAAAGAAATATTGATAGAAATATATATAGATCGATAGAGAGATAGAGGGAGAATAGCAGATATTCGATTAAGTGAACTATCGATTGCTTACCAAAGGTATCCCTTATACTCTAAGTATTTATTTTTATTCCATATGGAAATATAATGTAAACATAAAAATACATATAACATATTTAGGCTCAGCAACCTTATCTTAGTTGCTAGAATTTATTATACTCATTCAACAACAATTGACATTTCAATAACACTCTTTGTAATGCCCGAATAATTCACATACAAAATACAACTCACATTGCTCTTATCAGTGAAGCACTTAATCATGAGTTCAAGTTCAGATTACACAAATTCTAAAACTCTAACCTTAGCTTATTCTTGAGGCAGTCTTTTAACAACATAAATATGTAACTCTCGTAACTATGTAACTATGTTTTGATCATATCTAGTATACAAGCAACATTCTTTTCGAATGGGGTCATTATATGGCTATACGATTCGTCTAACGCGACAATGCAAAAGAATGACGAGACGACACTCTTCTTATCAGTTATGACACATTGTATATATGTATTGTATGTATATGGGCAATCTGTATATGTATGTCAATAGATGTAAACAAAATTTTAAATAATTATTCAAATACAATAAGCAGGACGACTAGCAGCTACCCTATAAGCAAAGCTAGAACTTCAAATAGATGCAAGAAATTACAAATTTGAAGTAAAACTGTCCATGTTATCGATGAGCGAGGTTATTATTTAAGTATTAATGGATAATATTGAGGAATTCTACATACATTTATGGTCTGAAGTGCAAACATTTCATTCCATAAGTCTACTATGCCCTACCGGAAGCATGTTCTGGGTATATAAGAGCAGAGCTACTATGTTTTTGGAAACTGCTGTACGCGATCGCGAAATTTAGTACTGATTAACTTGAAGTGCGCGACAGTCCAATAGAATTCGAGTACGTAATATGACGACTGTCAAGGCAATCATTTTGTTATTGTTTGCAACGTTGCCGAACTTCGCAGTGGTAAGCCCCAAACTTGCTATAACTAAAGGTATCAAACTGAAGGGTTTCTTCCTTGCCTACAGGGCGTAACTCCGGCAAACCTAACTACAGAGTTCAGTGTGAAATGTTTCGCAGTTATGCAACCCCTGATACAGGATATCACTGTCAAGAAGAATCAGATTGATCAATGCGATGAGGTGATACGCGGCAAAGAGCAGAAACTGAGCGATCTTCAGGTCTTGAACGATCAGCTGCAGCTCAAGCTGGCCGTCTCAGATGCCGTCGTCAAGGAGAAGGAGCGACATATGGCGCATCAACAGGATTTATATACTTCACACAAGAACAACAGCCTCGTTAAGGATGAATTGCTCACAGCATTACGGGCCCAGATTGCAACTCAAGCGACTAAGATCAACGAGCACGTCGAACAGATTCAGAGATTACAGCGAGAAGCGAATGAAGCCCAAGAACAGCTCAAACAGTTTAAGACAAGAGTTGATCAAATCAATGACGAATTGCAAGTGGAACAGAACTTGAACGGTCTTAAGATTCGCCAGCTTGAGCAGAATCTTGAAGAGAAGGATACTCAGTTCGAGAATGTGTCTGCTCAACTATCGATAGCCGATGCTCAACTGAAGGAAAAACAAATCGAAATCGAACAAATGCAGACCAAGACCAAAGAAGGTGAAGATAAGCTAAGCCAGTGCCAGATAGCACATGTGGAATTGAATAAAGAATTGTCCATAGTGCGGGAAGAGACAGTGACAAATAACCTCAAGATAAGTCAGCTTGAGCAGAGTCTTCAAAAGAAGAATATGCAGATGGAAAACGCATCAGCTCAAATATCCAAATGCGAGAAGACGCAGCAAGTAACCGATGCTCAACTGGAGAGCAAACAAAACGAAATCGAACAACTGCAGACCAAGAAAACGGAAGGCGAAGATAAGCTTAGCCAGTGCCAGATGAAATCATATAAACAATTGGACTTAGTGCAGGAGGAGAAAGTTATTATTAGCTCCAAGATTACTGGACTAGAGAACAGTCTTCAAGAAAAGGAAATTGAGTTGGAAAATTTGCGAAATAATAACCAGAATATATCGGATCAACTATCGATATACAAAAAGCAGCAACAAGTTGCCGATACACAGCAAGCCGATAGCTTGCTAACGATTAAACGCAAACAGAACGAAGTCGATCAGCTACAATCTCAACTAAAGTTGGCCAACGAACAGTTATGGGACTATCAATCGGCAAGCTGCTATGGGTACGGCAACTCCTCGGCCATTCATCAGATTCGCGCACCGGGTATCGCTTCCTTCGACGTGCTCTGCGAATCGAGAATCATTGGACCCGGTTGGACTGTTATACAGCGTCGTATTAATGGCACTGAGAGTTTCTATCGGAACTGGACCGAATATCGCGATGGTTTCGGCGATTTGAACGTCGAATTCTTCATCGGCCTGGAGAAGCTCTACCGTATGACACTGACCCAGTCTTACGAGCTATACGTACAGTTAGAAACCTTTAATGCTAGCATTCTATATGCTCGGTACTCCGACTTCAGTATTGCCAGCGAGAGCGATTCCTACGCCCTCTTGCTGCAAGGCAAATACACAGGCACAGCCGGCGACGGACTGTTTTATGCCAAAAATCGCAAGTTCTCCACTTACGATGCCGACAACGATCGCTCTTCCGGTCACTGTGCAGTGCAGAAGCGCGGTGCCTGGTGGTATGATAAATGTGGATTAAGGTAGAGTAGTGAAGTAATTTAGATCTCACTCTTAACTGATGATATCTCTATATTATAAAGCAATCTCAACGGGCCATATATGTCTGGTCCGGTTGAAGATCAGGGGATCCTTTGGCTGGGTGCACATAGCTACTCCTTCAAATCTGTACAAATGATGGTGCGACCCAAATGGGTGCAATTTGTATAATGAAGTTGCTCACAGTGAGTGTATGTAAAATGTTTTTATCAATTTACTGACGCAACTTTAATCTTCTTCCTCTTTATTATAGAACTCATCCGACGTACGAGCTTATATGCATTACAATAACATACTTAAACTTTTTTTTTTAACGCTTTATTATATTTTTATTAAAACTACTTTATTCAACATGGTTGTAAACAAAATTTGTAGAATTTTAATATAAATCTTAGAGGACGTGTCAGTTACACCACTTATAGCTTGAAAACGGGTGGACCGATTCTAATGATACTAAATTTTTTACAAATGAGTTTATCTTGAATGAAATTAACATTCATAAACTATCGTTTCAGTTAGAGCAATATAATTTTAATGAGTACATATCGTTCACAGTAAGACTTTCTCCATAGTGCGATAAGTGCTTCAGTTTCTAGGGAATGTATACGTACATCAACTGCTTTCGGCGCATCGTTCCCCCTTTTCGGTTAACATATTAATATTATGTAGACTCCCAACTCGGTTCGGGTCAAAGCAGACGAAAGCGACACTAAAGACGACGACGTCGCGACGTTTGGGGAAACGATGCGAGGACGCGCTGGCAAGCCGCAAAATCTGTTTGTAATTACGCCCACATACGTTGCCGTTGTGTGAGTGGTGTGTGTGTGTGCGTGTGTGCGTTTGTGTGTCTTGAGGTGTGCTGTGTGTTATGTGGGTACACAGATTTTTAATCATCATTAACAATAATTCGAGAAATACTTTTAATTTTTTGCTCCGCTCGCGCAGGGCTCAAGACGCAGTTGGGTTTTGTCTTGTGGAAGGGATAACCGGATGGGTGTATGAATGTGTGTTCTGTGTGTGTGTGAGTGCTGCCTGTGTTTGTTATATTCCCCGCGCTGCTTGTTGCCACTTCTGCCTCAATGACATTGCACTTACTGCGACGTCGCGTCGTGTGGCATGGCAAGAGATTTATGAAAAAATTGCGTTTGCCCCCGTCCCAGTCACCGTGCTCGTTCCTCTCTTCTCTCTCTGCAGTTGAGGCAGCTCTCCTCGGGGATTGTGTTGCCGTCTTAGCGAAGTTGTAGAGTTTGCAGTCGGGAAGTGGGGCGCAGGCGATGTCGGTTAGGTGTCTCTCGCCCTGCGTGCAATATTAATTATTATAGGCGAGCCACCCACACAAATAAATCATAAATTAAAAGCCAAGACGAAGCGCCGGCCAAGTAGAAACTCGCCCATCCCATACCCCCCTTCCCCCTTTCCCACCATATCCTCTGCTCTTCGACTGCCTCAATACCCGCAGAATTTTTATCATTAAACGCATTTGATAATTAAAAATTGTCATTTTTTAACAGCGCTCGCGCAGCTGAAATATCATTTTTCTCATATATTTTTGGCTACTTTTTGGCTGCGTTTCGTCGCCTTTCTTTGGCTGCGGACGAAAAGAGAAAAAAAAAATATATTAAATTACCAAATGGGTGTGCATGAAGTGGGAATGGGGCACAGCCAGGCAGGCAAGAAGGGGCTGGGCTCTGGGCCAGTCGAGGGTTAGGGGCTGCCTGGACGTGTACAAAGGCAGCGGCATTTATCATTTTTCCAACTGTTTGTTTGATAAGGGGAAAAACGCAGCAAAAAGAAATTATTTAAAGAAAAAAAAAAGTGATACGCGAAGCACATAAATAAAAATTAATTGGCGAGCAGAAAAAAACAAAAAAGCAGGACGGAAAAAAGGCCACATAAATATTATTTAAAATATATTGGAAAAGCAAATGTGACGCAAATGAAATGAAGAAACTGGCCGCTGCTTAAGTTTAGTTTCTCAACTGCTCTCCCACTTGCTCTCACCCATTCCCCCCCTCTCCATCTCTCTCTCTCTCTCTCTCTCCCTGTCTTTTTCGGCTTCTCTAACTTGCTCAAGTTTGGGCAAAAACTTGCAGCATTTTTGCGGTTTCATTTCATTAAATTTTATTAGCTTTTCGATTCGCCTCTCGCAACAATTGCATCGCAAGGGGTCAGCAGGGAGAAGTAAATGTGGGAGAAGAGGGGAGTGGGAACTGTAATGGAACTGCGAAAATACTTACATTTACAGTTGTTAATTGAGTCTACCCTGGCCAACACTCGCTATGTGAAGCCAGACGTCATAACAATAAGCAGCGAACTCGTTACGGACAGATGAGCTGCCGGACAGAAGGAAGCAGAAGAAGAAGAGCAGCTGGCTTGCAGTACTGAAAATGAGATGCCAATTGATGGCGGCAGCGCAAGACATAAGTATCTATAAGTATTGCAAACTATCTACAGCAAACCTATGAACAGCCTCAAGTGGCTGCCTCAAGCAGCATTTCAGAGTGGTATTCCTAACAGTCGATGTAAGTGGATGATAATGCTTAGCATCGAATTATCGTTTGTCGAATGTGTTATCCATAGTAATCTATAGGTAAGCAGTAGCTGTGGCCAAGAGATACTCAATAATGATGATGCAATTAAGCTACGTTGGATCTTCTACTTATTATCATTAAGCTGCACAAGAGTTTTAATGCTGTACTAGACAATGGAAAAGAAAAGGAATTGAATATACAAGTATTTTACCCTTGCAGAGGGTATATCAATTTTGGCCAGGAGTTTGCAAAGCACCTTAGCAAACAACTTGGACCCTATAGTATAAAGTAAATATATTCTGATTCAGCATCACCAAAGGAGTCCATCTAGTCTGTCTGTCCGTCGATCCATCGGTCTGTCTGTCCGTCTGTCTGACTGTCCGCCTGTCTGCCTGTCCGTCCGTCTGTTGAAACGCAAACTAGTCGCTCAGTTTTAAAGGTATCCTGATAAAACTTGGTACACATGCTTCTTATTGCTGCACGCTGTGTATAAGTCGGAACGACCTATATCGAACCGATCGTATAGCTGTCATATAAACTATCGGCCTATTTTTTTCTTGTCAAGATATTGCAACCTATGCAACCTAATTTACCTAATCGGCCTTTTCTATATATAATATGCATATAAAGTTTCATCAAAATCGGACGACTATAACATATAGATGGCATAGGAACAATCGGTCGAAATTCCTGTTTTCCTTGTTTCCTGCCCTAGATCTATCAGACCTTAATGTGTTATCCAGTTCAGCTCAAAAAGTATCATTAATTCGTTACAGATCTGCTGTTTTATAAGGTGTGTCAGCACCTTAGCCGTTACCAAGGCGATTGCGACTTGGCATTTTACGCGCTATTACCACTTTTTGAAAGCAATAAAATATTATTAAAATTATATTCGGATGAATCGTGCAGGCGCATTTGCCGCAGTCAGTGCCGTACAATATAGCTGTGGCTGTTGCCACTTTGGCACAGTGGCGGCTGTAAATCAACGTCTCGATGACATTAAAATAAAATTTTAATGCCATGAATAAGTGGCGCGTCGCGGCGCGGCGCTGCGCTCGGCTGCGAAGCCGTTTTCCATTTTCCATTTACCATTTTCCATGCAATTTTCCTTTGCTTTTTGATTGAAAACTTTTACCTTGCTTGCTTAGCGGTGGGACGAGGGGGCGAGGGGGGTGGGGAAGGAAAGCTGGCTATCATTTTCACCTTGGTTACACTGCACAATTTATTTGAATTTATCAGCATGCACACGCCTACTACGCTCACGCAGCATCCTCTGTTATCCTCCCACCTTTTCCCACCTCCTCCCTCCACCCGTCTTCCCCTTCGGTCTGGCTGGAATGGCTCATTTTCATGGCTCATGGCAAATAATTGTAAATATTTGATACACAATAAGGCAATAAAAATAAAATTGAAATTTTCGCTTTGTGCTCGACGTGCACCGTGTTCCTGTTGTTGTTGTTGTTGTTGTTGCTGTTGTTGCTGTCGCTCTCCTTGTTGCTGTTGCCTTTTATTATTATCATCGCTGTTGCTGTCGCTGTTCGCATCCTGCAGAGTCGTCGTAAAGGAAATTGATACATAAGTCATTTTTATTGGCATATTCTTTTGTGTAATTACGGCTCAGGTAATTTAAATTTCCCCCGTTTCTTGCCATTTTTCCGCTTCGCATTCGCTTTGGCTTTGTGCGAATCACTCTTGGTTTCCTCTTTGAGTCTGCCTTCTCTGTGCGCAATTGCATTACATAATTTCAATTCAATTTGTAAATTTTGCATAATTTGATAGATTTGTAAAGGGCCTTTAAAGAGACACGTGGATATGTATAGAACATACTAGGGTCAGTTTGATTTTCGACTCTCAAGTAGAGGGATTATCATGGCACATAGTTCATAGAACTTGAGAGCAAATAGAAAATCAATGATATGAATATATCGTAGAGTTCGTTTAAGGAAAAGTCTTCGCAAGTTAATAGAAACAAATTTGATGTAGTCTTCGATTTATGTAGAGGTATTTTCAATTTTATATGCACAGTTACAGGAACTGAAAGGCACATAGAAAAGAAAACAGTTTAAAATATAGTAGAGTTGGTATAAAGAATTAGTAGATATAAGGAATAGTCTTTGTCTTGTGAGGCAAACCTACTAAGTATTATTTCTGACTTTTATCTGATGCAATTTAATGTGTATAGTTGTTAAAAGTACCTACCATTATATGGTATGTATATTTTTACATTTACTATTTTACTCTATGCTATATCTTTCTCTATTTCCCTCTTTCTCTCTCAGGCGTTCCCTCAGTTGACCTCTTGAAGCAATCAATTAACCTGTTGAGTTCTTCCTAAGGGAAGCTCAGACATAGTATATTGCGCTAATAAGTCAATAAATCCATTTAGAACAAAAGAGGATGCAAGCAGAGGTAAAGAGAGTAGGCGGGCGGGGTAGGGATACAAAAACATATTCCCCAATTGCGAAACGCAAGTCGAGGCAGGTGGGAAAACTTTCGCCAGTCGCCACTTAACCGTTCAATTTGGGGTTCCGGCCTGGACTGAGTTTTTTGCCATCTTAGTTGGCTTTGACCCCCCTCCCACCATGTGTGTGTATGCGTGTGTGTGTATGTGTGTGTGTGCTGCTGCTTATGCTGGAGCGTTGCTGGAACGTCGTTTGGTAGCCACGTTTTTTGGTGCAAAGTTTTTGCGGCTTTTTCAATATTTTATGAGTCAAGCTTTTGCGTTAACACCTTAAGTACGCAGGGCATTGCGGTCGAGGGTAAGGGGAAAGGGGAGTAGCGAAGGTGCTGTGAGCAAACAGTAAGTGGGGAGGAGGGTTGCAAGCTCTCTTCGTGTGGCAGGAAATAACGCGCAAGTTGTAAGTTTTAACTAGCAGCAAACAAGTTAGCTCGGAGCGCTGAGGCGGGGGAGGAGTGGAGTGTGCTGCTTGTGCGCCTGTTGAACGAGCTGTTGTTGTTGCTGCGGTTGCAATGAAGCATCGAATATTGCACACACACATATGGCCAACTAGAGCAGCACCCACCCCACACACGCACACACACACTGGAAATGTCGACGACGATTTATTTCCCAAGCAACTCAAGTGCGGCCCAAAGCGCGCGCCTTGAACAATGGCCAGACACGCCCCTAGCACGGCAACTGCTCCAACTCCTTACACACACACACACACACATAGACATAGATGCACCCTTGTGGCTTGCCTGTTTGTTTAGGCAAGCCCGTTTGTGTGTGTGTGTGTGTGTGTAGGTATTTTTGGCGGCGCCAACTCAATGAGTCGAAATTAAACAATGCTAAAGATTAAGTGCAGATTTGGGACTTTATCTGCTTGTGCCATAAATTGGTATTTAAGGGATACCTCACAAATGTCTATAACACACACACACACACACACAGAGTTAGAGAGAGAGTGAGTGAGAGAGAGAGAGAGAGAGAGGGAGTTCACTTAGTTGCTGCGCCTTGAAGTATGCAGCCAAAGTTTGCGCTGCCAAGAGGAGACAATAGATCAGAGCACACACACACATATACACACACAGCTTAAGCTGTCCACTATTCTACCCTCTACCCACTGCCACACCTCCCCCTCTCTCTCCCTCTCTGCCCTCGCTCGTTGCTAACACAAATGCGGCGCAAACTTTTGTTGTTTACCAATAAACTGAAGCTGCCACCTGCAATGTGCAGGCAGCAAGAGCAGAGGGAAGCTAGCAGGGGTAAGGTTGTGAAGAGGGGTAGAGGGGAGGGTAGTTTACACGTAGAGTATGGTACAGTGGCTCGACACTGAAGTAGTTGCAGTGCGGGGCAGGACATGCACAAGATTAATTGCAATCGGTGTTTTGGCATATGTTTTTCGCTGTCTTCCCTTCTACTCTCTACTCCCCCGCTTCCCCCACTTCCCCCCACGCCATCTTGCAGTTTCTTTTGCAGCATTGTTTCGACAAGTTTTTTGTTCCACAACAGGGGAAATTGTTGGGTGCATTTGGCACTTGAGAAGCTAATTAAGCAACTATTTATGGCATAGAGGGAGTAACTCCAGTCAGGCACTGAGGCAGTGAGGCAGCCCCAGACAGACAAGACACCAAACACATGTTCCACGGACTTTTCGATTAAATGAAGCGCGTAAATTGCGCTACCTCCACTTGCTTTAGTTTAGCATAAAGTTCAATTTGAATCGAGTAATCAGCAGTTAGTTATTACGAGTGTATAGTTAATTATGGCAGCAACCTTAGTGCACAATTTCAGCATTATAGCAATGATCGGGACAGAGATCTAACAGTTAGTTATGGTAGATTTGTTTATTTTGTAATAGTAGCAATCTCTGTGCCTTATCAGAGGTGTATAGTTTATAATAGCAGCAACCTTAGTGCCCAATTTCAGCAATATAGCAATGATTGGGACAGAGATCTAGGAGTTAATTATTTGAGGTGTCTACTTCATAATAGCAGCAATCGTTGTACCCTATCAGAGATCTAGCAGTTAGTATTTAAAGGTGTATAGTTTATAATAGCAGCAACCTTAGTGCCCAACTTCAGCATTATATCAGTAATCACACCAGAGAACTCAGTTTATTTGAGAGTATTTTTATAAGCAAACTGAATGTGTTGCAGGTTGAGCAGCTTAAGATTATTATCCTGCATGGGGGGAACACTTACTTGGGGTATAATTCGTATTGATATGCTGCATTGTCTGCTTCTGGCATAGTCTGTCTGCATTATCTGTTTCTTAGGCAATATTTCTCTATCACACACACAGCCTGAGCTTGGCTACAACGCGCGTCTTTAATTCGATTGGGGGGAGAACATCTTAATGGCATAATCACATGGCAGAAGACACAACACAGATGCACACAGACTCACACTCACACACACACACACACATACACACTCATCGACTAACAATTGGACATATGTGGCATGGCAACAACAATGTACACAGCCTGCCCCCCCTGCTGCCCGCCCTTATCAACACCATATCACTTTGATTACTTTATTATTGGAAGCAGAAACATGCTCCCCCGTTTTTACCTTGGCTGCTGCCTCATGCCCCATGCCGCTTGTCTCCTGGCCACCTTCTTGCTGGCACTCACAATGATTGTGAAGCCTCCACCCCCCCCTCCCAAAAGCATTATCCTGCATTTGCCACTTTTCTTATTAGAAGCAATCATATACGAGTCGGCTATACTTGACTCCCCCCCTCGCACTGCCTATGTCTCTCTCTCGCTCTCTCTCTCTCGCTCTCTTGCAGCTCTTGCCCCTTCTACACCTCGTTTGTGTGAGTAAAAATAAATCATTTTTCTGTTTTTGTTGTTGATTTATGCGTTTATTCGATGTGTTCTTTGTCTGCCTACCTCCCCAGCCCCCTTTCTATCTCCCTCTCTCTCTCTCTATTGCTCTCTCTACTTGCACTTTGGCTGCTGTTGATAATGAGCCAAATCATTTTCGTGAGATAAATTTCGGACTCTTTGCCATATAAGTAGCTGCGAAACTTATGTTGCGACCCACCGCGCAGCCACTGCTGGCTTCGCTTTGTCTGGCAAGTCATCAGTGGAGCATCCAATTCTCTCATGCCCCATCCCCATCCCCACCACCACACCATAGCCCATGCTCCCGTGCAACTCACCTTAGCGCGACTCGGTGCCGTCGACAACTTCGAGTCTTGGCGCGCTCCTTGAAAGCGTTATAAATCATTGACATGATTAAGCGACGGCACGACACGACAAGCTTTTGTTGTAGCTTCACTTGCTTCTTCTTCTTCTTCTTCTCGTTGCTGTTGTTGTTGTTGTTGTAGTTGCCATAGTTGTTGTTCTCCGTTATAGTTGTGCCAGGGAATGGGGCTGCCAGAGGGCAACTCTGGCGTCTGGGCTGTCTCTCTCTCTCTCTCTCTCTCTCTCTCTTTCTCTTGCCTTTAGTACCAACCTGGTGATAGTCGGGGGAAAGTTCCTGCCTGTTGAGGGGGAGAAAAATGTTAATTTAATATCAAAATTGCTTTTATTGAGTTGATTTGTAAGTTAGCAATAGATAGAGAATGAGAGAGAGAGAAGAGAGAGAGAGAAAGAGAGAGAGAGAGAGAAAGAGAGAGGGAGAGGAGAGTGAGAGAGAGAGAAGAAATTAGGAAGCAAAAGAGCGTGCAACCTCGGCCTTGATCGTGACACCAACTTCAGTATAATGAGGCTGATTTTATCAGTTCATGACGATAGTAATAGCAAGTATCAACATAATGGTATATTGTCTTTATATTCTGTTCTCTGCGACAAATATATACATATAGTAAAGTTATTTATACCAATTTATAATTTATAATAATTTATATCAATTTATATTGTACCTTATTAGACATTTGTGTGCTTTAAAGTATTCACATTTATTCCAGATTAGCCTCATCAGTAGAATAGAAGAACCAAGTCAGTGTGTCCTTGCCTTAGTCTGTTGCAACGCAAACTAGTCATACATTTCGAGTTAGATTAGACCTACATATATTTCAAATGAATGTCAAAGAACCTATTGTCGGATTTCTATTCTGCATTGCATAAATATAACAATGTTTTTAATATAGTTGCTGATCGTGCTGATATGAGGGGTTCATTTATAGAAACTGTATCTTTGCAACAAACTGCACCTAAGCTATATCAATGTCACATTGGTGTACACAAGAACAATCTGTAAATTACTTAGATATTGCAACAGAATATACGATATAATATATATCTTTTGACATATGGTATATATCCTTTGACAAATATATCTTTTAATGTAGTATCCTCTGGTTCTTGTTTCATTTCCTTTAAAGCCTTTGTTTTAGAGAATGCGTCTATGTTGTTAATGTTACCTACTAAACTGACCTTATGTCTGCGTACTGTGCTCATATCTTTAACTCTGTACGATCTATATAACTCTGAGTTTGCTATCCTGAACTGTTGCTTGGCTTTGCTGCCTGGTTTGCTTCTAGGGATCACTTGAATGCCACTTGGCAGGCTTTCATTAAGGCATCTTACATAATTTGCGTTGACTTAACACACACACACACACACACTCACACATACAGCCAATACAGACACGTGTGTGTGTGTTTTCTGCTCTGCTGCAAACACACATCAAACATATTTTCTGTGTACTTTAAGAAACTTTGCTAATATGTTAAAACTGTTCATTGACACCAAAAAATGAACAAAAATGCAGCCAAGGGGAGAGAGAGGGGGAAGAAAGGAGACAGGGTGGAGGCAGGGGAGGCTAGGGCAAGCGGAAGACAGTCGAGTGCCTGGAAAAAAGGCCAAGCAAAGCTCAAGTGTCAGCTCGATGTGGGAGCCCCTGTGTGTGTGTGTGTGTGTGTCGAGTGTGTGTTTTGAGTTTCACTTGCGAGTGTGTGTGGGTGAAAAACGGCGAACAGAGCCGACGTTAACGTTCATATGAGGAGCCGCTGCCGCCTGCTGCCTGCCTGCCTGTTTGCAGTGTTGGAAAACACAAACAAAAACTGTGAGCTTATTAAACGGTAGATTTCGCTCTCTCTCTTTCTCTCTCTCTCTCTCTTCCTCCGCTCTCTCTTCATTTCTAGACAAATAGCACAAATAGAAATAAACTGAGGCGCAACACTGTTGGAAAAACTTTTGCCGCTGTGCTTTGCAATATTAACTGCTAATTATGGGAGCGAAGCCCGTGAATCTCCCCTTCCCCCCCTGCCCCAACCTCACTCAGTGCAACAGCCGACCCACTTCGCTCAGTCTCAGTCTCCCTCTCTCTCCCTCTCTCTCTCGCCATCGCCCCGTGGCGGCAGTCTGTCAATATTTGTTGAAACACTTTTTGATAGGCAAATGGTTTTTGAATATGCCAAAAGTTGTGCAATTGCAATTGCCCGCTAGAAAACCCGCTAAAAACAGCCGAAAAACAACACGGGCTTCCACTATTTTATTAGAAAAGTTTGCTGCTCGTGCTTCTGCTGCTTCTGCTTCTGCTGGTGCTTCTTCTTTTTATCGCAGGGAAATGCATCTGAAAACAGTTAACTGTAAACTGTGAACTGTAAATTGTGAACTGGCAACAGCAGGAGTATAAATGTAGAGAATGAGAGAGAGAAAGAGAGAGAGAGACTCTTCCCAATGTTTGAGTTTATGCGCTATTTTTATTGTGGAGAGGGGAGGGGGAGGGAGGGAGGGGTAAGTGGGTGGGAAAAGAGAAGGGGGGGGGGAGGGGGGGGGGGGGGGGGGGGGGGGAGGAAAAAAAAGGGGGGGAGAAGGGGGGGGGGGGGGGGGGGGGGGGGGGGGGGGGGGGGGGGGGGGGGGGGGGGGGGGCGGGGGGGGGGGGGGGGAGGGGGGGGGGGGGGGGGGAAAAGGAAGGGGGGAGAGAAGGGGGGGGGGGGGGGGGGGGGGGGGGGGGGAGGGGGGGGGAAAAGTGAGAAGGGGGGGCCCGCGCCCGCAAGAAAAAAAAAAGAAAGTGAGGGGGGGGGGAAAGGGGGGGGGGAAAAAGAGGGGGGGGTGAGGAAAAAAAAAGAAGGGAAAAAAAAAAGGGGGGGGGGAAAATTGGGGGGGGGGGGGGGAAAAAAAAAAAAAGGGGGGGAAGAGAGGAAGGGGGGGGAAAGAGGAGGGGGGGGGAGAAAAGGGGGGGGGGGGGGGGGGGGGGGGGGGCGCGGGGGGGGGGGAAAAAAAAAAGGGGGGGGGGGGGGGGGGGGGGAAAAAAAAAAAAAAAAAAAAAGGGAAAAAAGGGAGGCCCCGGCCGGGCGCGCGATATTTATTATGACTGATTGCGGTCGCATTTTCCATTCTCCATTTTCCATTTCTCTTTCCCCTTCTCATTTCTCCATTAACCTTCCCCCTCCCCGTTCGTATTCGTCCCTTTGTTTGCTCTGCTGCTGCTCGGCGAAATGGAATAAAAAATGTTTAGACAGGGGCTGGCTGCATTCACGCATTATAATTTAAGTGAAACATAAATATTGATGTAATAAATTAATATTTGCTAAATTGAAAGATTGAGCGCAAGTCGAACGTGCCCCACTGAAGGTGAGCAGCAGGAGGGGGGGCAGCTATAGCTAGGTGGTTGATAATATGAGGTGTGGGGGGGAATATTGAATCATTCAGATGCTCCAAATTCGATTCTCAACTAAAACAAACTGAATTTAAGCTTACAAGGAATGAAAAAGGTTCTTAGAATTAAAGAAATATACACAACTTATATTTTTAATTTATATAAAATCTAAGTTAATAGTTGGCATTACTATCTTTCCTGTTCTCCTCTGCATTAAGTAATTTATAAAGTTTTATAATTATATCAATTTATATTTAATTTCTGTATGTTTTCCAACAGTCTTTCCATTTTCATTCATTTACTTCCTCTTCTCCTTACCTGCTGCCACTGCTGATCTTAATTCTTTATAGATGCACCTTCAATCTCTAGTTTTCTTTTAGTAGAGCATCTACTAGTCCACAACATTAATGCCATACTTCTTTCTTCGTCCTTCCTCTGTCTGTCCGTCCGTCTGTCACTTCCGGCAAATTTCTACGCTGCGCTGTGTCTATGCAGTTCATTTTCATTGTCTTGTTGTGACTTACACTAACGGCCCCCTGGATTCGTTCGGTTTACCGTTACCACGCTGCCAACTTCGACGACGACGACAACGACGACGACGTTGGCATCGACGGGCCGCATTGGTCGCTGCGCTGATAACCCGCTGGGAATTAATATTTTCATTTTTCGACAAAATAACAAACGTCGACAATGGTTCGCTCTCACTCTCCCGTTCTCTCCTCCTCTCTCTCCTTCTCGCCATCTCTCACCAGCTCTCTCCCGCGCTCTCTCTCTCGCTGCTCTGCAAAATTTGCCTTTGTCTTTAAGTAGAAAATTCAATTTATATTTCTCCTGCTGCCGAAAAGTAGGCAATGCTTTTTGTTTGCTCACATTTCGCATTTGCCATGGATCAGCAGCAACGGGCAGGGGAAATTTCTCATTGAGTCAGCTACGACATTTGATGCCACAAACGGCGACCATTGCATTTGTATAATACAAAAGACGACTGATGTTGACCTTCCCCCCTGCCCCGCGTCCCTCTTCGCATCCTCCTTCATGGCAAAATAAAGTCTCAAATATTGCGAGTTATCCCAAATTGTTTGGCCTCTTCTAGTTGCGGTGGCATTGCTGGTATTCCTATCCAGCTCAGGCCTGCCCCATACTGAGAGCTTTATGTTAATTTGAAATTCAAATTGATTTGCTAGCAGGGCGTGGCTGTACGCCCTCATTTGCCAATGTTTGTTTGCTTTTCGTTAAGCGCATTGAAATTTCTTTTTCATTGGACTCGACTGTTTGTTGTTGCTGTTTGCACAGCAAATTAATTGGTGTAAAATGCAATTAGCCACGGCTTAAAGATCCCCAGCACAAGCCGCCGGCAGGCCATAAGTGAGTGCTGCCTCCCCTTGCCACAGCCCCATTCCTGGGAAAGCTTTGCCCGGCCCACCACTTTATGCTCAGCCCGAATAGTTTATGAACTATTCATGCACTTCATGCCCGAAGCGTGCAGCTTGAAGTCCGGTGCTGCCTGCTGAAAGGTTGCTGCTCGCAGGGTCTAAGGTCAATGTTGTCAACCAACTGTCGGGGCCGCAGCTATGCGAACTTTTTTGCCGAGGCGAAGCGAAGCGGGGTTGTGTTGGTCACATAACTTCGATGAAGCGCCTTCGACAGGGCGCCCTGGCGAGACAACAAAGGCAGCTCAGCTCAGCTCGTTAAGCTCAAGCAGGCTACAAAAAAACGAAGGGAGCATAAAAAACTGCAGCCCGGGTCGAAAGTTTGCAATTCTTGTGGGAACACTTGATCATAAGTTGCACATTTTTCCCTGATTTATTCAGTCTTGGCAAGTTCTTGGGCAACTGCGTCGCATAGTTTGCTCTGTGCTGCTCAGGGACTCAGGGCTGCAGCGGCAGCTATTGAGGTTAAGTATGCTCAGAGGGCAAATAAATATTGAGTTAATCAATTCGTTAGATTTGAAGTAACCTTAGCAAACTGCCAGTTAACTATAAGTTTGGGTAATGTGCAATAAAGTAAAGTCCTCTTTATGACAGTTAACTGCATTTAGAGACTTTCACTCTTCAATCAAGACTGCCAACGGTGCTAAGAGGTTCAAGCAACTCCCTGAAACCCTGAAACCCAAAAAAGGGTATACTAACTTTGTGCAAATGTGTGTAACAGGCAGAAGGAGGCGTGGGAGACCCCATAAAGTATATATAGTCTTGCTCAGGATCATAAGCCGAGTCGATTGAGCCATGTCTGTCCGTCTGTCTGTCTGTCTGTCTGTCTGTCTGTCTGTCTGTCTGTCTGTCTGTCTGTATGAACGCACAGATCTCAGCTATTATAAAAGCTAGAGTTATCAAATTTGGCAGGAAGACTCCTGTGTACTATAAGCAGATCAAGTTTATTTCAAATGTTAGGTGCCACGCCCACATCCCCCACAAATCAATAATTTAATTTTTAAACTCAATTTGTAAGCGCTGTATAAAAGATACAACTTTCTGACTTTAACATATACAAAGCTGAATGAAATATGAAATAAATAAAATATATGAAATACATATGTGTATGAATTTAACAAATTAAACTACACGGGAACATAGGTCGAAGGGTATCCCACTGTCGCGTTTTGCGCGACTGTTGCTCTCGTTGTGATTGCTTTTGTTAGAATTAAAGCTGTTTTCTAAACTAAAAAGTTATTTATTTGTATTTGCTGTTTTATTTTTTTATTCAAACTTCTGGGTAAATTGTAAGCGAAACAGAACAGTTTAACGATTGAGCTTTTCTCAAAGCGCATTAAAGCCCCTCCTTTCCGACCCCACACACTGTGTAAAAGCTTCTTCCCCTCCAAGCTTCTTCTACACAACTAAGCCAATTAACCATAAGTTGCTTTCAGCCTATGAAGCTCATGACGCAGCTCAAGCCCGTCAGCTTAAATCTGTTGTAGCAACATGCCGCATGCTGCATGCAACGAGTAACAGAGCAACAGAGCAGCCAAACGCTTCTTCTGCGCAAATCAATTCCCTTTAGTGGCATTTTTCAGCGTATGCTCACTTAATCCAACCCATCCGGCTGTGGCACAGCTAGAAGCTTGCAGCTTGCTGCCACCTGGTCGCACTACAGCGTGCGTCTTGCAACAAGCAACCACGCAACATGCCGCTGATATGCCACAAATTTGTCGTTGTTGTTGTAAAAACAAACATACCTTCGGGTGCTCTTTCATGGTGCGGGGGGAGGGAAAGCAGAGCAAAGGCAAAGTGTTGCTCATATGACAAACAGTCTGAGAGAGGGTGCGAGAGAGGAGGAGGGTGGGGGGGAGGGGTGGTGCAGGCCAAGCCGGTAGATAAAACTTAGTTTTTTGTTGACTTCAAATGCACGCGTCTTGCTCGTCGTTTGACTCCGTCTCTGGCTCCGTCGCCGGCTGCGTCTCCGACTCGAACTTCGCTCGACTTTGCTTGCCTGTCATGCGTCTTCTTCAGGTATCCGCAAACACACACACACACACACACACGCACACGCACACACACACACGTATGAGCCGTGTGAATTATTAAAATCTAATAAACCACAAGATTTTATGTTACACAAAACTCGTTCGTCTCCCTCTTTCTCTCTCTCTCTCTCCTTTCGTAGTTCTCTCTCTGTCTTCGTCGTGCTCGTGGAGCAGCCAAAGTTTTTGCGGTTTTCTTTGGTTACGCTATTGAACCTTAAATTAAGTTTGAACATAACTTCCGCACTGTTCTTCCGCCCACACACACACACAGACCATTTCTTGGGCTTGTCTTGTTTACATAGGTAAGTTTAATTTTCCTGTAGCGCACTTTTCGGGGCGCATGCATGAAACATGTGCGTCGTCGTCGTGCGCCTCGCTCTGCTCTGCCCTGTCCTGTGTGTGTGCGTTTACGGATGTGTGTGTGTGTGTGTGTTCATAAATTTCCTTAATGTTCAAGTGTGAAAATCTTTGCCGTTCGATGGTGCTTTTCACACTTTCCCAGCTCGGCCTTCGCCCTCTCTCAGCGTCAGCCTTCAACTCCGGCTCCAGTCACGGCACAAGTTTCTGACGCCCGGCGAAATCAAGCGGCAATGTGTAAACTTTCAATAGGTTCGTTAAAATTTTATGATTTTCCCTGTCGTTTCGTGTGCATGTGTGTGTGTGTGTGTGCATACTCGGGTGTGTGCGTGCGTGCATGTGTGTGTGTGTGTGTGATAAAAAGCCAACCGACAAACGTGTTGAAAATTGTTTAGCTACTTCCGCTCACCCTCGTCTTCCTCTTCCACTCTCTCTTTCTCTCTCACTCTCCTGTCTTTACTGTGCTGTTTCCGTAGCGGCTTTGAAGTTGCGGTCCTCTCTTAAATTCTGGTTGGCTTCTTGTTTATTTATTGACACGATAAAATATATATTTTTAAGCCATTTCTCAGTAGCTTTCGTCAAAGTTTTTAATGCGCTTTTATTGTTATTTATTGAATATTTATGAGTTCGCCAGAGTTCGTTTTAGTTCATTCGTTGGGGATGATATATGGATGATATATGGGGAGTGCTACGGTACCATTGGGGCTGTGAAAGCCCATTGAGAGGAGTCTAGACTGGTCTGAAAATTGAAAATGACTGTGCTACAGTTGGAATATTATTTGTTATATGTCTGTGACTGGGACTGTCATATTGGCTCTGTCTTAATTCTTGTGGGTTTTATCTGTAGTTTAACTATATATATATGATGCACATACATTATGCCTTATTTATATAGATTCTTATAGTTGTCGTCTTGAGTATTATATTATACATGCAGCACATGGCACTGTGGCCTTACCTTGCTAACAAGTTATTTTGCGCTTCCTGTCTCCTCTTCCTCTTGCAGGCTGCTCTACCACTGTCTCTTTCTCTCCCCTTCTCTCTCTCTCTCTCTCTCCCTCTCTCTCTCCCCATCTCTCTCTCCTTCTGCCTCTCTCCCTCGGCATCTTTCTCTGTATTTTCATCTGTAATTTTGCAACTTTTAAACTGCAGTACAAGTTAGTGGCTGCGCTTTGACAGCTGCATATACAGGCCCGATTCAGGCTCAACTTGCCTCCTGCTTGCCCTGCCTGAGGGGTGAACGGCAGTAGGAGTAAAGGAGGGTGCAGGCTCGGGTTCGGGCTCTGGGTCGGAGTCGGAACTTAGTTGAATTCAAGACAGCAGCTGATGTCATCTTCTTTCTCTCGGCCTGCAGTTTCGGCTGCTTCTTTTACATGCAGTCAGTCAAGTTGGCAGAAAAAACTTGGGGCCAAGCGCAAGGTGTAACATGTCTGTGCTTGCAGCATGCAACAGCAACAGCAGCAGCAGCAGCAGCAACAGCAGCAACAGCAATGGCAGCAGCAGCAGCTGTCAAAATGACAGTTGAAAAAACAACGAGGCGTCGGCAGGTGCCTTTGAGAGGGCGGCGGCGATGGGTGTCAGAGCACATGCTACGCAGCATTTGATAAACTTTTCACACACATACACTCGCACACACTCGCACACACACACTCGCACACACCCTTGCACTTGGCTGCCTCTTGTCCGGGTGCCTGCCTGTATGCTGTACTGCTTTTTTCTTTGGACGCATGTGCCGCTAGCAAGAACAAGATGCAGCAGCAGCAGCAGCGGCTGCAAGTTTTGCGAACTCCTGTTGAAGCTGCCACTCCCGCCCCGTCTTTGCCCCTTGCCCCTTGCCACTTGCCACAAGTCAAGTTTTGACTAAACTAATTATATGCGCAAAGAAATCAAAGCTCCACTTCGGCCCGAGCACTTGAGAATTCATGCACACACACGCACACAAGTGCAGCACGTACCCCTCACCCCACACTCCACACCCCTCTTCATCTTCCTCCCCCGACCTCAGTGCTTTTGCTTTTGATGTACAGCTGCCAAAAGGCGATCGCCAGAAACAGTCAAAACAAAGCTAAAATCAAAGGCGACTACATGCTTTCTCTTCCCCCATTCCTCTTCTCCACTCTACACACCCTTCTCTCTACATCCTCCTTCCTCTCTTTCCCTTGCTCTGTCTACAGTCTGCGGCCAGAGTCCTTCGCTCGCCACTTCACACTGGCGGCGGCTGTGAAAAATTCTCAAGTGTTTTTCGCACGCATTTTCAATAAATTCATCGTTGTTTTTTTTAGCATTCTCTCATTTTTTTGTTCGCCTTTCGCTTTGTTCGTTATTGTTTATTGTTGTGTGTGCCTTTTGGTTTTGGTGGGGTTGTGTTTAGTTTGTCAGGCTGGCATCGGCTATTGTAATGAGCGCGATTCGTTTGGGAATTATCGAAACAATTGTGCAACTTCGAGTACTCGATAGGCAATTGTTTCCAGCCTCTGTGAGGGTCGCGCTCTGTTTGCATTTTACTCTTTTTGCTTTGCGCTGCATTCTTAAACGTTTCGAGAGCTGCTTAATGAGCTGCAGAGTGCGGGTAACTTCTATTTGCTTTGCTTGTCTTTAGAAACACTTCTTAGTGTGCGTTAATTTTGAATTGTTCTCTTTCTCATGTTCGTAAACGTTTCGCTGGCTGCTGAAATGTAGAAATTATACTTTCTCATATTCGTAAAGGTTTTACTGGCTGTTAAAATATAGAAATGTCTTGAAAATTTCAGCATTATACAAGTATTAATAAAGCCCATGATGAACATAGCTTATTGTTGCAATTCTTGCTCTGCCCTCCTTCCCATTCGTAAACGTTTCAACTGGCAGCTAGAATAATTGTTGAATAATGTTGATAAGGTTGTTGTTATACAACTTTAGTCAAATTCAATTCAATTAATTTTCTTTTTTCTTTCTTTTCTCACAGTTAAGATTTTACTTTTAATTTAAAATTATTAATTATAACTATTAATTGTTTTTTTTTTACTTTTCAACAGTCGACTGACCTTAGTCCGACTATAAACTAATTAAATAAATTATAGCTTATATAACTTTCATCTACACTGCATTTTATTCTATTTTGTTTGATGTGCGTAAACATTTCTTACTTGTTTTAACTTTCTTATATTGTTTATATAATAAAATTCTTTATATAATTCATATAATTATTTATTATTCAAAGAATCCTTTTATTTACTCACTATCTCTATACTGTTTTCAGCTAAGATTGTAATAGTTTTACTTTAAGTTGTTGCACTCTCATTAGATATTAAGCACTTGTATTGATTATGTTTAAGTTTGGCTTGTTTTCTTCTTCGGCTTTGCCTAATTTTCATCTGTGGACTCTGGGCGATGATAAGCCATGCCGCAATCCTCAAGGATTTTGCCACCTGTTGTTTACCTGTGCTCCGCTTGTAACCTCCGCACCACAGCTATCTGTGCGCCCCTCTTCTGCTCCTGCTGCTTTCTACTTCGTCTCGAAGTTAACACCAAATCAACCATGCAAATTTCCTAAGCTTACCACAAGACGTTCCCCCCGCCAGTTGCCAGTCCTACCTAACCTCCCTCCCTCCCTCCTTGTGCTGCCACATTCTGTTCTGGCTTCCCGCGAGGCATACGCGGAGGGTCAGGGGGGGGGCAGAGGCTGCTACAAAGTAAAATAACTGCCCAGTCAGCCAGGCAGCAAATGCGTCAACTTAATTAGCAGCGTCACGTTTATAGAGAGGATGAGGAAGCTGTAGCCCAGAGGGAAGAGAGAGAGGAGAAGGGGGGAGAGGGAGAAGGACTGGCAGGCATATTGTTGTTGAATATTGTTTTTCTTTTTTCATTTTATTTCATGGTTTTGCTGTCGTTCGTTACGTGGCTCTCGCTTCGGCTTCGTGTTAATTGTTGCGCCTCACACAAAATTAATGAACTCGACTTGTTTGTGTTGTTTTTATTTTCAGGCAGCTTAGGGCGGTCCCTGCTTGTTCATGTTGTTGTTGTTGTTCTCCGACAAATTCCTTAACGGAAATTGATACGCTTCATGTGGTGTGGAAGGAGGGGGGGAGGGAGGGTAGGAGGTGTGGCTGGACGTCGCTTGTCATTGCCTTGAATGACATAATCTAATTGAAAAACCATTTAAGCGTGCTGCATGATAATTCTTTTTCCTTCTCTCTCCCCCCTCTCCCCAGGGGAAAGCTCTTAACGTGATTTGAATTGATAATTTGCAACAATTAAGCAATGGGGCCATGAAATTTGTCGGCCAACAACAACAACAAAAGTTGCTCCAAAATTTCGCGCATGTTTAATTGAATCGAATGAAGTTTGACATGGGCAGACACTATAGGAGCGAGAGACGTGCGGGGGAGGATTGTAAATAAGTGAGGGTTGAGCATTGACAGCTAAATGAGTCCCGTCAAATTGAGTTGAGGCGCCTGGAGTCGCGTCAAGTTAAGTTAAGTGTGTGCGAGTTGTTAAATAAGTTACTCGAATGACATACGAATTGTCGTAATCCTCCCCCTCCCCCTCTCCATCCCCTCCTCACCCCTCTTCCTGCTGTATGCTGCTTCTCGTTTCGTTTACGTTCGGTACGTGCACTTGGGCGCCACCTGCCGGCCATTGGTTGCCTGCGGTGTGACGTGACATACGATATTTGAGTTCTTGAGTTTTTCAGCTTCGACTTTTGTCTGTTTCTCTGCAGCTTTTAACTAGATTTTGTGCTTTGCTTTTGCCCTTTGTAGCTCCCATTGAAGCTGCCTCACACTCCCCCCCCCATCCCTAGTGGGTAGGTTTCTGCTCCGCTTTGTCTCCGCTTCGTCCACATCGTCGTCGTTTCATCTTGTATGAGGTGTTAATGCTTTGTAAAGTTTACACAGCAACAGCAACAACAACAGCAGCAATGGCAAAGCGGTGCAAAAAGTTAAAGCACAACGTATGAGTGCGACTTCAGAGGGGGGGGGGTCCTGGGGCAGGCAGGACCTCACGATGAGCTTGCCACAAAAAGCTCGTCGAGCTGCACAATAAAAAATGCCAACCACAAAGCATTTTTATGAGTTTCGTGTATGTGTCTGTTGCTCTTTTCTTCGCCACTCCCCCTCCCACCTCTCTCTCTCTCTCTCTCCCTCCCTCCCTCTGGCTATGGTTTTTTGTGCTCTTCTGTTGTTGTTTAAGTGGCTTTTACTTAGTATGCCAAAAGTTTTTTCCACGTTTCTGTTACGCGAGTAGCAGCTCAGTTGGTAAGCTTCGGATTTCGGTTTTCTACAGCAGAATGAGAAGTGTGAGAAGAGATCGAGAGCAGAGAGAAAGAGCAGAAGAATAAGAACCGTTGCGAATTGAGTAAGCGAAAGCTCTCCAAATGTCAAAAGCAGTCAGATCAAGCTATCAATCATGTTGAAAAATTGCCCGAAGAGATCAAGTAACGTAGGAAGTAGTTGGAAAGCTTTCAGGCTTGAGAAAATCTTAAGTAACCGAAGTTAAAAGCTGCCCGAAAAGATCAGCTTATTAAGAAAATAGTTGGAAAGCTTTCAGGTTGGGAAAAGCTTAGGTTAACGAAGATAAAAGCTGCTTGAAGAGATCAGCTAAGTAAGAAAGTAGTTGAAAAGTTTTCAGGCTAGGGATAGTTTAAGTTGACAAAGAAGACTGGAAATATGAATGAATTAATAGGAATGAATGAAATATTTGGTATTTTTTTGATTTTACTCGGAAACTTATGGGTTCTATCAATTTTAATATCACTTACTCAATCCGCAATCTTTAATATAATAAATAATGTTTTCTTTATATAAATGTTTTATAAGTTCCTTTATTGAGAAAACTTAAAAGCAAAAAGAATGAACATACAGCTTTTTATGTTGATAATACTTATGTACCTTGTGTTTTCAGGGAAGTTATAGATATAAGAAGAAATCATATAGACACTCCATGGGCATAATTTGAAGAGTAAAGATGTTTGCCAGATTCATCAGAGAGCTGAAATGAATGAACTTTAAAGCTTCTCGTGGAGAGAATTATTTAATAAACTCAGCGCGTACAAATCGTTTTCATTCGCATTTCGGGCACAAGGCTCGGATCCAAATGGAGTCACACTGTTGGCATCGCATGCTGAAGGGGCAGTTGAAGCTGGAAACAAGACTGTTTGGGTTCCATATAGTCACACACACACATACACACATTCGCACACTTAAAATAGTTTTATTTCAATTAACAACAGAAATTCGATGAGTTTATTTGGTGTTGTTGCGTTTTATGCGAGACAAGATAAGAGCGATGGCGGCGGCAAACATTTTATGCTCCGGCCCGGCCCCGACCCCCACCCCGGTCCCGAGTACCATTTGGGCAGCGGGCACACTTGAGCAGGGCTCGGTCCGCCCCTCGCCGAAAAGACAAAAGGGTTGGGGCTGCGTGTTTAACTGCTGCACAGTTACGCGTACCAAATGGTCCTCTCTCTCTCTATCTCTCTATCTGTGTGTGTGTGTGTGTGTGTCTGTGTGTGTGATAATGTTGACAGATAATAAACTCGGAAAATTACAAAATTACAATCAACATACACACACACACACTGGCACACACACAAAGAGGGACATTTGCAAAAATGTCACATGCATGGGGCACTGCTAATGGCGCAGCCCGCAATGTCGTGCCCGGCTCAGGCTGCCACCCCCCCTCACCCCATCACCCTGTCCAGCGTCTGCCTCGTCCATTTTATAGCCCGGGCTTGGCTGCCCGGCTGACTGGATGCCTTTGCCGGGTCTTTTTGGCGTCATGGCGTACGTAAATTTGCCACCACAAAACTATTCAATTGAAAGTTATTTACGTTTATTGTTTCATTTCATTGCCAGTTGGCAAACATTTGCAGCGACCCCCACTCCACTGCACACACACGCACACATACTAGCACACATACTAGAACACACACACACACACTCCAGCACACACACTGAAAGTCAAAAGTCGCGCTGGTATTGCGTTGCTTTTGAATAACCAAACTCAGCTCAGATCAGCGACGTGAAAACTTCCGCGTGTGGCAGAGTGTGTAAAGGAGTGTGTGTTGTGTGTGTGTGTGTGAGAGTGTGTGTCTTCCTGTATTTAGTTGTAGCATCGAAAGCGCACATTGTGATTTATGAGCAAATGCCATTAGGCTTGGCCATTGCCCATCGATTAGCCACAGTTGGCGAGGCTGCTGCAGAAGCTCTAAATCTATACTTCCGTTCTTAATCATTGGCATCACTTAATGGCCCCTTCCGTTTGCCGACAGCTAGACAAACACAGAGAGAGGGGCAAAGGAGAGTAGAAGAGACAGAGAGAGAGAGAGAGGGATGGGGGGCAAAAAAGAATGCAATGAAGTAGACAGTTGCCGTGAAGTGGTTCTAGCGCTGGGGCAGAGCAGCGAACACGCCCTTCAATTACAAATCCATGCGGCGCGCAGGCCTTCCTCCTTGCCTCACTCCTCCTTTCCACTCCCTCCTCTCCTACCCTCCCACTCTCTGCACTCTTCTCTAGCCTGTGCAGATAATCTGCTAAAGGACTTCCGCCCGGTGCGTGCGCTGCGTGCAAAAAAAGTGTCCATTGAAGTAGAAGAATGCCTGAATGGAGCTCAGGCAAAGCAGGCCAAAGAAATGAAAAGAAAGGCAGCAATAAGTGATGGCAAGAGGGGAAGGGGGAAGGGAGTAGCAGGAGGGGAGGAGGGGGGTTTGGCAGTGCGACGTTGTTGAGCAGTGTAACTGAAAACGCAATGATATACGGCCGTGAAATCGAATCGCGGCATGAGGCAAGCTGCGACTTACACACAGAGAGAGAGAGAGAGAGAGAGAGAGAGACAAAGTGAAAGACAGGGAGAGTAAGAGAGAGAGAGAGACATACACATAGAAGGCTTTAAGTGCCGACTGCCGTCTTCGTCCCTTTTGGTACTTGGACAAATTCAACAGACTTCGCCGCCGTCGTCCTCTGTGTGTACATTGACTTGGATTTCTTGGCGCTGCAGCCAAAATTTATTGCGCCGCGATGCCGTGTTGCGTGTCCGCACAGACGAAGACATTGCCTCTGCCTCAGCATGGGTTGCATGTACCCCCCTCTTCCCCCCTTCCCACCTTTCTGAGCCGTGCCGTGCCGTGCTGGGCCTCGTCCTGCACTCGGGTAGGCGTTGGCGTTGCGTTTTCGCCGGCCGTGTTGAAATTGACAGCAAAATAATTGGTTGATTATTTATGAGACAAACGAGCGAGACGACCAACGGACAGACAGACGGACGAGGGACGAGAGACGAGGAAGGGGGAATGAGGAATGGAAATACGCGTTGGCCAAAGTTTGTTTAGGCCGCATTTAAATCAATGCCAAAGAAATGTTTATGCTTCCCCAGCTCAAGATGCGATTCCTGCTTTGCTTTGTTGCCAGATTATTAGAGCTACTGTCAGTGTGGGTATGGGAATGATACGATATGGGCTTCTTATTGATGAATTGTTATATTGACAGGGTAGTAAGCCAAGCAGGCAGCAGGATCAGACAATGTGCTGCACTTTAAACGTAGCAGAAGGTTTACTAAGTGCGATCTCCTGCAGGCAAAGATTGGTTTGCAACGCATTTAGATCTTAAGTTTTGAAGTGTAAAAAGATGGAATATTGTAAATAAAGTACACATAATACCTGATAACATATTATGTAGAGTAAAAGTCAATGTATTTTCGATTTACTAAACTATTTTACTACGTTGCGTTCAAATATTGTAAATGCATGGAATCATCGTTTATCTAAAGCTACATATCGATACATACAAGTATTAGCAATAGTTTATGTAAGATACAAGATGTCAGAAGAGTTGGCAGCCCTGGCACTTCACAAGAGGGGTCAACATTGGCTCTTAACGATTGAGAGGAGGAACAAAAAAGAGAAGAATCAAGCAGTAGTTGTCTGCAAGTTGTCGTCGTGAAAAGACAGAAAAGTTGATATAGAAATACACACGTTATTCAAATTAATTAAATTCATTCACCTTTTAAAACTATTGGACCTTAAACGTATAATAATATTCAATAAACTATATTAAACTCTACATTTATATATATGTATATTAGTTAACTTAAGTGTATCTCTATTAACAGTGTGACCCCTTCCTTAATACAGTAAGGATTAAGATTATTTTTAGGTTCTACTGCCAGCCTGATTGGAACTGCAGAGACTACTAAGATGAATTTCAATCTTTCTCTATTAAACTATGAAGATGTAGAACTCTTATGTAAAGATTAAAGTAGAAAGCTCGCCTACTTAATTAATCAATTCAATTCAATTCAATTAATTTATTTCTTTCCACAGTTAAGATCTTATTTTTAACTTAAAATTATTCTAATTTTAATATTTCAATTTAAAACTTTAAGTATAATTATTAATTGTTCTTTTACTTTTAAACAGTCGACTGACCATATGTTAGTTCGACTATAAATAAATTAAATAAATAACCACACATAGAATTATTGATAACAACAAATCAAATGATATTAGAGAGAGTTTTGTGCTGTAATTATTGCAATGATTATGAAAAGAAGATTTTGATGAACTCTAAGAAGTATGGATAATGCCCGATATGAATGCGTTAGACGGCTAGCAAGTATATTAGTTAAATAGAAGCGATTCTTCTGTGTGTGTGTGTGTGTGTGTGTGTGTGTGAGTGACTGTAGTCTGGTAGTCTGGCTTCGGTGGCATCTGTAAATTGCCTGGGCTAAGCTCGAGAGAAGGAACAGGGCTTTGTCTCTTTTTTCAGGGGTGTGCAACGTGTGTGTGTGTGTGTGTGTGTCTGAGTGTGGGTGTGGCATGGCCAGGCAGTTTTGGCTTTGATGTTGCACGACGCATACGGCAACTGATTGTTATCCAAATAGTTATTTAAGCAATTCAAATTGTGGTAATTAAAAATGGCCAGCAGGCCGTAGCCGCCCAGTTACCACTCCCCGACCTCCTCTATACACACACACACAGATACACAGACACACACGGGTACATGGCGAGCGGGGCTCTACCTAGTGCATGGCCGAGGCAGGCACTTGACATATGGAGCCGGGGTCCTGGACATGAATAAGAGCCACTGCTTGGGCCATGGCTCGAGGCGGACTGGGGCTGTTATTATTTTTGTCACTGACAAAGCAAATCACCGAAAACCAACAAAGGCAAAAGAGCGAGACGGCGAGAGGCAGGAGGACGAAGAGGTGGGGGGGGAGCGGTAACAAACGATGTACGTACGGGGGCCCATAGGCCTCTAGGCCTCTAGCAAGAGGCCAACGAATCTTCTCCAGCCATGCAACCAGGCGAGGCAATTTTCCTGTTGAATTATGAGGATATTTGTTTCGTCATGAAAGATTGGCCCCGGCCCGGTACCAGTCCCACTCACAGTCACAGTCACAGTCCCAGTCCCAGTCCCAGTCACCGTTACAGTCCCGTTCCTAGTCCGGCATTCAACTCGACGTTCTCTCGCATTGTGTAATCCTTGCTCGACGGGCAACTGCAGGCATTGCTCCTGTTTTCTTTTTTTTTTTCTTCTCTGTTTTTCTGTTGTCCCGTTGCTGTTTCTCCTCTATTCCTTGTTGCGGATTTGTTGCACTGTTGTTTCTTGCCAAGAGGACGACGGTGGTGGCGACGGCGGCGGGGTGCGTTTTCAATTTGGTGCCGCAGGCCGCAGCAGCAGAAGCAGCAGAGAATCGTCAACTTTGCCTTCGTCTGGAGCTTACCAAATGCACTGGCTACGCTGCAAGTGAAATGGACTCCAAACGGAACGGAACAGACAGTCTGGAGGGAGGGGAGGGGCAGCAGCATGGGCACGAGCAGGGCTAACTGGAGTATCTGTGCAACTGTGACTGTAACACATGAGTCTTAGCCGGGCCACGGACTGGCCCGATTGCATCTACAATTCATAGAAATTTCAAACGATGCGTAAACGAAAACGGAAAATGCACAGCAACAGCAGCAGAGAGGGAGAGAAAGAGAGAGAGAGACGGAGCAGGGAGGGAGGCAGAGAGAGAGTGGAGGGCAGTAGCTGCACTAGCTGGTCATCTTTCTACTTTGGATGCCGGGGTCAAAGTAAACGAAATTGCTGAACACATCGCAATGGAAGTTCTGGCAAGAAGCAACTGCACGACCAAAAATTGCGTTTTTGAAATGCAAGCAGAGACAGAGATGGCAACTCTGGGCAAGAGCGAGAGAGATGGACAGAGAGAGAGTGAGAGAGAGAGAGAGAGCGAGAGAGAGTCGGTTGCATGCAAGATGAAAGGGTAAAGGAGCTGGCAAATCCGACTTTGGTTGATGATGAGTGTCGTTATCGCTTTTGTGGAGTTTCGTTTTGTCAGAGCTGCCACCCGCTCTCCCCCTGCACCCACTCTATCCCACTCTCGCTCTCTCTCTCTCTCTCTCTCTCTCTGTCTCTCTATTCTCTTCCTGTGCAACTACAAGTTGAATTTACATTTCGATAGGGTCGGGCCCCAAGCACAACTGGCTCACACAAAACAATCAAGAAAAGCAATTGCTGACGTCCTTCTCTGTGTGTGTGTGTTTGTGTCTGTGTGGCAAGCCTGGCTCATGCTGTGCCGGAACAGAGTCAGCGTCAGCGTCAGCGTCGACTGCCACTGCAAACGCAGTCGGACGATGATGTAGCTGCACGGATTGATTTACGTTCGAAAAGATTTCTCGAGTGCGACACTGTGTGTGCCGTTGCACAAGCCGTTGCTGCTGCAGCCAGGGTTGCCACCTCTCTTCTCTTTCATTTTTCTATATGTTTTGCATTTTGCCAAGCTACAGACGACTGAGATTTATCAAAAGGTAATTTATATATGTGGGTGTGTCTTATTTACTGTATATAGATATATGCACAGGATGACCCAGCGTGCCTCTGCCTCTCTCTCCCCCTCTCCCTCCCTCTCTCTTCCTCCCATTACTGTTTGCAGTTGCATTTGCAACTTACGCAACACTTTTAAGAGAATAAATCGCCTGCCCAAGCATGACGTATGACCAAAATGCCGGACCAGCCTGGTACTCCAACTCCAACTGCGATTCCCACTCCGATTTCCATTGCAAGACGAGTTTGAGTTGCAGTTTCGTGGCTGGCTGGAACATGATGTTTATGTCGGATTACGCAAAGGCTTTGACACAACTTGACTCCAAGTGAACGACCCCCTTTTCCATTTTACAGGATTCATAAAACAGTTTGCAACTTATCCTATAATATTGAGAGCAGTAGCATCATTATCATCATGATAGCCATATCAATGCTTGAGCATGTCACTTGCAGATGCTTTTCAGTATTCCTCATCCTCTTCCCTCTCGTGCTGCCCTTTCTCTGCCCTCTCTCTGCCCTCCCTCTACCCTCCTTCTGCTCTCTCTCTGCCCTTTTTCCGCGTGGAATGCGAATGCATAAATTCAATTTCCGCGAGGAAAATAGAAAAAGTTGCATAATTTAAGGCTGTCTATGGGCGACGGGTCGCTGCATGGACTGTATCGATGTGCGGCATGGTGTAGGCAGTGTGGGAGTGGGGGAAAGGGAAGGGGGAGGGGGGAGTGGACGTGTGGGAGTGCTTGCTGCTGTGACGTAAAAAATTGCAAATCGAATCGAGCAGCCAAACGAATGTCGCGCCCATTGAATGCCACTGCTCAGGAGAGGGGTAAGAAGAGCGGAGAAGGGAGAGGGGAGATTGGAGAGGGCTGGGGAGTGGAGAGGGGTAACAGGGCAGTTTCATTCTGGCGGTCTGCATACCGAAACGTCAAGCGCACTCGCACGACGACAGTTACACGCCTAAGCCTCTGGCAAGCAGATAACAACGCCACCTTCACCCATTGACCCTTGCCTCCTCCCCCCCTTAGTCCTGCTCCCTGCAGCACCGTGCAGCACCCGCAGCAGTGGCAGGCCATGCAATGGCCACGGCGTAAACATTGTTGACATTTGCCAAACCTACTTTAATCACTTTTTAACCCCATTTGATACAGTGTCAACATGCACAAGGGGGGGAGGCGGAGGCGGATCATAAAATGGACAGTCGACAGGCGGCAGTCTGTTGCCCTCCCTCCCCTCTGCCTCTTTCCTCTGTCTGGTATGCCGTGGCCAGCGAGTGCAGCGGCAAATACAAGAAAAAAAAAGCAGGCAAAACTTCGTCGGGTGACAAAAAATCCCAATGACAAACGTCGAAAGGGAACAAAAAGCCGAAAGCAGAAGAAAAAAATAAATATCAAACAGCGAAGCCGGTAGAGCCCTCTACGGGCATACAGGGGCGAGGCTTGGCTGCCCTGGCCTGGCCTGGCCTGGTGAACGGGGCGAGCTGCCAAAGCAATTGATTTACTGCACTTTGTTTGCCAAAAATTAATTGAGTTGATGACAAGTGCAATTGATTTATGCGGGACTCAAATGAGTGTGGACAAACGCATGGATGGCTCGACGAGCAGCAGAAGGGACAGACAGACAGACAGACAGGCGGATAGACGGACAAACGGATAGTCAGGCAGATGGACAGCTGGTCAGAGCAGAAGGGATAAAGCAAGAGGAAGCTGCGAGTGCCTGCCTAAGCAAAGGGTCTTATGAAGAAGGATTTGGAAAAATATCTAATTGAAATCGGTTCAACGGAATTAAATATACGTATGCCTATATCGATGTGGTATTTCGATTTGTGTAATATTTGCTTGCGATGCAATTTGAGATTGATAAATATAATACTGAAATAAGCTTGGAAATAGTTTAAAGTCTGTGATCAAAGTAGATCCATGAAGGGTTAGGTCATTCATAAAAAAAAAAAAAAATAGGTTAGGTCAATCATAAAAAAAAAAAAAAATTATTATATTTATATTTATTAAGTGAAGAATCCATACATCATAATATTGTTAACATCACAGCGAGAAATATTCTTAAGAATTACCAAGCACCATATCAAAATGAGTGAAGTAGGAACAATTGTCTTGGCAAGCCTTGCATTCATATACATATATAGCATTATTTATTTGTTTATCCCCTTTACAATGTATTCCATTTCTTATCAAGATGTAATTTTAGCAAGTCTTTCACAGTTAATACTTATGATACGAACTAAAGTATAGTTTACAAATAAAATGTAATATTAATTTTTAGCAGAATGAAAGAAATATTAGTAAAATGTTAAGTTCTCCGATTTATTCTCGTATTCAGAACTGAAAAGGGGCAGCAGGTCTTTAGCTAGTCATGTTCAGGCTGTGCGGTGCATAAGGGGCTCGCCAGACAGGGGCCTCTTTACGTTGAGTTATAATATTGTTCTTCCTTATGAGTAATGAGTGTATTAATTGCCAACTAGTTGGCAGTATTATCAATCGAGAGGGTCCAATATAAAATCGATAAATAATAACGATGTATTTAGTATAAGGTTTCTTCATTTTATGAAATGTTTTAAGAACAGATACTATATTTCAATGACAAACAATTACAACAAGGGCTACTGCTTGGGCAGGTTTAAGATTAGTGTCTACAAAGTTTTCTATCTTGAGGCATTTGCTCTTATAGTTTTTGTGTAAGCAACTCTTGTTTATTATTCAGAAATATGTAAACTATTATTATTATATCATCTAGATCGAACATAGTCATAGCTAAGCACATATGTTCATATACTCGTACATTCATATTTATCGTATCTAAATATTCTGCGACTTCCTCTAAAACAGTCGCGAACATTCATCATGTTGTCAGTATTTGTCGCTCCAGTGTGCTCTCCCGGTGCCCGTTACCGGTTCGGGTGTTTCGCACTACCGCAGGTGTCAATGGCAACGCTGTAAAAATGCTACCTGTAACAGCCCCTGCCCCACTCCATGCACTCCTCCCCCTCCCACCCGCACACAATTTGCTGTATTTTTTGACTGCGTGTTCCGTCACGGAAGCGTGCCGCGCACACATGTCAGGCCTCCAGTCCAGTTTCTATCTCTCTCTCACTCTCTCCCTCTCTCTCTCTCTCCGTCTCTTCCTCTATCCCTCTCTCTCTCTCTCCCTGCCCTCGACCGTGCGCTGGTTTAGGCCAAAAACGAGCGACGCAACGGAAATAAGCGCCAAGCGGATGCCGACAAACGAAGCAAATGATTCATTTCCGATGATGCGACAGTGCTCCACGTTTCATCCGTCCATGCCGTGCTCCACTTCTCCCCATCCCCCCCTGCCCCCCTCATCCTTTGTCGCCTGTGTGCGCAGTGTCCTTCGCTGTCATCGTCGAAGTCTGCCGCCAAAAATTTGCATGAAATGCAAAATCAAACTGGTCGCGGCCATGCGGCAACATTGCCACAGTCCTACGGCACCACACCTAGGCAAGTAGCAGCATGAGGAGGAGGAGGAGGAGGAGAAAGAGATTTGCTGGGCCGTGCCTGGGTCTGGGACTGTGCGGCATCACGCGTCACGTTCTGTGGGCCCTGCAGGTTGACGGGCGCAGAGGCTGCCCCTTGCCGTTGCCATATTTTATGAGTCCGGTCTGCGGCGCAGCGTGTGTTATTGATATGCTAACGGTAAATGTCATTGGCGGCGCAGGGGGCAGACGAGAAGGTGAGGGAGGGGGTGGTGGGTAGGGGGAACAGGGGCGGGCACACAGACGCCAGCAGTCTCTGCATTTGACGGCTGTGCTGTGCTCTCTGCGGAAGTGGTTAAACCGGGCCGGGCCACTGTGGGCCACTCTACGTCCTGCTCCCTTTCCATTTCTCCTTCCCCTCTCTGCTAACCCTTTCCCCCTTTCCCTCTGAAGCGCAGTGGAGGCGACATATGTCGCCGCCAAACGTGTGAAATTTTAAGCCAAAATTGTTGTGCTGGGCGCGCCCCATTTATAATGCGCCCGCCCCTGGGAGAGGCAGGGCGAGGGCCGCGGATTCATGTGGCGCACAACATATTGGAAATCAAAATGTTGACATGCAGCAGGCAACATTTTTCAATTAAGCCGACATCAACAACAACAACAACAACAACAGGAACAAGCTGAATTCTAGTCTAGTTGTGGAATGTCATTTGGTATTGAGGCAGGAGAAGGAACGAAGCAAAGTGAGGGTGGGGGCAGAGGTTAGAAGAGCAAATATATAAAGGTGCCACTTAAAGGGAGCACAGACACAAGTCATATTTGTTTGGGTTTATCATTACTTTCACGAGGTAACTTAAGCTCTCAATGGGTAGTTCACATTTAAAGCGAAGGTTATCTAAGGTTGCTTTAGGTAATAATAAAGCTATCTTCCAACTTTCCTTTACTTATTTACGAGATTTTCCAAAACAAATCTCACTTGATGGTATCATGAAGTGCTAACTTAAGATCTCAACGGGTAGTTCACATTTAAAGCTAAGGTTAGCTGCTTTTACTAGTAAGAAAGCTATCTTCCAACCTTCATAAGAAGATCTTTACTTTCTGACAAGATATTGCAAGAATATCTCATTTGATACTATCAGGAGAAAAGCATAAAACATAACAAGCCCAAGCCCTACAATTCTTAGAGTAACTTCAATAAAGAAATCATTGAGGATTGAGGTTGATTGAGGTTTCTGCTCATTGCAGATTATATCTTCCCATCTAAGCAAAACATCATTCTACACTTTGTTTTCCAAGACTATTGAACACTTTAATCCAGCAAGGATATTCAAACATTAATTTAGAAGAAAATGTGATCAATTGATTGTTGTGATTGTGTTGTGGTTCGTATTGGGAATGGACTGGGATGGGATGGGGTGGTAGCTCATGGTACATTAGTGTGTTGTATGTCTGTTGTTCATGTATGTATGGACGGATCCGCATATGTGTGTGTGTGTTGACAATCATTCATTGTACAATAGTGCCAAGATACATATGGATTCCATAAGGAGGCCTCTGATGGTGCTGACCGGCAGTACTCACTGGCAATTGTCCACAACATTTGACTTCCGGATCAGTAGAAAGTAGGCTGTGCTCAGCTGCCAGTGATAGCGCAGGTCCGGAAGGTTGGCAAAGTGCGATGCGGAGTTGTGGGGATCCAGCGAGGGCGGGCAGCCGCCGCCCATAACTATTTCTTCGATTGGCCATACATCACATAGATATATATATATATATATATACACAGCATATACACCACACACGCACACACATATGCAGCTAGATGACACTCGCCAGTATAATGGTAATGTCGTCGGGTTTGCCACCGGGTGCATCGATATTATGTCGCTTCGCATGCTGACTGAAGGGCGAGTCGTAGGTGGGACTGAAGCTGAGGCAGCGCGCCATGAGGGCCACCGAATTCGCATACATCTGCAGCTTGACGGGATCGGCGATTCCACTCGCTGGGCTGAGCATAAGCAGCAACATCTCCTCGGGCACATTGTCGTACACACCATCGGTGGCCAGTACCACAATGTCGCCGTATTCCACATCGAATTGCAAGAGGGCAGCACACTCCGGCCCGTCGGTGAGTACATTCAGGGGGGTGTCCCGGCGGCGGCACAGCTAGCTGATATGGCATATTGAATTGATGCTGCTGCTCCATCGATCGACAGACAATGAAACCGTCTCGGATCACCAGCAGACCACTGTCGCCGATGTTAGCCGCATGCAGCGTGTGGCTGTCGCGATGCAATGCCAGCACGCAGGCGGTGGAGCTGCCCAGAATGGGTTGCTTCTGCTCCAGCAGATTGCAGTAGGCACGGGCTAGGAGCTGTGCCGGTTGTGTGGCATCGTATTCAACGCTGTGCGTGATACGCTCACACGAACGCATCAGGAAACAACTGAATTTTCCCGGATCGATGTCATATATACGCCAGCCACCCACGCCATCGGCCACGCCCAGCGTGTCAGCGCTCGCTGTGGAGGTCTTGAACCAGGCATCCTCACCGAACTGGCCGCGGCAATAGTTGGGGTACAGGTGCGTGTCCTTGGCAAAGCCACACACAACGCTCAGCAAACGCAGCTGGTTCGACAGATTTGTTGAGTCCTGTATTGATGTCCTTAATTGCCTTGGGCTCCTTGCCGGGCTTGAGCTTGGGCTTGTCGACTCCTGGCTGGCCTGAGTTGCCTTGATTCCTGTCCAATCGATAGCTTGACCCAGCTGCGCTTTCAGCAGCATCAGCGTGCCGAACACTTGATTGCCAATGTTCAGGGCCAGGCTGCCGGTCATTGTGGATGCCATGCCTAGCGACCAGCAGATGCCTTGTAGGCTGCGCCTGGCTGTGTCCATATAATTATTCATTGTGCAGGGTTGGCGAGATGGGATATTGGTGGTGGATCTTGCACACTCTATAGCTAAACTTCTACACACATGTACAAATATTGACATATATATTCATTTGATATTACAGGTAGCGGAACAGACACAGAAACACGAAAGTAGACACACGATTCATTAATAAAACTAAAGGGGTGTATCCAATAATTGTTGTGTATGTATGTTAAGCGAACAAAAACCGAAGTAAAACTGGCTGACTAAAACTGAGAAACGTGTTCACATGGGGCAGTCAAGGCAGAGACTACTCGATGACAAATTACAGCTGACGATTTCAGAGATCATTGTAAACAACAGTCGTGTATCACACTATAGAATATTACTATAATTTTCTTACAAGAGAGACTTGAGAGTTCAATTCCGTATAACACTTTTCGAATAGACTGCGAGTATAGCTCTTAAATATTATATTATACCATGATATGAGGTCAATTTTGTTGCTTTCATATCAATTAGATTGTGTTTATTTTTTAAACAAGTAATGTAAAGATAGGTGAAGGTAAGACAAGTTGAATTTCACTTTAGTTTATTTTATTTTTTTATACCCTTCGACCATTGAAAATGGTCAAAAGGGTATACTAACTTTGTGCAAAATGCAAATGTATGTAACAGGCAGAAGGAGGCGTGGCAGACCCCACAAAGTATATATATTCTTGCTCAGGATCACTAGCCGAGTAAATTGAGCTATGTCTGTCTGTCTGGATGTCCGGATGTCCGGATGTCCGTCTGACCAGATGAACACACAGATCTCAGCTATTATAAATGCTAGAGACACCAAATTTGAAATGAAGGTTCCTATGTACTCGGCGCAAGTTTATTACAAATGTTAGGTGCCACGCCCACCGCCCCCACAAATCAATAATTTAATTTTTTAACTCAATTTGTAAGCGCTCTATAAAAGATACAACTTTCTGACTTTAACATATACTAAGCTGAATGAAATATCTACGTAGTCTCCAAATTACAATCCGATCGGACAATAAACACAGAAGTTATTTAAGAAAGTATGAGCATAAAACCAAGTGCTTCTGTCAGCTAACAAGGGAGGCGGGTGAGCGCGAAGCGCGAGCGCCATCTGTCGGGATTAATTTCAAAGCATGAGCATATGTATGTACATATATGGGTACATATATTCATACATAGGTCGAAGGGTATCCCACTGTCGCGTGCTGCGCGACTGTTGCTTTCTTACTGGTTTTATTTTATTTTTTAAGTGAAGAATAATTTCACTTTAGTGCTTGCTGTTTCAGACTTAAACTAGCGAATATTTTTATTCCTTTTGTTATCTGCCTGCCCTTTTCTTTCTATTTGAAAGTGAGATATTTCCATGATGTTTTTTTTTTTTTATTAAGTGAAGAATCCATACATTATAATATTATATTTTAACATCACAGGGTGGGGAAACATTCTTAAGAATGACCAAACACTATAACAAAATGAATGAAGTAGGAACATAAGTGAAAAGTTTTAACTGTTGTCCAATTGCCTTACCATAGCCTTGCCGTTTGAGTCGTCTCAGAGGTCGACCGAGGATAAGACGGCATGATGAATCGAAAGAAACTTAGCAAATTGCAACTGCCTGCTCTGTTTCAAGTTGCCAAATATCATCATATAATTAGTATCTTCTCTGCAAAATCTGCTTTGCATTGTTGTGTGGCTGCTGGCATTCAAAATGCCTTTGGGGCTAAGGGTTTGCATCTCTCTCCCTCTTTGACTGCATCTTTCAAGCATAGCTGGCAAACAAAAAGTCTACTGCCTACTTACAGGCACAGTCAATCAGCAGTCAGTCAATGGCGCCCTCAACTCCGGCAACAGGCACAGCTGCTCCTGCAACAGCAACAGCATCAGCAACAGCATCAGCTAATAGCCACCAGCTCCTTCCCTCTGAGTGCTCGTTCGCCTGCCTCGGTGCCAAACCAGCTCGTGCTGCGTATCTGTTTGTCGCTCTATTTGCTTCAACACCCACTGCAAATTAAATTCATTAGTCAACTTCCGGTTTCGCAAGCACTCACGCACACACACACACACATAGAGGCATGTGGCGTTGCCATGTGCTGTGCATGGCTGCCTCAACTGGCTGGCTGCCTGGCTGCCTGTCAATTCAGACGGATTTGAAGTCAACTCAATTTGAAATCAATAGTGTGTGAATAATCCTTTCACACCGACGCACCTAAACACACCCAAACACACACACACGGAAAGATGATGAGACAGAGAGTGAGTAGGTAAGTGAGAAAGAGAGAGAGAGAGAGAGAGGATGCAGAGATATATCTCCGGCTGCATCTGCTGCATGTCTGTTTGTCCGTCTGTCTGTCTGTCTGTCGTCCCCTCAGCCCGTTGGACACTTGAAGCAGACATTTTTGCATTGATTGCACTTCATATCGCCGGCTCATTCATTCGTTCATTCATTCATTCATTCGAGGCCTGCATTCATTCGGCAGGCCGTTTAATCATGCCCTGCCATTGGCATGTGTTGCATCATCGTTGGCGGCGGCAGCTTCCACATGGCAACCAAAAAACGTGGCAGCCAGCCATTAAGCGGACAAGGACAACGACGATGACGACGACGACGCCACACATATCCAAAGTATTTAAGCAATTCAATGGCATTTTGACAGCAGTCGCCACGAGTGTGCCACGCCTTGCTCCCCCTGCTCCCCCTGCTCCCACAGTGCCTCACTGCCATACTCTGCTAGCCCGCAGCAGCGCGCACTTCAGCCGCACGTCGAGTGGCAAGCAATGAGCTATGCATGCAATTTAAGCACCCCTCGCTGCCTCCAGCTGGCGGCGAGGCACCCAAAAAAGACAGCAAAATGCCCAACAACAAGAACAAGAAAAAAACAGAGCTCTCGACAGGAGACGCCACTGGCAGCTGCAGCAGCATCATCATTGGGATACACAGTTAAGTTGCCTGGTGGCTCCTATTAAGGTCGTTGGCTATTAAATAGGCGCAGGCAGAGCAGGAACACGAGCAAGAACTGGAGCAGGAGCAGGCAGAGCATGCATGTTCCACACACCTCGTGCCTCCGCTTGCCAGTTGCTCTGTTTGTGTCTGTAATTGTGCATAATTGAGTTGAGTTTGGCTGCCACTTCATGCTGCGTTGCATGTGCAGATGTGGAGAGGCTCTCCTCCCCAGACTGAGCAGGGATTCTCTTGCCCAAGTACCGTGGGCATTGCAGATATTCTTCAATAAAAGATTGCGATTTTCAGTTCAGAACTAAAAGATCAAAGGTTTTTCTGCCAATATCCACTTTACACATTGAGTTAGTCGATAAACGATTGTTAATCGACTCCTTATTTTACATTCCCTAATTTGACATAATGAAATTAAACCTTATTTAGCCTAATCAACACTGAACGATTATTAATCGACTTCTAACCTAACCGAACATAACCTTACCTAACCTAACATTACCTGACTTAACCTCACTTAACCTATCGTAACGTTACCTGCCCTCACCTTACTTTACCTAACGTAACGTAGCCTAACTTTATTTAATCTAAGCTAACCTTACTTAATCTAAGCTAACCATATCTAACCTAACATAATCTAACCTAACCTAACCTTACTTAACCTATCCCAACCTATCCTAACCTTACCTTACCTAACTTAACCAACGTAACGTAATATAACGTTACCTAACCTAACCTTACATAACCTAAATTACCCTTAACTGACCAAAGCTAACCTAAACTAACCTAACCTAACCTAACCTAACCCAACCTAACCTAACCTAGCTACCTTATCTATTAGATTTGAATGGATTTCTATACAAAACACTGCAATTAAATGATCTAAAACGGTGAAATTTTAATAGCAAATCAATTAAGAAATGTTCCACAAAGTGTTGATGCTTTGGAATTATTGAAATAAGTTTAATAATTCACTTTTGTGTTTATTGTCCATTGATAGTTTAGGTAAACAAGAGTTAGAGTTGTCTGCCATTAGTTATAGAGATGGCAAAAGTGCATTAACTAACAATAACTTTAAAGAACATGCAATCGATTAGAGTCTCTAGCAGTAAATCTACAGTCTGCAGCTGGTGTGAGTGAAATTGATTGACAACTGTGGCCTGCAGGCAGCTGGGTGCATGCCACATGGCGAAAGATGGTTGCAGTCAATGCAAGTGCTAGGTTGGCTTAGCTGGAGGCATGCCACACATTGCACACAGAGTCACATCGACATTCGTGTTCACACTCGCATTCACACACAGACTTGCACTCGCATTCACACACACACACACACTCACACAGTTTCACATACTCACATTCAGAGCATTCGGCCAAGCATTTCAATTAATTTCATTAGATTCGAACGATTAATGCACAAAAGTGGCCAGTCAGACGTGGCAGGCTGCTCCCTTGAGTTGCCACTCAACGGCCAGACAAAGGAAGTATTCAGCAGGGGACTGAAGGGGTGGGTCGGGAGTGGGGGAACCGGGCAACGGCCACTCGAGTGTCCACTTGTGTTCGCAGTGGCCACAATTGTTGCTGACCAATGATCAATTTAATAGGAAAACAATATTGATAGCCCAAGCCCAAGGACGCAGTCGATGCGGACGCAGACGTAGACATCACCAGGGACCGGACAGGACACTTGAAGTTGAAGTTGGCAGCGGAAGTGTTGTGGTTCGGTTTGGATACGTTGGGTTAGCCCAAGGCCCGAGGTTGGGGTTGGGGTTGAGTTCGGCTTTGGGTTTGGGTTCGAGCTGAAAGTGCAGGCATTTTGTGTGCTTTGTTTGTTTGGCAACTTGCTAAACTTTTGGTGTTGTGTTGTAACTAAATTTTAGAACATCTCACACACACATACGCACACAGCGACACAGACTGGTGCAAGCTGAAGCTAGTTGGCAACACTTTCACTTGTGCGTTGTCTTTGGCCTCTGCTCGAGTCTGTTTGGTTTCTTGTGGTTTATTATTCACGCCTGAATTGATTGTAAATTAAAGTTTGCCTGGACCTGGTCGAGCTGATGTCCCTCTCCCCCCCCCTCTCTCCCTCAAGCCATCTTCTTCCCCACACCTCTCCGCATCGTTGTGCATTTTGAGGTCAGCCTATGGCAAAGTTTTCTTTTGTGTGCGAATTGGTTACTTGCCATGCCTCAGCTCCGGCTCTAGCTCCAGCTTCAGCTTCAGCCTGGGCTTCGGCAGGGCCTTTTGTCCGTTGCCACTTGTCGTGCCTGGCCTACGACCCTGGCACCTTTCCCTCTCCCCTCTTGTCCACTCTTCGCCTCCCCTTCGCCTTGCTCATGTCGATTCCTGCAGGTCCTTGTCGCCAGTGTTTTCTGTCGCCTCGCTTCCCATATTAGAAGCCAAAAGGCATTCAAGTGCACATAAGACGATTACACATCATTTAACCGACGCACTGCAAAACTACCGACCCCAGTTACCCGCCTCCCTCGCCTACTTCCCTTCCTGCCTGACCTGACCAACGCAACGCTCGACAAGGTCCTTTCTGTGGGCTTGTAATTGTTGCTCCTTGGCGAGGACTGTGCGCTCCTTTATTGACTGCTGCATATTGATTATTGTTACAATGCCTTACGTCCTTTCGGTTCGTCCTTCCATCTTGCCTCGCCTCCCTCCTCCGGCACTTGCCTGCCTCCTTCGTCTTGCCTCCTTCAAGCAAGTTTATTTTGCTGCTCTTTTAACATGACTTCACTTGATTGCCGGCATTTGTCCGTCTTGTTTAAAATTCAATCACCCTCTGCTCGCACACACAGCCACACTCACGCACGTACACCCGCACAAGTCTGAGTTTTTGTCTCTCTCACTCTCTCCCGGTCTCCCAAGACGAAATTAATTTGGTGTTAATACATTGAAAGTGTTGTCAAGTCGAGGGGAAATTTCATGTTTTCGACAACTTAAAGACACAACTTTAATTTACATCGAAGTTTGAGTTCTGTTGGGGCAGTTCTAATTGGCATTTTCGTGCGTTATTTGAAGATGAAGACCTGGACTTTATGAACTGAAATATATGGTATCTATAAAATGATCCAAGTTAATTGAGGGGAAGGAAATTTAATAATAATTATTGACAAGGTCTTCATATATATATAGTTTACTTAACGTTCTCAATCTCGTCGATAAACACAAGAACTGTATCTAAACTTATGTATCTCATGCTGATTTCAAAGGACATTAGAGGAAAATAAATGGATGACAGGCAGGCAGGCAGTAGGCAGGCAGGGTGACCATGCTCGAGTTGTACTTAACTCTTAAGCTGTTGCAGTGCGTGTGTGTGTGTGGCTGCGTGTGCTCAGGTCAACTGGTTGGGCAAGAAACTTTTACCACTTGGCCACATTGCTCAAGTGGCAACTGGCAACTGGCAACTGGCCCCTGTCCAGGCATGCACTTGGCGGCAGGTCCTCGTCGTCTTCCCATTTCTCGACGCATGCCGCCTTCCTCGTTGCATACTTTGTGGAGTGCAGGAGTCGCGGGAAGGTGTAGAGGAATTGACGGTAGAGGAGTAACTGAAGACTGGAAGCAGCTTGGACATCAAAGTTGGCAACTTTCAGCTTGAGGAATTTTCGACAAGGCGACTTGGAACTTTTGTTACTTTACAGCTCGCACAGAAGATACCTGAACAGGAACAACAACAACAACAGGAGCAGCAGCAACAACTAGAGAAAAGAGGGGCAAAAACAAAAAGCACACAGCAAAAGGCTGAAGCAGTAGCAGAAGCTGGGGCTGGAGCCAAGCTGTGGGTTTAATTGTTGTGTTGTGTTGTGCAGTGCGATAGTCGCCCAACTTGGCTGCCATATAAATTTGCCTGACCGGGGGTGGGGTGGTGTGGGAGCTTGGTCGGGTAACAGGAGAGCGCTCAGGTGTCCTTAGTGGTGTTCTAATTACTAACAAACTTAATTTGCTTCAAGGTATTTTCCCTTACCTCCCCACCGAAACAACTCTTTGACAACTCCATGGGCCAACGAGAGCCACGTGGCAAAGCCGACTGCCTCAAATGGTCTTGCTGCTGCTCAGTTTGTAGACAAGCGAGGGAAAGAACAAAGCACTCCAGATACTCACAATTGAGAGCGAGGAGATCGCATTGGATTCACTCATTTAATTAGAAAGGGAATACAGAACTCTTCCCACATATTCATTTCTAACTGGATAAATCGAAATAGTTCCAAGTCCCAGTCTAGACTGAAGGGGACTCCATGATCGATGCTTGGCTCAACTGGCATTGGGAAACCGCAAGCTGCAGTGCTTGATCTATGCTCAGGGTGCATGGCACGCCTATCAAAGTCTTGGCCACGTCGTGAGTCCTAAGACTGAGACCGAGTCCGACTACGAGTCCGAGTCCTGAGTCTGTCGTGGTCAGCTGTAAGCATCGTCTGACAAAACAAAATGTTCGTTGTAAATTATGCGCTTTGGTTTACAAATTGCATGTGCCGAGGCCGCACAAAGAATGTGGCAAGTCAGCGACAAGGACTTGACTTGCGCCTGGACTTGGAACTGTAACTGGAACTGGAACTTACTGGGCCTGGTCTTGACTTGACTTGGACTCAACTGGCCGACTGCCGTACACCTCTTGCCCGGCTGTTGCTCCTTGCTAGTGCCGTGTCGTGCTTTTATGTTGTTGTATAACTAATGCGTGGTTAAAGTTGTTGCCCCATGTATTCAAATGAGCAGCGTCGCAGCGTGCGGACTGCTGTGGCTGCAACTTCTTTGGCAACTTCTTAGACATACTTTTCTTGTGCTGCACCCCCTTCCTTAACTGGACATCAGCTGCACGGGCAGGAGCAGGCAGGGACAGGCGGCGGGAGGCTGCAATGCTAGCAAATATTTTATGCTTTACGTGGTTAGGCAACGGCAGCTTGAGAAATTACGTGGTGCTCCGCATGCAAGCACCACCACACACACTCGTGCAACCTCCCTCTGCCCCTGCCCCTGCCCCTGCCCCGGCCCCTACCCCTACTACACATCCGCTTCTACGCCTCCATTGTCTTTTGTCGTTGTTGTTGCGGTCTGTATTTAGTATTTTAGTATTTAACATGCGCTGCCTAACAGTATGCAAAGTTATTTCTTGCCAACCTTTTTGCCAGCCCCTAACTAAATGCTGCAGCCTCTAACTCGCCACACAGCGCAACGCAGTCCACCCCCCCTCCCCCTCCGCCAAGTTGACTTTTTATCTACACTGACGTCCCCCCTTCACCTTCCCCTTTCCCACTGCCAGCACCCACTGTCCGGCAAAAGCTTTTGTCTACTTAGCTGAAGCGGCGAAAAAAAGTTGTAAAAATCGTGTAAAAAAATTTGCGCAGGAAAAACGTGCAAAATGCGTTTAGTTGTTACGTAGTTGGCCAGCTCTACGCTGGACTCTAATAATTTATTTTAATGATAATGCATAGCTGCTATACGAGTGCCCCATAATGACCATCTTCTTGATGGGGGGGAGGGTGGGGTGGGTAGCAGTTAACTAAGTGGCTCACTCGCCATGTCACATTCGTGAGGGTGCCAAGGGGTGTGGGGCAATAGCGAGTTAAGGTTAACCGAAAACTTTGGCTAACCCACAAAATGGACCAATAACTAGCCGCTTCTCTCTGATATGCGTCTCAAATATTAAGTGCCTGACACGCCCACTTATGCGAGGCTCCAACTGGGTGACGAGGGGTGAATGGCTACAGAGTGGAGTTGTGGGTGGTGGAAGGTAGCGGGTGGTGGATGGCGAGAGGCTATGCCGCTTGAAGCGCATCATTGTAAAACCCTTTCGGCGTCTACAAGACAAGTGCAAAGTTTTTGCCACAAAAACTTTTATAGAAGCATAAAACTTGTGCATTTTTCTACAAAACAAAGAAGAAACAACCCAAAAAGTACAAAACAGAAAGACAAAAATAAAAAAAAAAACAACACGAAGAATAAAGAAACCTCGAGAAACCTCGAGAAACCAGAAAAAAAGCATGAGCGAAATAGGAACGAGAATAAACAGCATTGGTCGCACTTTTTCTAAGTTCTCTTGCTGCTTGCTGCCTCTGCTTCTGCTTAAAACAAAATGCAAATAAAAAAGTTTTCACCAGAGTTTGGGGAGTTCTTTTCGGTGGCAGTGGCAAGTGGGCGGGGAGTAGAAACCCTCTACTTGCCCAATTCCCTTTTCCCCATTTCACTGCCCCTACTTCAAGAACTACAACTTGGATACGGATCACGTTTGCGGGGGTTGCACATGGTGTCGATCTCAAAAAATGTGAACAATCTGTGGGTTACTCCGAGTGAAGCAGTTGTTGTTGTTTTTATATATGATCTACGGTAGATAGAACTGTCTTGAAATGATGATGAAATCAAGTATTGCAAAGATTTTGCTCTTGTTTCCTTCTTAGTATGTAGATGTATGTGTATATAGTATGTATGTATGTTTAATATATTTATGTATGTTTAATATATTTATGTATGTTTAATATATTTATGTATGTTTAATATATTTATGTATGTTTAATATATTTATGTATGTTTAATATATTTATGTATGTTTAATGTATTTATGTATGTTTAATATACTCGTATAAAACTACAGCCATCCGATACTATTAAGAATAACATTGTTGAGTATTGTACATCAAGACTTATCGATTTGTACGTGAAATACTGTAATAAGTATTTGAAGAATGCATTATTATATATTCTATACTCCATGCGGCATTGCATTCTTAATTTCATGGGGCTTTTCCGATATACTACAGAATGCATATGTCTACAATAAAGCTAGAAAGGTATATGGAACATTAAGCAGAGTTGTAGCTCGAACTGGAGTCAATCACAAACTTATGATATAGCACTAGAATCGGGTCTATCTGCGCTTGATCACCTCCTGCTTCTGTAGCGGCACTTGCTCCCACAGGGTGCGAAAGTGTGCGTCCTGTTTGTGCGGATTGAAGTTGGCAATGGTGTCCTTTGTGTAGCTATGCAGTGGCGTCGGTAGCTCAGCCGAGTCTCCGTCATCGTCGTGATCTGCGGATGACTCATCTGCGTCCATAAACTCCAATGCAAGAGTCTATAAAATGATATAGAAAATGCTGTGATTAATCAGGTGACAGCATTTTTGGGTAGAGTCATCAGCTGACTTACCTGTTGGCTGCCGATCATCAGCAGGAGGAGCAAGGGAAACAGCAGCTGCGGGCGCAGCAATGGGTATGGGAAGGCCATCAGCGTAACAATAACAACACAACAACAGCAACAACAACAAAAACAACCACAATGAGAGTGACGACAACGACAGAAAATTAGCTAAAAAGCGCTTACAACATTTTACGTTGACCAACGAAACGCGACTGGCGGTGGCCGCAACTCGTCGGTCTCTCCAATTGACGGCCCCCTCCCCTTACCACTTGTCGCCCCCTTACCCTCTCCCACAAAACGATAGCGAACTCTCCTGGCATTCGGCTACACGTGTGCCGCATACCGAAAAGCCAGAGCTGACCCTAACTTTTTGGTCTATTTTTAGCGCACCGCGTCATTTGCGACACCCCTTCGGCGGTCCCTTCCATCACCTCACCTGCTACCTTCAGCGAGCTGAGCTTTTGCCAATGCGGGCAATTTTAATGGGCTGCTTTCCCCTCATATCCCTCTCTCTCTCTCCTCCTCGCTGCCAAGCTGATGGAAATTGTGTTTGTTATTGCTTTTATAATGCCATTGTTGTTTTTATTGCAAAAATCACCAAGTAAATCGAAATTGCCCTTGGTTCGACTCGGTTCGGTTCGGTTCGGTTCGGTTTGTGACGTAGTCAACTCTCCCCAAATGATTTCATTGTACATTTTTGTTTTGTCGTATTAATTTTGCATTAATTTCCATTGATGCAGATGAAAATTATTTACTTATTTCTTTATGTATTCGTTTCTTTTTATTAAATGCTATGATACGAAGTTATAGCCAGAGAAACTGTGGCCTGGTTCAGCCTGTGTTTGGTTAGTCTATTTACTTATGACAAACTTATTAACGAGTGTCGTGAATTGCTTTATACTTTCTGAGTAGGCTTGGGAAAAGGAGTTGGTATGGATTAGGAATCCTGAGGTTTTTCACAAAGTCGCAGTAGATAATGAGTGTGTTTGAGTTACAATACGGCCAGGCTGGGGCAATGTAGATGAAAATTAAAATGCAGAATACATACTTGATCTAAATTTGTACAGTATTTGCTTGCGCTTGTTGGGCTCACGATGGTGCTGGTGCTGCAACGGGATCGGTGTTGGGAGAGGGTGTTAAAGCTTATGACTTGCATTTATTGCAAGAGAGAAGCGAAGGCTCATTCCAGATAAGTGCAGAGGTTTTTAAAAACCCTTCTTTATCTGTTCAATAATTAGCATGACTTCAAGTCGTGACTGACCCAACACGACAATTTTTTTAGAAAAAGCATTCGATACGATGGCTGAAGCAGTATATAAGCACCTCAGTTTCAAGTTGAAGTTATAGAAAGAAACCTTTCAACTTCAAACTAGCAAGATGCAATCGAGAACCCTGACATGCCTTGGCTTCGTTTTGGCCGTGGTCTGCCTGCTGCAGATGGCACCTGGCGCAGAGGTAAGTTGTGGATACAACTGCAATGCTACCGTCGTTTATAAAATCTTACTCTCGTCTCCCTTGTAGTCCTGTTCACCTATTCTTATCAACCCGATTGAAAAAGTTATTGATGCCAAGTGCAAATTTGTGTCATTGTTCCCATGGCAGCCTTTTGCAAAGCAATGTAAGCTGGCTCCTGTCTATTTCGACTTAATCAGAGAGGTTTGTTCTGTATGCTTGTCTATTGCGCCATCCGAAAACTCAAAATCGAGCACAACAACGAGCACAACAACGCCCGCGGCCTAAGGGGATTACGTAGATGACGAGTGATACGATGACGACTTTTGTAGCTTTTTTGGTCCACCCGAAAATTCTTGAATGTCTATTTTAAGTTTTCTAAACTGTTTCAGTTCTTATTCACGCAATAAACTTAACCCTTTTCCTGCAGCATATAACAAGATTTTCACTGCTTTCACTTTAGAGAACCCAAGTTGTTAGCTGATCCTTGTGTTTACAAATAATATGCCTAATACTTTGACTTCTCTGCTCATCTTGCAATCAAGGCTCTCCGCATCAACCGCATTAATTCCTCACGCCTTAGAAATTCAATTAATTTGAAGCTTATCAAGAAATGCAATCACAATTCATATTGTAAGCACACAGGGTCCAAAACTAGAGCAGGTGAACCTCGTCGGTCAGCGAGATACACTTTATGTATTTAGTAAACATAGTTAAAGATCGTTATCCAATTAGTCAAAAGCTCATGTAATAAATTGCCCGAATTAAGGTGCGGAATTTTAATTACATAATTTACGCGTGTGGCCCGTTAAACTCATCAAACAGGACGGTTAAGGGGGTCACCTCGACAAGTATTAGAGTGTGTGTTAGAGGCCAGGAAATTTGAGTTAATAATGCTCGAAAACAGAATAGATAGAACAGAAAGATATGAGAAACGTCGCACTCTGAATACACTAAATAGAAGTTGATTTGATTCTGCGGTTTGTTTTATTTGCCAATGTTTTTCAGGCTCAAAGATATGTGAATTGTTTAAGAATACGTTAATATAAGATTAACCACATAATCATAATGCATTTGACATATATTTAAGAACATCATTTAAACCATTTGTGCCATATGTATATAAAATAAAGACTTTAGGTGTAGGTTATTTTCTCATTTGTATAGACACGCAATTCAATTAATGCACATGCTTTAGTGGCTGCACATACCTATTTAAACTTTTAGGAAAGTGTGCATACCCCACGCATAGAGTAAAACAAACAGACAGGCGCAAAGAGAGTAAAAAAATCAACGGCCAAAAATGGAACGCAGTCAAAGTGCGTTTGATAGCTCATCTTAATAGAAAAGTACACGCAATTTGTGTGCTGCGGGTCATTAGAAGGAATGACAGTAATAACGATAATTATGAATTTTATCCGATTAACCTCAGTTCCATGAAGGTGCGTGGGCCAAATGGCGAGACATAAGTCAAAACGGTGGTGTAACGCTTCGTTACACGCTCCCTTCCCCCCTACGATCCGACCATCCTTCTCGTGGACACATTCAAATATGAAGTGCAATGCGTGCCATTGAACAATTAATTCTTATCTACTTAGTCAGAGGGGTGAAGAAGGACTGTAGCGAGCAGGGGAAATGGTTAGTTTGAAGGAAGAGCTAATGGCTCGACTGATGCAACAGTCCACTCTGTCACTTTTCACTTTCCATTTCCACTGTATATTTTCCATTTTCTAGTTCGAGTACAAGTATAAGTTGCGCCGCCTTGCAAGCGCAAACGACGTGGAAAATAATGAATAGGGGAAATAGGAAAATGGGTAGTCAACTCGTAACTCCCGACTCTGCTGGCATATTTCTCACATGTCATCGTGCGGTCCAATTGCGTGTCAAATGCGCTCAATTCTGTTATGACAATGCGACGTAATTAGAGGCCACGCATAGGCTCGCCTCTGACGATAATGATGATGATGACGATGACGATGACGATGATGATAGTGCGATAGTGTTGCCGATGGCGCTGCTGTCCATGCGGCCAAAGCTCCTAATATATGACGCTGCTGCTCCTAGCTGGGTGTGTACCGCACTTGATAAATATTATTGTAAATGGGCTCGAGATGAGTGTGTACACACAGTGCGCCTCGAAAGTCAACTGACAACAAATGCCAGCGACATTGCCACATGGTGTGGCACCGACTGCCCCTGCGTGTGTGTGTGTGCCGGCGCATTTGCATAAGGAAAGTGACCGATGAGTAATACACACACTCACATACACATACACAGTTACCATACACGACGCTACATGCAGGATTAGTGTCATTGGCGAACAAAACAATGTACAGTTAGGGGCTCTGAGGATCTGTTAAAATATAGTTATTAAATTACAGTCGAGTGTACCATCTAACCCTCCATCAAGATGACATCTTAAATATGAAGCTACAATGTTAAGCCAATATTGTATAGCATACTTCTCGGCGGTGCCTTGAAAGTCACAGTATGGCCTGCAAAATGAATTTTTCAAAAAACTTCCACAGGAACTACTTATAATTATCCTAAGTAGTATTGGAGAAATAACAATAATAGATGCTCATTAGGCTAAATAAATATATGTATTCTGATCCCTAATGAAATAAATAAATAAGTAAATAAAAAAAAAACCTATGTTTTAATGATCTGTTCACAGAAAACAATATTCTGGATAGAGCACGAATACGAATCTTCATAAATCATATCAGCTGTTTAAAAACTGAAATTACAATTTGGATGTGGTACCTCAATATCTACTATATATAATAATATTGTATAATATTCTCAATATATATGTCTAGCTTAGCAAAAATACTTATGAAAGTTTTTTACGAGATAACAAATAACAACCCACGGCGACTTAATAGTCTAGCACGAAAGAACGTCGTGACATTCTCGATTGTGGTATAAACACACAAAAAACGTGAGATTTTTATAAACTGCAGCACGATTCCATTTGGAATGGCACTGAATATTGCCTGAAAAAGTATAAAAGCAGCCGAGGCTCGAGTTTGAGTTATAGAAAGACAACTTTCAACTTCAAACTAACAAAATGCAAGTGAAAACTCTGACATGCCTTGGCTTCGTGTTGGCCGTGATCTGCCTGATGCAGGTGGCATCTGGCTCACAGGTAAATCGAAGATGCCTCTGAAATGTTCGTTTCTAACTGTTTATTAACTGTTTTTCTTGGTAGGACTGCAAAGTCTCCGAGTTAGAGAAGCTGTCTAATGAGTTCTGTGATAATGTCTTTCTTACGGGACTTTGCAAGAATTTACTCACCGGTATCAGATCTGCGTGCAGTAACTGCACTGATGCTGACAACAACAACATTTCGACGACGACAACATCAGCAGCCTGATTTAACACCGAAGATGACAATTGAGACGACTTTCGTTTTTTCTAGCACCTTGGTCGACCCGAAAATCCCTGTTATATGTCTATTATAAGCTTTATAAACTGTCTCAGTTCTTATTCACGCAATAAACTTAACCCTTTCCTGCAGCATACAAGAAGACTTTTAACTGAGAACTGGCCCGGAATCATTCGTAGAACCGCAGCAAACCAGACCAAAACAGTTAGGGAAACTAATTAAAACCACTTTAGAAATGCTTTCTCAACTGTAAAGTTAGCTATAAACAACGACGACACACACACACACACACACACATGGATGGGGCAGGTGTGTGCGAGTGTGGGAGTGTGTATGTACGCCGAGAGAGAGACATATGCAACTTGAAACAAAATTAAAAAGCAAATAATATTTATGGCATTCCAGCGACAGAGACGGCGGTAATGACGGCGACGCAGCGCTAAAAAAATTCCAACATAATTCCAAATAATATTACAACACCTGCAGAAACGTTTCAAGTACGTTTCAGCACACACACACACACACACATTCTCACACTCATCTATGTGTTAAATGTGTAAAAAGGGCTTTTCCTTGAAAAATCGCTGCACTGGAATTAATTAATGCGCCGCTTGGTAACTGCGTAGAAAATAAAAGAGGAAAATCAGCCTGAGAAATCAAAAAGATATGCGAATCGAGTTGCAGCGGGTATTAGGCGACCCGTACAGGGCGCTACGTAGGGTGTTCAAAGTGAATGAAGTCGAATATTATTATTATTGTTATTATATGTATTCTGAAGTAGCCTTCTTCTGATGTTTGTGCAGTAGAGACTACTAACACTTAAAAAAGGAGAGCCCACAGTTAAATTTGTCCATGATTAGGAATTACCCAACACTGGGCAATAAAGTAAATACCTGATATGTCGAAGCTTACTACAATTTTATTTCTTTTAGCTTTTAATTTCTCAGGTCAAGCAGTGCTGATTATCTCTTTACTCACTTAAGAAATAAAATAAAGAGTATTATTTACTTCCCCTTCTTTTCACTCACTAAAGAAATAAAGTAACGGGAATTATTTACTTGCCAACTCATATGCTCAGGGCTGTCTGTAAAGGTAGAACAGAGCGAGTACAGTGAGTACGTATTTGTAGTATTCATTTGTAGCATTCTTGTTCAGCGTGCGTCGTACAGAATTTTTGATTCTGATACCGCACCGTATGTAACGCCAGTTGTAGGTGTGTGTGTGTGTGTCTGCATTGCGCTGCTGTACTCATTGGCTTGCTTCTGTGTGTGTGCGTCTTCGTTTGTGTATTTAGATGTGGATGTAGTGGCACTTGCTGCTCATTTTATGCCTCGATTGACAGCAAAGTGCAGACGCTTTTTGCAACCACTGTTGCAGGTGCACAACTGCAGCAGCAGCAGCTGCAGGGCCGGATGTAGGGGCTGGCGAGAAGGTATTATAAAGCGCAACGCAACGTTAAGGATACAAAAAATAAACAGACAGTGTTATGAAATGTATTGCGACACTTCCAAGCGAATTGCTCAAAGCGAGTCGTGTAAAAACTCAAGTTGCATGTGTAGCATACTTACAGGCTAGCCAGCTTAACTCACATTTAGGGTGACCATACACACAGTGATAGTTAATGAAATCTAATTAAAAAATATGATAATGAAGAAGTTACCGACGATCTACGCCATATTATGATCGTTTTTAGGGGAACCATAAACGGGAACAACTCCACATCGACTCTAGAATGCTTTCGGTCATTGCCAGTTCAGTCACAACTCATTTACTGTCTATTGATGCGTTGTGACATCGTTTAGAACCACAAATTGTGCAGAACAAGCGAGCTACGAGCTATCAGCGAGCGTCGATCAATGCGTTTACTATAAAGGCGCGAGCAACTGCCAATTCTCTCAGTCAGCGGTCCGTCTCGTTGGTTAGATGGCTTTCAATTGGATTTGTGTTACCTTCACGATTGTGCTTTGCTTGGGCACCTGTGCCTGGGCAGTGCCAGTGGGCGAAGACTCCAGCAAGTTTAGCGAGCTGGAGAGGACTCTCAAAGATCTGGCGACCACAGTGCTGGCCATGAGTGGAGCTGCAGGGGCACCTAGTTACGGTACAGGTTAGCTATCACCAGCTGTGTTCTCTATGTTCTGAAAGTGTCCTCTGCAGATGTCACTGGAAATAGCTTTGGAGACGGGAACATGGATGTTCTGAGCAGCGAGGCCGCGGCTGCATTGGTGGACTTGCACGAGCTTCGCATATGAGCAAAGCCTCGTGAACACAGCTCGGGTCTACTAAACCCAGTTTAGCAGCTTCGTAGTGCACAAATTGAATTCTATCTGTAATCTTTTCGTCTCGCATTTTGTCGACTTTATCTTCCCTCTTTTTTTTTTTTTAAATAAAATAAATAATGCGAATTCTAGACGGCAACTCTTTAGTTATTTCATGTGTTCAGTGATGCTATTTTAGTTATACGTACGCCGCATTTAGATCTAAAATGGGAACGTTCTTTTTATAAGTCGCAGTTGATCCAAAAAAAGTACTCGACATTTCATCAAATTGACTGTAATCCTATCTGATAACTAACAAATTACCCAATCCAAATTAGTTGTCGTCTGTATTTCGGTTTCTGTCTCGTGTGTCTCTCTCTCTCTCTTTCTCTCCGTCAAGCCCGCCTGCCTTATCGCTCACACAAAGCCCTACATACATAAGAGACACATATGCAGAAATCAAGGCAGACACTGAGCTCAATTTGCGCAGTAAATCTAATCAAGTTAATTTACCCAACCGAATCCTACACACAACTCGCTTGGCACCCCGAAATTACGATAGAACAGTAAGCTGAGAGAACCCGCCGAGGGCCTGCCGCTGATTAGGCTCTTCGTACTTCGACTACACGACAAAGACAAAGAACTGCCGCGATGATTGCAATGATCTACGATCAAGTGGCGGGTGTGGAGTGTCGAGTGTCGAGTGGCGGGCGGACGTAGCGTCCAATTGACGCTAAGTTCCTCAATTGGGCGTTCAAGACCAACATCTTTGGGGCAGGTGAATTCCGTGAATTCCATGCGAACAGCCGAACTTAGAAAACAATAAGAGGCTGCCTGCTCGATTGACAATTACCGTGTATAGAAGTGACAATGAATGGACATACTACCCTTGCTGTCCGATCTATGAATATGGCTCAATATCAGAAGATTATTTGGGAATTTTATCTAACGAATCACACTCTTATCTCTCAATCAGCAGACGTTCTATGCAGGGCAATTTTGCTCACCATTTGTACAGGGTATCTCCAATCAAGTGCTCAGGGAATCATTAATAATAATAATAAAGCTCGCACAGCTCGCACTCGTCTCCGCTGTCGTCCGCTGTCCGGGTATGTTAAAACAAATCTAAATCTAAATCAGACTCGAAAAATGTAACCGGCTGTGGCGGTCAGCTTGGACTGTGAGCTCGTTCAGTTCTCGAGGCAGAGCCGAAGCCGAAGACAGCATGGGCAGATGAGTATGTACCTCGCGGATGCCTATGTGTATCTGTATCTGTCAGTTACTTCTGATGCGTGCAGCTGTGCGGTGCCGCTTGGTGTAGGTTGTTGGTTGCAGTGCAACGCGTGACACACGTACCCGACTGATTCGCCCGTGATCTCGCTTGCTTTTGGTGTCTTTTTTTTCTTTTGTGTGTTGTGTCCTTCTCCTGTGATCTACCGCCAAGCAAAATGCACGTGGACGAGCTACGCACCAATCTGCAGAGCTTTGGCCTGCCGGACTATGTAGTCTTCTGCCTCATGCTGGCCATCTGTGCCGTGATTGGTATTTACTTCTGTCTGCAGCTTCGCCGAGAGTCAAAGCAGCTTAAGGCCGGAGATCCCGAGGAGGCGGCCAGAAGTGCTGCCTCCTATTTGGTCGGCGGGCGTAAAATGAAAATCTTTCCCATAACAATGTCGCTGATATCGAGGTGAGTCTATGGATATTGATATAAATTTACCTAATCAATGTGGAAATCAGAAAAAAGAAAGCCCCATTGATTGTAGATAACATTTGCAATTAAATGTATGATTTACCCAAGCAAATCTAGCGTGTTCTGATAAATCTTGTTAAATATTCACAATCCTACAAGATTAATTGTTTACTCATATGAACAGGAGTAACATTTCCATTGGCAATGTGACCTCTTCAGCGGGGTTACTAGTTGTTCAAGCACTTTGTAGAGACTCAGTCTAACTGCATCCGGAACTACAGTGTACCATTCGAACCGGGAGCTTGCTCCACTTTCAGCCAGTTATCGCCGGTCGTCTAGTGTATTTATAGTATGCAGTTGCGTGCTGGGCTGATCAACGCACCAAATCAAATTGTTTAATAATTCCTAAATGGATCGTAAGAGTGGCGCGACCAGGAGAACATTACAAACAGTGCGAGTAACCCGCATTCGTGCGAGCGATGCAGCCATAGAGGACAGTGCGACGAACTGAGGAACTGACGAACTGTGGAACTGATTCCAACGCCAGCGACAAAAGCTAATTGAATTGCATGAACCGCACATTGATCTCCATACAGAGCCTCACGATAGCGTAGTGTGAAGGTCAAGTCCCGATTTGGCTTGGGCTCAAGGGTTGTCAGTTATACTTGTACTTGCTAGTGCAATATCCGTAGTTCTTTAATTTTCTTTATATCCATAGCTTCATATCGGGAATCACGCTGCTGGGCACCCCAACCGAGGTGTATCTCTATGGAGCGCAGTACATGTACATTATGGGATCACTCATTCTGATGGGCTTTTGCATGTACTATATCTTTCTGCCCGTATTCCACGACCTCAACTTGATATCCACCTACAAGGTTAGTCAAACCGACTCCAAAATTATATCTTGGTAGCATATTTTAAGCTGTTTCCCTTTACAGTACCTGGAGCAGCGATACAACCGCAGTCTTCGTCTCTTTGGCTCTGTTATGTTCATTATGGCATCGGTAAGCCAAATAAGTTGGGAAGATCTGATGCAGAAGAGAATTGAGCTGAAGGGAGAGTTGTGCTTTAAATTATGCTTCTGGAGTATTCTGAACAGATCTCTTTGGTCTCGTAACCTCATTCGCACAGTAGAAGAGCCCTTCCTATGTGGAACCCTTGGCTAACTGTCTCCTCTTTTCACTTACATCTCTAGCTCCTCTGGCTTCCCATTGTCATCTACGTGCCTGCGATTGCCTTCAACCAGGCAACCGGCGTGAACATCCACATCGTGACGCCGTGTGTGTGCGTGGTGTGCATCTTCTACACCTGCATTGGGGGCCTCAAGGCGGTCGTCTGGACAGACGTTATCCAAACGTTAATCATGTTCGGCGCCATGGCCTTGGTGCTAATCAAGGGCACCTTAGACGTTGGTGGACCTAGTGTGGTCTGGCAGCGGGCCAAGTTGACAGAGCGCGTAGAGTCGCCCAATTTCAGTACTGATCTCTCGGAGCGATACACCTTCTACTCCCTGGTGTTGGGGGGAGTGGCCCACTGGCTCAAGTCGAATGCCATCAGTCAGAACATGATACAGCGCTATTTGTCCTTGCCCACGTTGCGTCATGCGCGAATTGCCATCTGGACATTCATCACTGGAGTGCTGTTATTCCTAATCATCTGTGGCTACACCGGGCTGCTAATCTATGCCACCTACGCGGACTGCGATCCGCTGGAGACGAAGCTGGCACAACGCAACGATCAATTGCTGCCGCTGCTGGTCATGGAGACTCTGGGCTCTTATCCCGGTCTGCCGGGAGTCTTTGTAGCTGGCGTTTTCAGTGCAGCCCTCTCCTCGCTCTCGACGGGCCTCAACTCCCTCTCGGCCGTCGTGCTGGAGGACTTTGTGAAGACCTCCCGACGTCGACCGCTAAGCGAGGCACAGACGGCGTTCGTCATGCGCAGCGTCGTTGTGCTCTTTGGCATCCTGTTTGTCGGCCTGGTCTTTGTGGTCGAGAAACTGGGCGCTGTGCTGCAGCTAACCATCACATTGACTTCGGTGGCCAACGGGCCTCTGCTGGGCATCTTCACAGCCGGCGTCATGCTGCCCTGGGTCAGCTCGCGGGGCGCGCTGCTTGGCGGCGTCAGTTCGCTGCTGGTCATGGCTTGGATGTGCATCAGTGCACAGCGGGATCTGATGACGGGCGACATAGTCTATCAGCGCAAACCGTACTCCACACTCGGCTGCAACTACACGTTCGATGGTGAGCAACGTAACTTCAGTCCGCTGCCGCTAGATGGCGCCATGAGGTAAGTGAAAAGAAAAGAGTATCTTTCAATCGATAACGATCCTTTCTACTGCCGCCTTCCAGCCCCGCTTCGGCTGCTCCCTTCCAGCTGTATCGCATCTCGTTTCTGTACTTCACATTGTTCGGCGCCTTGCTGACCATCGTGGTGGCTCTGCTGACCAGTCTGCTGCTGCGTGAGTCCGACCTGGATGCCGTTGACCCGCGTCTGCTGACGCCCTTTGTGCGACGATGGCTTGCGCGACGTCGCTGTCGCCGCACGCAGTTGCCGGCGGGGAAACAGCAGCAGCAGCAGCAGCACAAACAGAAGGCAATGCACGAGACGACAACGTAGGTTAGTTCGGGGCACATGGGGCAGCATCTTCTGCCGGCCAAAATGTTCCTTTGGTAGCTTGGCAAATATTTAAAATTAAATAAAATACAATTCCGAAAATTATTTAGTTTGGGTTCAAATTATTTCCCTGCTATGTGTAATTAGAAAAATGCCCGCAGTGCTGAAGACTGGCTCGGGTCGACCAGAGCCCAGCAGAATCAAAGCAAACTACTCAGTAAATTATAAACAAAAAAAAAAACTAAAATAAAAAAGGAGACGCAGCATATAAACTAGAATTGTGCCCCAACTCCTCTCGAGAAGTACTCAAAAGGGTTCGGATTCGAGTTGGGGCGCAGGGGATCGAGTTGGGCATTAGTTCTACTTGTGCTGTTAATTGAATATTTACTGTTTTTCCTGTGTAGTCAGTCTGACTGACTCTCTGACCTTCTCTCACTCTCTTTCTCTCTCTCGCACTTCTTTCTACCCTCTCCTTCTGTCTGCTTTTCTGTCTCCTTCGCACTAGCCCCGACTTTGTATGCTTAGGTCGTTTATGCAGCAAATTGAATTGTTAATGAGCTGGCAAAGTGTTGGCCAAATTAGTTTCCAACTTGACCGGGGCCAACAGCAAGGCCAGCCTTATAGACAGAGATCGTCCAGATCTACTATAGATACTTGTTCGCTACTCAACGTTTCATCTTCACTTTGCACTTTGCAAATCTGGTGAAATTTCAACACTCACTCGACTAACACGTGAGTTCTACTTGTCAGGGCAAATACTACCTACTCCCTACCACCTCTGCTCCTCTGCCCACCTGCCAGCACCCTGTATAACGGTACTAATATGCAGTATAGAATTTCCATAGCTAGTTGCCTGACTCTTAATTAGCCGCTACAAAAATAAGCTCGCACAAAAGACAGCGGCGAAATGTCATCAGAATGCATAATGACAACGGTTCGTTATGGACATGGAGGTGGCGAGAGGAAGAGAGACAGACAGACAGAGTACAAGAGAGGTAAGAGAGGGAGGAGCGAGCACATGACTGAGTGAGTAGGTTGTAAAAGGAACAGAAGCTGACACCGGGAGGAGCTAGAGAAAGAGAAAGAGAGAAAGAGAAGGGAAAGAGTGAGCCCAGGTGCAAATCTCAAAAACAGACGGCACATGTGCGCCACCTTGTGGCGCATTCAAAACTAGTCGCATGCATGACAGAGCCGCATCCAAAGCCAGGCCCGAGCCAGATCTACTGACAGCGACAGCGACAGCGACAGTTGGCATATGGGTGGATTGTTTTTCGGCCACGGCGGAAACGGAAGCTGCCCGCTAACGTGCATACGATGCCAGCTCCAATAGTAACAACAACAGCAGCAACAACAATGAAAACAACAGCAGCAACAACAACGACAACAGGTACAACAAGCGCTGCTCAGTTAACTTGTTTATGTTGCTGTTTGCTTTTGTGTTACTTTTTTGTGTCGGCATATAATTTGTTTTTGCAGCATGCTCCCCTACCTTCTGAGGCACATCGGCTGCTTTAGTTGCCGTGTGACCCGTCTGGCAAAGACTAAGCTCAATTGATCATCACTTGCAAAGGAACTGCCATAATTGATTGCAGCTCTGTACCTGCTGCAAGCTCAATGAGTCAGCCAAACGACTCGTTGCTGGCAGGGAAACAACTAAGAATTTTTAACTTCAAACAGAACTCTCTCTCTCTCTCTTTCTCTCGCATACAAACGGAGCTGTTGACTGGCTGCCCTGGCGGCTATAAATGCCAGTGACAATTTGCAGCGCGTCCACAACTAACCCGGTCCCGGTCCCGGTCCCCGTCCCTGCACCGGAATCCTAACCCGAATGGGTTGCTGCTGCTGCGGCACAAAAGTCATTTTTGATTGTTTTCATGAAAATGAACATAGAAAAATTATAATTAAAATTCATATGGAAATTGTCGAAAAAAAGCAGAGCAGAATGTCCGAACAATGGAACGCTGGCCTTGTTGTTGTTGTCCCTGTTGTTGTCCCTGTTGTTGTTGCTGTTGTTACTGGCATTGTTGTTGTTCTTGCTCTTGTTGGTGCCACTGCAGGCCAAAAAAGATTTCATCTGAAAAACCTAAAGACCAAAGAAATGCAACTGGGGGCGATGGTAATGTATGGGGCAGGTGGAGAGGAGGTGGCTGTGGGGAACCGGCTTAGCTACTGCGGGCGTATTGTTTGTGGAACATGTGTTAAACACACACACATACACACACACACATAGGACGCACAAAGAGCACATACATGAAACGACAACAATGTCAGGTCTAACAGCATTAGGAGAACGGCCTCTACCTGCGCCAACCGCACGCCCTCAGCTCGACACTGCCTTTGCTCCCATTGCCCGGCATCCTTCTCCCGTCTCGTCTCGTGCCGTACCGGTGAAGAGCAAAGTAGAATGGTCAGGGAAACGCATGCCGGCTGCTCATTTTCTTGTTGTCGTTTCATTTTGGCACTTTTCCTACACTTTTATGCCATAAAATATTTAATTATATTTGGCAGCTTGTTTGTGCATTGTGCGGTTCGCCTTTGCCTTTGCCCTCGCCCAATTTACATTGTCCCTGGGCTGGAGGTTGAGGCGAGAGAGAGACAGGGCAGCAGGGCAAGAGCAGCAAGCAGCCCCATCAGTGCATTTAGAGTGCCAGCACGAAAGAATGCTGTGATCTTTTCAACATTATTTCCGTTTGCACCATTATCAACATTGGTATTAATTTCTGAATTTCTAGCACTTGCGCTAAATATATCAAAAGATTGGGTGAAAGCTGATAAAATGAAGCATATAAAAGAAGATAATGTTAGCACGTTGCAACATAGGAATAATTAAAATAATAATAATAATAAATTAATTTAAGGCCGCGATCAGCAGCAAATTTTTTTGTCACCGCTCAAAAGTATGCTTAAGATTTATTGCCTTGAATTAAACTAAAACCCACCATGCCCCATCTAAACCTGAGCTTGCATTGAAACCTCAAATTCAAAAGTAGGCAACATTTAATTGACGCGGTTCAAGAGCTTCTGTTTCTTTATTCAAACATTCGATTTATAAACAAATCATTTATCCCGGCGCAGGTGTGGCCACAGTCGTTGTCGTTGCAGGTGTTGTGGTTGTTGTTGTTGTTGTTGTGGTAGTTGTGGAAGTGGTCAGTGGTCGTTTTATGATTGTGACGCGTATGCAGCCCGCATGATCCTCATGCTCGCCAATTGGTGCGCCCTGCAATTGATCCAACAGCAGTGCAGAGCAGATGAGCAGCCCACAGATGATTTGCCTAAGAGACATGTTGGAAAACAGAAAAGTACCAAACACGATTGGAACCACTTGGTCAATTGGTGGGCCAGCAAAAACTGATGTGAGCCGTCGTTGCTGTCACTCGATTTATAGCAGGTTTCTTTGGTCTCTCTATAATTGCACTTATAAATTGCACACTGTGTTTTTACTCCCAACTATTGTTTACTTCTTTTTGTTGTTGTTGCTGCAGTTTCATTCAGTTGGCTTCATTCACGTGATCGGCACAGATAAAGAGTCGCTTAATGTTTTTTAATTGTTCTGACAGCTCGGGGGCATTTCGGGGTTGTGAACTGCACTCGAAAGAGTTTTGACCGCAATCAATGACGCAAATTACGAGTAATATTCGAAACATACCGGAAGTATTCTTACAAATCCATTATATGCAATGATATCTGCATTTGGTCTGCTATGTAAATGTTAACAAAGCAAGAGTATATTACAAAAGTAATAAATAAAATATAAAAAATAAAAACAAGAAAACACTCCGTCACATTTCCCACAATTACCATTCAGCTGTGATCTGATTTATTAATCCGAAAATTGATAAAGCTTTTTGTAGAACACTGATGCTATCGATGATGTTATTCCCCTTTACATGCGAGTTGGAATAATAACTAAACAGTGATTATGACTGCCTTAATTGGGCTCTCGATTTGAGAGCCTTCAATGCATTTAGTACTTTGGAAGATCCCCAATCTCATCTGGCATAAACTGTTTTTGGCTGGCATAGGGCATGATTCACTGATTCACAGCTGAAGATCTCTCTATCACAATATGAAACTGTGTGTAGGACTTCTGTTTTGGAGTAAGGATCCCTTATGGATGAAAGACAGGATTGCTTCTTCAGTTAGTTTGCTTTATTGAGGTGTGTTTCATATGATACAGTGCGGGATTTGAATAGAGTAAGTCGTTTTCATTGTCCAGTTTCGGTCCAGGGTTCACTATGGAATAAATTGCACACTCTGCTCAGCCAGAGGATGCTGTGGTGGTGCGTGGTGGTGGAGGGGGTCCACCACGTGGTGGTGCGCCCGATGGCGGTGATCCGGCAACAGACACGCTGTCCACAGTGCTGCCCGCATGATGAGCCTGGGCGCCATCGAGCAAAGTCACTTTACCTGCCACCAATTGCTGTGCAGAAGAGTCGGGATTGGTTTGATGATGATCAATTGGATTGAGTTGCTGGTACTTACCAGTAGCACGGCCAGAGCCAGGACGAAAAACAGAGAGAAACGCATTTCGATTGCGATGTGTTCAGCTGTTCCACTTGATGCAATCTGTGTCGAGGCCCGGCGCTTTTATGCCAGTGGCTCCAAGCCGTGTGGGCTATGGTAATTGCATCACACGACGCAATCAAAGTGTCACATAAAAACCTAATTGAGTCATCGCCAAATAGACCTATTTCAGTTATGACTACTACACCTTCCCCCCACACCTTCCTTTGGCAATTAGCATGTGCAGTGGAGCTCTCTTTAATCTGATTTCATTTGTAGCTGTCACTGCGAACTGGACCAGGGTCTAGAGCAGGGTTGAAGCATGAAAATTATACATAATATATGTTAATTGAACCCGATTAAGCATATTTTTATTTAAGATATTTATTTTTAATGACATTACTGAATTTCATTTGCATTCCCTATAGATTTTTCTTCTTCTTGTAGCTGTTAAATTATTTGTGTTTTTGTGGCAATACTTAGCTAAACTAACTGATAAATTGATACTCTATACAAGAGGGTAACTTTGATGATAGAGGCCTGAAATTCGGTGAGAGTGTACCCCAAATTGAGCCCAGCAGGTGCCGCATATTGTGGCATAAAAACTTTTGTCGACTTTATGGCAATGTGTGCTCATCAATAATGATATCATAATGCCAAACTAATGAAATGTATCCACTGCTCTATCGCGCTGAGCTACTCAACTTCCTCCTCCTCCTTCTCTTTCGTCTCTTCTTCCTCCTTCTGGTTCTGTTTGTCAGCCATTTGATCTACTGCGACGACTGATGCTGATGCCCGGGCGCGGTACAGATAAACATAAACGTGTCGGGCAACTTTTATTGCGATTTCTCTATGACAGAAGGTGTGCGTTGCACTGCAAATAATTTCATGGGGTGTTGAAATCAAGAAAGTATATACAAAATTAATGAAAGTGTAGGCAATTAAGGTTAATAATAGGCTCAATCAATTGAAACGGAGATGAAATTAGTTGAAATTCAGTTGAACATGTAAAGCGCACAAACATTTCTTGCAGTGCATGAACTTTGATTGTGATGCGATATGGGGAAGATGTGGGCAAGTGTCATGTAACTGAACTTTGACAGATTTACCAGAGGATGACACACACCCCACACACACACACACACACACATTGAAAACAAAGTCGTAAACTACATGGGATGACGATGATGGAGGGTGAAGTCGAAAACCGAATCGTAAAAGGCAAAACTTGCATGTGTGTGTGCGACTGTGTGTGTGTGTGTGTGTGTGTGTGTGTGTGCAGTAGCATTTATTGGCTTTTTATGATAAGCAACGACAGGTCGACGACAGTTACTCAAACTTATTGTTGTTGTTGTTGCTGCTGCTGCTGCTGTTGCTTCTGTTTATTTTGACGATTTTGATTTTTATTTGTGCGAGGAAATTTCATTTCTCGTTCGTTTCCGTTTTCGTTTTCCTTGATTTTCCTTTTGTTGTTGTGGGAAAGCACTTAGAGGGCAAATTGTTGCTCTTATCGCCGATAAGATGACAAACAGCCCCCACAGGAAACGTGTGCGAAAAGTGGCTTAAAGTGTCCTCGTTCTCATCTTGTGTACTGTGTCCTGTGTCTTCATCCTTCCCCCTGTCCCCCGTTCCCGTTCGGCAGCTCCACTGTCAACTGCTTTGGGGGCACACAATGCAAATCAAACAAACAATAAATTCAGCAACGAAGACATTGTTGCATGTTACAGCTGCAGGGACAGTCCGATTCCCCCCCTCTCTGGCTCTACCCCTCTGCCGAACAATGCTGCACACCGGCAGTAAAGCGCAGGCATATCCTATAAACATTAAGGATATCCTTGAGTAGATGCAATTTTCTAACCAATATAATTCATAAATTTATTTTCAATCCTTTCCGCACATAAATTTTCATATTATGCACAAACACACACACACACGCAGGCAGAGCAAGCTGCTATCTCGCTCTGGCATGTAGCTTTTTTTTCCCATAGGCCTATTGTCCAGTGTGTGTGAGTCTGTGTGTGTGTGCGTGTGTGTGCATTATTATTTGTCGTCCTGCTTGTCATTATTTATATGGCCCGGCAAGAGATAAGTTGCTGCAAGGATGTTGTACAGCTCCTGGCAATTACACACACACACACACACACACACGCATACAGAGACACACACACACTGCTGCATTCGTGTCTCTCTCGTCTGCCAAGGTTTGTTGGCCCAACATTTTGATTTATAAATGCCAACGCCGACTCACACAGCCTGACTCCGACGGCGACTACGACTCCAATTCGGACTACGACTACGACTGCCACTGCAACTGAGTTCGTCCTTGTCTGCAATACAGGAAACTGCAGCTACTTTTGCTGACCAGGCCATGCCACTCCCCCCAGCTGCAGTCCCAGTCGCAGCCCCCCCTCGGCCAGTGCAGTTGGGCTGCCCAAGTGGCCATTAATATATCAGTTCAATTCATATTTGAAATTTTGCATATCCAAACACGGCGTCGAGTAGGCGAGCAGTCCCTCTGTACCTCCCTCTGCTCGTCCTTCTGCACCTCCCTCTGCTCGTCCCTATGCACCTCCCTCTGCTCTTCGCCTTCTGCTCCTTGTTCTGCCAGTTGCCAGTTGCAAGTTCCCATTTGCACACGCACACGATTATGATTTGTGTCTTACTTAATGCACAGACAGAAGGGGTCAAGATGGGCTCGCAGACAGTGAGACACCAAGGAAGGTAGGCGGAGGGGCAGAGGGCAGGGGGGAGGGGGGGGGTGTTGCCTGGCAAGGCACGCAGGCAGTTGCTTCCCAGTCATCATCTCAATCTGATTGATTTAGAATTCCAATTGAGACTGCATGAAATATGTTTGCCTCTTGTCTCCAACTGCCTTCCGACTTGCTAGCTGCCCCTGCCTCTATCTCCCCTCCCCTTTTCTCTCCCTTTCCCCTTCCCTCTTCCACCTTGCCTTGATCTGTGCAGTCGTACGTCGGTGCCAGTCGACCTGCTGCTGCTGCTGCTGCTTCTCCTCCTGCGCCCATTTGGCATTTATGCATGGGCATATCCTTTTGCGAAATTTGCATTTTCCAGCAGTTGCAGCAGCAGCAACAACAACAGCAACAGCAACCCGGCAACAACAACGACTTATTGGTATTTCATTGATTTATGACACTTGTGAAACAATTTGGAAAATCACAGATTAGCTTGCTCGGGCGGCAGTTGGGTTCGTGAACTCAACTAATTACACCCAACGCTTCATTGGCCCACACAGCACACACACACACTCGCAGGCACACACACTCGCAGGCACACACACACGCAGGCACACACACACACAAGGCACACACACTCGCAGGCACACCCTGTGCTCGACACCTGTACCCCTTAGCTGAGCAACACGAACTTTCTCATGTAAATCGCATTGGCAAGCAGCAACAACAGCAGTTCCCCTGGTATAGGGGTAAGGAGAGGGGAGGGGGGCAATTAAATTATAAATCTGTTTTGGGCGTCACAAGTAAAAAAGTTGACCCTAAATAGAGGGCACATCTCAATTAAGTATTTAACTATGTTAAATAACTCTGCACGGCTCTGGGCACATTCTCTTCACGCTTCAGCAACAGTAAAGACAGAAAACATATGAAAAGAATGACAGAAGGAGGCAAAGTTTTAAGGAAAGCTTTCTTCTTTAGACTGTTTCATGTTGCTCCTTTGCAGTGATATCATTTTAAATATTTATTGCCTTAAACTGAATAATATTGTGGTACTTTTGCTAAAGAATGATATCAATCGATAGCCATTATCGATTCATCGATTGTTTTGATAGTTTTTCAGAGTTCTATCGCTGCTATCGATACTTCGCTCGCTCTTTATCAATCTCTAACTGCGCAACAATTGTTTATTTATTTTTAATCTCTACTCCTCACTGTCGATTACATTCTTACAATCGATAACAGTGTTGCCACATTGTGATTTGCTTAGGCATTATCTGCTAGTTACTATATTCACTCATTAGCTATTTCGACTACCTTATTTACTATTCTATAAATCAAATATAATCATTCATTATCTTCTTCTGCACTATCGATAACATTATTTGCATTACGGAGTTGCCAGGTTTATTTTTATCTTAAGGGTTACCTGCTGGTTTTAATATTGACCACTTCCACTACCACTGCTCTTATAATACAACATAATTTATATAAGTATTTCAATCCTTTCTTCATCTGTCAATGAATCTTTAAACATAAATGAAACACACATTCAATCGTCTGCTTTCAATCAATATCGACTGCACATTAAGCAGTTTATTCAGCTGAGAAATTAACTGAAATTAACCAAGCAATTGCAGTACTTTCCTCAACACTTCCCTCCCTCTCAAACTGACTGTCTCGAACAGCTCTTTCTATCTCTCTCTTCCGCTCTATCTCCTGTCTTCGACGGCGTCTCTAATGCTGACTGAGATTTATATGTCAACCCTCAATGGCCAATTCTCTATATATGTGCAGCCCATTCTTAGTCGCACTCGCATTCACATTCGCATTCACATACGCATTCACATCCTTTTGCCATTGCATCCGTTGGCCGGGTGAACTAAAGTGCAGTGATTAGGCTTCGAGGCAGCAAACGATTTGTTGCATGTTGTTGCAATTGATTGTTGCAATTTCAATTTTGAATTATGAGCCTGGCCCGGTCCAAGGCAACGGCGACGGCAACGGCAACTGCATCCTTTGGCATTGCATCCGGCCGCTGCCCGCTTCCGCCTGGCTGTGACTCCCTTTCGTCTGTGTGTGTGTGTGTGTGTGTGGGGTGTGTGCTTATGTCGTTTGCATATTAAGCCCCAGTCTCAGCGCCTGTCCATTGTCCACTGCCCTTCCTGCTGCCTTGCGTTCGTGCAATGTGTTGCAAGTTGCATTGGCAGCGTCATTCAAGTGTTTAGTGATTTATTGAATGCCGTTAGAGCTGCCTGCCTACTCAGCCAGCCTCAGTCTCAGTCTCATCGTCCTCTTACCCCCTTCTCTCCCCACTCCCCTCTCCCTGGGTTGGCTCCCTGCGACGCCTTGTCGAGATTAGCACAATGGCTTTGAGCACTTTTGACAGCCAAGATTTGTGTATGCGCCGCCGGCTCCAGAGTCTTATCTTGGCTGCAGTCTGCAGCGAGTTGCATAGCAGGCAGAGTATGAAGAGGAGGGGGTAGGGAGTGGCTGCTGCTGATTCATGTCTTTGCATATTGGTAACAAATTTGTGGTAATTGATTTGAAATTGATTAATTAAGTTTGCCGCACAGCAGACATCCTTGCAGTGTTGGCTGCCTCCTGCCTACCTCACTCCCCCACCATGCCCCTTACTGTTTCTCAGCTGCAGCTGATGAATGCCAAGGTGGCTCAACCGCAAATGGTGGGCTGGCACAGCATACAGCATCCTTCAATCATTCAATCTCACACTCGCTTTGCTGTTGCGGCTTTCTGGTTGGGATTGTTTCAACCTTATCGACACGATTTTGACATATTAAATAACAGTAAAATGTTGCCAAGTGGCAGACTAACTACATGTCTGCTAGGCTGCCTGTCTGCCAGGCTATGGCTAACCCCTTTCCCCCTAGCCTTTACCCCCAAGGGCAAATGTCAAGTTATATCCTTGTGCGGCAGCCTGATGCGCGCGTGTTTGCGGCTGCCTTTTGGCATTTGGCTGCCAAATGGTGCATATGGCTAGATACACATGCAAAAATATGGCAAATCGGTTTAACATGCCAGCTAACAGGCGACAGCACTCCAGACGACATCGACATCGACATCGACGTCATCAACGAGAATGTTTGTTGACACGCAGGCTCTGGTCTGGCTTCCAGGTCGCCTGTTGGCTGAGAGTGTGTGTGTGTGTGTGCCTGTGTGTGTGTGTGTGTGTGTGTGTGCCTGTGTGTGTATGTGTGTAGGCACTGGGTGTTAACATACATCAAATATTGACAGTTTACTTAACACACCCGCACAGCGTAGACGCATAAGCAGCATGAGTCAGAGACGGAGACGCAGTCGGAGCTGGAAAATGGGCGATGGCAAACGACACTTGCAATCGAGCTACTCTCGAGGCTGTCTTCACGCACTGCAACGTCAACGGCAGCTCCCAAAGCTGAAGGTCAAATTCTTTGTGGTCGAGCCAAGTAAATTGACATTGAAGGCAAAGGCAACACTGCTGCGCAGGTTCACGCATGACATTCTTAAAGCATTATTTCATTGTACATTTTTATTTGATTTTTTTTTGCATTTATGAAACGTTTATAAAATAAGTCGTTTTGCTGTGCAATTAATTACATTTGTTGATATAAAAGTAATCTTAAACTTGCAATAAGGTTGCATACTCTTGTGCTGGTGCAGTTAATGCTGCTGAACGCAAATTGAGTAAGTTAAAATTTGTGGTGCGTACTTTTGAGCTGCAAGTAAAATGAGCAAACGGGTTGGACGTTTTAGAGCAGCGATATCTGAAGAGATATAGATATATTGAAATATACCTTTGTATGCATAAATATGTTCACAAATGTTTATATTTAGATATATCATTAAATAAAACAACACAATGTTACAGTATAGGTGTCAATCAAGCAACCATACACCACTTATCTTGTAGCTCTGCTTCTTTCACTTCATCTCAGCTCATATATTCGTGCATATGTTAGACAATCAGTATCTGTTTCTGCGATTTTTCAATCAATTCAAATGCAAATCAGACGCCTATTCGCTGAGCCAGTCGTAGCTGGGTGGGGGAGGGGAGTGGGCACTGGTTGTGGGTTGTTGTGGCAACGCGGTCTGTTGTTCTATTCGCTACAATAAATCTGTGTGGGGCATTGTGGTTATGATTTATCAATGCTTTTAACTGCAGCCAATACGTGTCAGACTATATAGGGGGTGTTGCTGCGGGAGGTGGGGCGGGGTAAATTTGCATAAGACGCTGGAAGCTGGCAAATGAAAAATGTCAATTGAAGCTGCTGCACAGGCCGAAAGTGGCGCACAATGATTAATAGTCGTGATTTTGTATTTCCGTTTCGTTTTCCACTTTGGCCTTTTTTTTTGCTCGCGTCCCTTTCCATATTATCTGTGGAGTTGAAATTGTAATTTAATTTAGAGCGATTCTCTTGAGTAGCCGTTGCCATTTCTGATTCCTCTTGGCCCTATGCAAATGAGCGGCTTTGTGCCCTAAGCCTACCCAAGGCCGAAGGGGAGAGAGAGAAGAGAGGAGGGGCGGGCGAGACAATTGTCAATTGCATATCCTTTTCGCATTAATATTTCATTAACAACATTTGCGGAAGTTTGATCTTCTGCATCAATGGTTTGTAAAATTGACTTGGGCCCCAGCAAAGAGGCAGCAACAACAACAACAAGAACAATGAGTATGAGAAGAACAACAACAACTACAGCAAGAGAGGAGCTAACAAAGTTCAAACTTCGAGGCCCGACGACGAAGACGACAATGTTGCCTTATTAGATTAATTTCATTTCGGTTTTTTGTTCGACTCTCGCTAGCTCGCTCTCTCTCTCTCCCCCTGTCGCACTCCCCCCTCTCTCTCTCTTCTTTCTGTTGTGGCGCAATCATCCTGTTGATTCAAAACATCGCCCCATCCCTCATCGAAATCACTCGAGCCACCCAATGTTATGCAAATTTTTTCAACATTATTTTTTTTTTTTTCATTTTTGCCAACCCTCCCCTCGCTCCGCTTTCAATTTCTGCTCCGACTGCGACTCTTGCGTAATTTTCATTATTTATATTTTTTCCATTTTACTGATTATGATTTAAAGCCCGCATCCCTGGCCGGGGTATTCGGGTATTTGGTTATCCGGGTACTCGGGGATTGTCGCACTGATTGCCGCGTATCAATTTCCAGCCGCCAGTTTTGCCAATTTCTCAAAATGCGATGCTTCCTCCGCCTGCGCCGTCGCTCCGCAATTTTAAATAAGCCATTAACCGCAGTCGACGGGCCGCTGCCGTCTGTCGCCAGTGTTCAATATATCAAAGATGTTTAGACTAGGTTTGGCGAGGTGCGCTCGTCAAGTTTGCGCGGGATCAGTAAGAAGATTTTTTGCAATTTGTATCGTAAATCAAAATACATAAAAGGTAATTATTATAAAAAAGAGAATAATGAATTCAAATTAAATACAGTTTAATAATTATTAATAATGGTGTATTCTATGAAGAAAAATACAAACAAACTTATAAATGAAAAATAGAAAATAGTTTATTGGCTTACAAGTTCATTATTAAACGTCACATTAGTAATTATTTTGTATTTAAAAATTAATACGATTCAGAGGAAATATAATAATAAATACTAAAGAACGACTCTCATATCAGTTCTAAAATAGTAAGATATATTTTCTTAATTTTCATGTTCTTAGATCTTGATAGGATTTAAGTTTTTAATGAATACAAATTACAGACTTTCTTTTTTTCTTTTTCTTCTCTGCTCTTCCTCATTTAAATAGCAGTAGCTATATCATTTCCACTCCTAAATGCATTGCACAAACTAAAGTGCCGCCAGAGCGCGGCCACTGGCAAACTCTTATGGTAACCCTCGCTCGGCAGTTGGCAACATGACTGATATTTGCATGATGCTGATGGCCGCTAACTACGCCTGTCAAGTGGGATTTTGTGCGATTTTTTCTTGCTGCTCGCGCGCTCGCACGACTTGGCCCCATCGAACTGTGGTCCATCCCCGCCCCCGTCACCGTGCCGCCCTTTGACCCCGCGCCTGATAGAGCCTGCACAAAGACGAAGAGGGTCGCAGGCGGCTTCGACTGGCGGCATGCATGCCGAAAATTGCGTTGTTTTGCGTGTAACCGCGCGTGGTAATCAAACACGCGGCAAGGACGCGAGCAAAGGACAATGAGGAGGGGGGGAGAAGCAGGGGGAAGGTTGCCAGTCGCTGCCCACCGAGGGGAGTTTCACATGCCGTCGTCGTGCTTCCTTTTTTTTATATATTTCACATTCGCCCCGCGCATATGCCCTGAGGCTGGCGCCTGTGTGTGTGTGGGATTGTGGGTTGAGGGGGTGGGAGAGGGGTACAGTCAGCGGTGTGGGATTTGCGCGTCGTGCTGTTCGCAAATATGTTGCCAATTCGACGGCGCATTGACGTTTGCCTTTTGTTTGGCGTCGCTTCGCTGCCACCGTCGCGACGTCGTCAACAGCTCAACTTAAGTTGCTAACGAGCTGCGCGGCTTTTCGCCGCCGGCGTTGCTTATGCCGCAAACATTAATAAAAAATTTCGCAATTTTTTTCCAACACCGTGGGGTGAGAGAACGGAGGGTGGGGAAGGGAGGGGTGGCCCGTAGGCTGCCGCAGCTTCAATACGCTTTCTTTCTTCTCTCGTTTTTTTTTTTGCATAATTTTTCAAATATTGCTCAATTTGCAAACGCGCGTTTAACGATGTGTGCGTAATTTAAGTGCCCGTCAATGCAGTCAGATCGCGATGGAGGCGTGGCCAGGGGGCGTGGCCTTTGAATTTTCACTTTGATGCTCCGACGTCGTCGCCGTCGCCGTCGTTGTCGTGTTTGTTGTGCAATCGCCTGTGCCATCAATTGAAAATATGATTTAATTATTTTGATTAAACATTTTAATTGTATTGATAAAATGAGCGCATTTTTTTCTGCGAACATGAAACGAAAACGGTAAAGTGCAATCGGATAAGCAACAGAGCGAGAAAGAGATAGTGTGCAGAGAGGGGCTGGGGAGGCAGAGCACTTGTGGCAGCACTCGTGAAGCGAGCGGACAAGTGGAAGCAGCCGGCAGCTGGCAATGAAAATGTTAACTAAAGTTGGAAATATTAAAAAATTACGTAGATACCTATACTAAAGGCACTTCTGTTAAGCTATTAAAAATATATATACCTATACAAAATATGTGTATAATAATTTAAACACATTTCTACAAACTTTTAACAATTATAAAGCAATTTTGTGGCACGCTGGAATAAAGTTCAATTTTAAAGTTGAGTAACAGTTGAGCGACACACGGCAGTAGAGTATCCTTCGATCTATGTATCGGCGTAGTTTAATTTGGTAAATTTATACACATTCACATATAGTATGTACATGCTTTTGAATTATTCTCGACAGATGAAGCTCGTGGTTCACACTCGCCTGCCTGCCTTGTTAACTGACTTGTTATACTCATACTTTCTTGAATAACTTCCGTCTTTACTGCTCGATCGGATTTAAGTTTAGAGAATAGGTAGATATTTCAATCAGCTTAGTATATGTCAAAGTCAAAAAGTTATATCTTAAATACGTCACTTAAAAATCGACTTGCAATGATATATTTTCGATTTGCGTGGCCGATGGGCGTGGCACCCCACAATTGAAATAAATTAAATCTGTACCGGAAAAACAGAAACCTTCTTGCTAAATTTGATGTCTCTAGCTTTTATGATAGCTAAGATGTGTGCGTTCAAATAGACAGACAGAAGAACATAGCTCTTTTAAATTTGGCTAATGGTGCTGATCAATAATATACTCTATGGGGTCGGCCACGCCTCCTTCTGCCTGTTACACACATTTGCACAAACTTAGTGTACCCTTTTTGCTTGAAGGGTATATAAAATATTGACAAAGTCATAAACTGCAATCGATGAGCGATTGAGCTGCAATTGTGTTGATGGCTTATCAATTAGAGGCAGTAGTGTCTTCATTCTCCTCTCAAATTATCTCTCTCTCCCTCTCTCTTTTCCTCTCTCTCTCACACTCTTTCTCCCTATCTCTGTCCCTCTCTTTCTCTCTCTCACACACTTTTCCCTCCTGTCTTCCTCAAGCCTTTATCAAAGTCAACGCGGCACGCCCGTTTCCGCTTCCGCAGTTGCCTCCATTTGCAGCTTTCCATTCCTCTCTCCCCTCTCTCCCTCCCACCACTCTCTGCACCATCTCCCCCCAGCACTACATGGCATATCTAGCAACCGCTTAAATAGTTTTTATCATGTAATTACCGCCGCTGTCGTCTACCAGACGCATCGTCGTACTCTCGCATCCTCATCGCTCCTGCTCTACGCTCTTCTCTTCCCCCCCTTACCCCTTTTGCTTCCCGCCTCCCCTTTTCACCAACGGGCAGCTTCCTTTGACGCTCAACTTTTTCTGCCTTTGCTACTGCTGCTGCGGCGGCGGCTTCCGTGATTTGTGCAACCGACCGCTGTGGCAGCTGCCCCGGACATGGACCCGCACATGAGTCGCATAGGAGTCGTGAAGGAGGAGCGTAGGCATGGGCGTGGGCGTTAGCTTGGGTGTGGCCAGTTGCCCATTGCGTGTATTACAATAATTTTTAATTACCGGCGTAAATGTAATTATGAATTTTTATTTCGCATTCGCTTTCGCATTCTGCTGTAATTTTTCGCTTTTTTTACTTTTTTTTGCCAGCCTTACACCCGTTCCCTTGGACTGGACTGGACTGGGCTGGGCTGGGCTGAGCTTGGGACGCTTTTGGCCTTTTTTGTTTGGCATCGTTTGGTGGCCGTTTTTGTAGTTGTCGCTGGCGCTGATCCGGTTCGCGATATGCACAAAGGCTTCTCGGTTCGTTGAGGCGGCAGTCTAAGGGCTTCGGGTTGTGCCTGTGCTGCCTTTTGCATGTGTCACTTGCTGCCTTGCCTGCCCCCTCCCCCGTCCTCCCTGCCTGTGCGTTGCCAGATTTTGTTTCTTAGAAATGCACGGTGAGTGGGGTGAAGAGAGGGGGGGAGGGAGTACTGTGGCTGCACGCAATTATCACAAGTGACGTGGAGCGGATATGCTGCCATCGTCATCGTCGTCGTCGTTGCTGGCGAATAAAACAATAAGTGCTGCATGCTTTCAGGCGTCGAGCGTTGCACTGCGCCAAATGCTGCTCGCCGGGCAGCCAAATGACGCTGCGTCTGCTAGGTGTACGCCTGTATCTGTGTGTGTGTGGGTAGCGGCATAAGATTTTTATGGTTGCCCGCAGCGCTGGGCGCGCTCATTACGCCGACTGCGGGTCGACAGCGTCAGCATCAGCATCAGCTCATCAGCCTTAACCCTTTTTCCGCCTTTTGGCCCGACTCGGCCCCGGCACCGGCCCCAGCCCCCCAGCCCCCGTCCCAGCACCCACTGTCGCCGCCTCAGCCTGCCTTCTTAACGTCGCGCTCTTTTTTGTAGTTTAAGCTGCTGTTGTTGTTGTTGCTGTTGCTGCTGCGTTGCTGTTGCTGCTGCTGCTGCTGCTGCAGCGTTGCATTTTTAGCTTCTTCATTGCGCTTAAGGACTTTTGAGTTTTGTTTTATTAGTTGTGAACCCGCGAACCCTGAGCCCCTCCAGCCACACACCTACTATGTGACCCCACCTACTCTGTCAACCCTCCCCCTCTCCCCTTCTGCTCCCTCTTCCCACCCCCCTCGCATGCAGCCACGTTGTGCCGCTGCGGGCGCAGTTATTTAAGCATTTGCCATGGCTACTTGCAGTGCAAATCTGCGTTCATCTCCCTCTCTTGCCCCTCCTCCTCCCTCCGCCTTCTGCGCCTGCTTCTCATGTTCGTGTTGTGTGTGTGCTTTTTTTTGCTTTCTTTTACCATTTTTTTGTGTTCTCTCTGTACTATTTCTCATATTTTTAATTTCTGCACTTTGTCCCTATTTATCCTGGCGTTGGCAGTTTTTAATTTCTCTGCTTTTCCGGTGCAAAGTTAATGAATAATTGTGCGCACTTTTGCGGCAAACGGCGAAGGCGATGGCGACGACGACGGCGTCGGTGATGGCGAAGGCAGCAGCGACGCAGACGGCAATGGCGACAGCGATGGCGGCGACGGCGACGACGACGGCAACGGCGACTGAGAAGGCAAAGGCGACATTCCCACTGTGTGTTGACGCCATTTTTATAGAGCCTCGCGCTCTCGTATGACAGAACACTACAGTGGAGGTAGTTGTGGAGAGAGGGGGAGAGGGAGACTGGTAGAGATGGAACTGGAGACAGAGAGGGGGCCCTGTTATAGAGGGCGCCTGTTAGAGAGAAGGGAGCCTGCGAGAGAGAGAGCTTGACTGAACCTGTTAGAGCGGGAGGGTGACTGAGGCAGAGAGGGATGGAGGGAGAGTGGCTCGGTGAATAGCGCAAAGTGTGATTGCATCCGGCGCCTTAATGAGTTCTTGATTTAATTCTTTTTCCAGCTGCGTTTCGTTTGGCTTCATTCTATTTCTCTTTTCCTTTTGCCTGCTTTATTTCTTTTACGTTTTCTCCCTCTATCCCTCACTCTCCCTCTCACCCCCTCTCACTCCCTCCCTCTCTCTTTCTCCCGCTCTCCCTCTCCTGTTATTGTTGCTGCCTCCGCTGCTGAGCTGACGTTGATTTCTTGCCATTTGCAGGGTCCAGCGCCAATGTTGCCTCTCGGTGTCATTGTGACTGGAAATTGGTTGACGTTTCTCTTCGAGACTCGCAGTTGGCAGTTCTGCAGATACAGAGAGGGAATGGAGGCAGTGATGCAGTCCTGGAGGTGGCTAGATAGCTAAGAGGGGAACTCTTCGATTAAATACTGAAGGGAGTTAGCACATATTTCGGAAGTCTTCATCAGGAAGATGCATTGGAAGATTCAATCTGATGCACTTCAATGTTAAACAATTTACAAATAATATTGAAAGAGATTTATAGTGAGCAACGAGTTTACTCTCTTTATTTTGACATTATTGGAATCGGTAATTGTTTTCAAATGTATTTTATTTATTTTGAGTATATAAACAAAAAAGATTAACTGCTGATCAAATTGTAAAGCACTTTAGGTAAGTATAAATCAATTTAAAGAAACAACGATGAATAGAAAATATTCCCATTAATTCGATAGTTTCGATTGTACCAATTGATACTTGAGTTATAAGTGTTGAGTGCAGTAAACCTTCATATAGAATATGCTCAACTGACTCCTCTCCCCAATTCCTTTACCCAATTGCTTACAGTTTCCATTCATAATATTCATATTGATTTGCCCCCTTAGCTGCCTGCTCCAAAAATAACAACTGTGCTGCAAATCTAATGAGCTGCTTTGGTCACAATCTTTTCAGCTGTCGCCCAGCTACAGTGGGCTCTCGGCCAGTCGAACTTTGCGACTCTATTGACACTTATTTGTTGTCAATGAAGTACGAAATGACGAGCAACATACTCAAGTGGTGGCCCTCCTCTTAATTGGGTGAAAAGTGCATGACTTACAAGGGGATAAGGGAGCTGCGGTGGCTAAGGCGGGCACAGTGGGATAACGGAGACGGTGGGGACAATGGGCAGAGAGCGACAAGGCGAACGACACAAAAAAGGCAGCGCAACAAACGAAATCAAACTGAAGTGCCAAAACGACAACAAATGAAAATGCCAAACAACGTTGGCAGAAAGAAAAAGACGCCGGCAGGCTCAGCCAGAGTTGGAGCAGGGCGAGAGCAGAAGCTGCAGCGGGACTTAACCAGGAGCATAAGGCAGGCAGGCAGGCTGGCAGGCAGGCAGGCAAAGCCGATGCGTAATCAAAGTGCCAGCGCGGACCTGGGAGCCACGGCCAGACGACGCCAGCATCCTCTCGACATTGTCGTCGTCATCTTAGGTGTGTGTGGCTCCAGCGGATCAGCAACAGCCCGTGTCCTGGCTGCCCAGACTAAGGCTCGGGCGCAGAATGTCTGCAGTTCAGTTCAGACTGGTCCCTTGGTCCGCCCCCTTTGCCTGCCGCCTGTCAGACACAATGAGCGTCATTGTGTTTTAAGTGCGTTTGTTGTGTCCTGTTCTTGTCTCGCCCTCCCTCCTGCCCGCTGCTCTCTGCTCCTTCTCTGCTCACAGCTTTGGCCAGGCGGGTTGTTTATTTATTCTTTTTCTTGTCCCAGCTCAGTCCGTCTACATTTTTGGCATTGGTTTGCCATGTATTTCCGTTTGTCGTATTGTCTCGCTGTCTCTCTGCTTTTTGGGTCTGCAAGAAAGTCCTGCGACTCTTCTCTAGCTGCCATGCTGCCCATTCAGCCTCCTCCTCAGCGCCAATGAAAAGCGTTTTCAAATTAATTGATTAAAGTCCATTACAAGTTGCTTTCTCCTCGTATTCCTGTCTCTGCTTCCCTCTTTCTCTGGTGACATCCAAATGACAGTGGCAATTGTATGAGAAATGACTGCCAAGGACTCGCCCAGGCCCCGCTTTGTCTGAATTATCTGTGAAGGACTGTTGCGGCTGGCACTGAAGATGGGTCAAGGCAGGGGGGCTTCGGCTTAGGGAGGCAGCAACCCATTTGGCAAGGCTCATTGATTTTGTGAGTATCGAGAGAAGCTTGCGAGACACGAGGAAAACCTTTAAAAGAGTAAAGAACAGTATGTGAGTGATCATATACCATGACAGAGAACTGTGTAGACGACAGTGTTAACAGCAAAAGTACTCATAGATTTTAGATCATATTCCCCGATCTTCTTCAGTGTTTTAACAAGTAATCAACTACTTATGATATTATATAATCTCTATTCGAATCTCTTTAATCTCTTCAAGCTAATCAAAGCGAGAAGTTTCCCAGACAAAGCAGCGACTTGTGACTGGCCCTAATGAATTCTTGTGCCCGCTTCAGCTTCACTTACCTGGCGAGCTGCTGTCGTGCATCTTAAAGTAGTTGCCCACACAGACAGACAGACACAGACACAGCCATAGAGACAGACAGAGGCAGAGATAGCGAGACAGACAAAAGTTTTGACCGAAAACGGATCTACCCACAACACGTTAGTCGAGCTGAGTCGAGATGAGTTTTATTTATGTTCGGCTAGCCAAAAGAATGTCCTGGCAATTTCTCAAGAAGCTGCCCCTGCTGCTGCTGCTACGGCAGGAAGCGGAGCGATGGCAGCAAGCGCACAAATCAAACTTGTAAATTAGCAATACTCATTGACAAATATTTCATTCGAGCAGACAGACAGACAGATGGACAGACAGACAGATGGACGGGCAGGCAGGGAGGCAGGCAGGCAGGCAGGCAGGCAGAGAGACAGTCAGTCACTCAGTCAGTCATTCCGCCGGTGGCTCGAGTCACTTCCTGGCGGCTGCGGTGCGCAAACATTTTCGTACTTTTCTCTCTTTCAACACTGTGCTGTGCTGCCACTATTTTTGTCTCTGTCTCTCACTCTGTGTTATTTTGTTTTCTTCTGCAATATTTCAAACACGAACTTTGCGCGCCAAAGATTAATTAACTTATGTCAAAGTAATTTTCAACGTTCGTTAAGGCGACACGAGCCACGGCCACAGGACACGGCTCGTCCTGCCGTGCCCTGTGCATCCCCCTAGCCAGCCTGCTCCCATGCCCCTGCCACTGCTTAGCTGGTCCAAATTGATTGTCAGTCATTCAAAGACATTTTTTCTTATTTCGCTCAAAGATATTGGCCTTTAATGGGGTTGCGGCTTACGCTAGGTCAGCCGAGAGTGTGGGGTCCGAGTTCGTCTTGAATATTGTTAGTTATGCTGGGGGAGCCAGACAAGGCTGCTGTGTCGACACAGTCAATAAGTAAATAGATGAATGTAATTACAAGCTAAATAAACACCAATGCGATTAATGGCTCAACTTGCACACGAATCTCTCCCACACCCAGTTGTGTGTGTGTGCCAGTTGTGTGTGTGAGTGTGTGTGTGTAAGTGTGTGTATCTGGCAGTGTACGTGTAACTTGTCGCTGGCTTTAAGCAGATTCACTTTAAGGCTGTGCTGTGCAGGCTTGGCAGGCATCAAAAGAAATTTCTTCGCTGCGCCGAAAAGCAGGCAATGCTTTTTTCAAACGTACAAATATGCTAAGAAGTCGGCGCAGCGGCCAAGCAGAGCCGCAGCTTTTGCATAAAGTAGAAATTTACACATTCTTAGTAAAATAAATACAGCAGCAGCAGCATCAGCAATGAGGAAAAAACAAATCATGCATATTTCGCGAATGCTAAAAAAGGCAAAAAGAAAGCAGCAACAACAACAACAAGAACAAGAAGAGCGCAAAAGAAAGCCCAGGAAAACCACACAGAGCGAGTAAAGAACTTGAGAGCGAAATTCTTATAATTTTTACACATGCCTCACACCGTGGAACATCATCGCCATCCCACTCCCCTTCCCCTTGCCACACCCGTCTCCTGGTGGGGCACCTTACTGTAGGCTACCCTATCCTATTACTGTCCCTTGCCGAGGTAAGCGACGATTTTTTTTCTGTTGAAAGGCTTAACAAAAAATGCTTTTTAACATCGTTGGGTGAGGAGGGAAAGGGCAGGAGCGGGGAGGGGGGGCAGCCAGTTTGGGATTCAAGAAATGCTACAGCAAAAAAGATTTTAGCTCGTCATTTATGCGTTTATCTGCGCGCACAGCAACAACGCGCTGTGGCAAGTTGTTGCCCCGCCACCCTTTACCAGGACAGCTGCCCCCCTGCGGCAAGCTTTGCATTTTTTGTGGTACTCTACTGGCACTGTGAATGTGTGTGCGAGTGTGTGTGCCAGTGTGTATGGCGTGCATGAGCTGCGGCATTTGAGCAGATTGAGTCGCTGCTTGCAACAAATTGATTCACTAAGTGAGCCACCAAATTGAAAGTGCTGCCAACCCGACAGGAAATAGGAAATGGTTGAGTTAAGAGCAGAGGAATAAAAGTAGATGGCTTAAAAAAATGTGAGTACTTCTGCACTCATTGAGTACTCATTCAATTGATTCACTTATCTGCGCATTTTCACTATCAAAATGGACGCCCAACGTTGTCTGCAGTCAGGCAGACTCTGCGTAGGCTGCGCCACATGCAGCAAGCCTAAAATTATGCAACTGGGGGAAGGGGAGTCGTGGCTCGGTGGGGAGTCGTGGCAGCAGCTGCGCCTGCAGATAGCTGAGCTTTGCAGCGCCGGCTCAGCTCACATGTGCCAGCCGCTTGCAAATCTTTTCTTGTGCCTCTGAAAGGCGGGGCTCCCCTTCTACCCGTGCATTCCGCCTCCCCAGCTGCTGCTCACCCCCTCTCCCCACCCCTTGCTGCAGCAAAGTGGCAAACAAACAACACGTAGCAAAGAAAAATACACGAAAATTATATTTAAGATGACATTTTATTTGGCTTGGCAGCCGATTTGGCCTGTGGTTGCCAGCCTGTCTGAGAGTATGTATGTGTGCGCGAGTGTGTGTGTGTGTGTGCGTGTCTTGTTAACCTGTTCGTTCCGTTTGTTTACGACTTTTGTCCGTTTGTCTGTCTGTCTGTTTGCCATTGTCTCCTCGCGGCCGGGCAAAAAGAACGCCGGCCAATTAGCCCCGCGGCCCGAGGCAAACTTAAAGGCGGACAGCCAGAGGCAACTGTGGAGTGGGGAGAAGGGGAGAGGGGGGAAAGGAAGTAGCGGGAAGGAGGCCTGCTTAATTAGGACTGTTTATGTGCAGGTTTTTGTGGAACGCAGCGAAAGCTGCGCAAGCTGCGAAAGCAGGCTGCACCTAAGCCGCATCTTGTCGTTGATTCTTTTGCCGGGCGACGCACACACACACACACACACAGCTGGCACACGCATACGCAGTCACTTGTAGCCGCAGTTACAGTTACATTTGCAGCGGCTGCTTTTTAATTAACATTTAACACGTTTGGCGCCCGTCTCCGGCTCCGGCTCCGGCTCCAGTTGCAGCTCCGGCTCCGGCTCCGATGACGACCCATGCATGACATACATCAAAAGCGGCCTGGACAGATGAACGGACAGCAGCAGATTAGCAGCAGCAAAGTAACAAGAGGAGCAGCAACAACTGCGAAAAGGCCAAACAGGGCAGGCGTTGGGGGCGTGGCTGCCATTACACGCGTAAATTTCATTAAAATTAAACACATGCATGGCCAAAAACAAAGGGAGGCCCCTTTTTAAGTAGCTGCGCGTAATATAAAAATAGCATTGGCATGTCCTTGCACAGGACACCTTTCCAGTATCCTCTTGCTGTCTGTTTGCCAGTCTGTTTCCCTCCCTTTCCCCTCTCTCCCACCCTTCTCTGTCGCTGTGTATTTGGAGTGCTTTTTGGGCCTGGCCCGCACGACGAGCTGACAATGAGCTGCGTTTTACGTGTGCATCCTTGCGTTGTCCCATTCAGTCTCACCTGGCACACACATCCCTCCCTCCTCCCCCTCCGCATGCTTCCCTTCTGCTGCTGCTGCCACTGCGCTTTTTTGTCAAACGTTTCCGTTTGTCTGTCGCCTGTCAAACGTGCGCTGCATACTTTTAGGCGCACTGCTTCAGCCATTTTTTTTTCACAGTTGCATTATACGGCAAAGCCAAAACCGAAATAGAAACAGCAAAGTTGAAAACCTAACCTCAAACTCAGTAATGTATGTAATATATATATAATGTATGTCTTGCATAGACTCGCACAGACTTACACTGGCTTAGTGGCTCCCCCTGCCCCTGCCCAAACTAACACCAAGTGCTGCACGCGTTGATGTCATGGCAGTAATTGTATATAGTACCTATACATATATGTATTATAATATTAAAATACCATATAATTATGCGATATCTGTTAATTTTTGATCGATACAGTTGTTCTGTTTGTCGCAGTCACCTTCATTTCAGCGCTTAACTTATATATGTATATATTTTTATACCCGTTACCCGTAGGATAGAAGGGTATTATAACTTTGTGCCAACCCAAATTGTATGTAACAGGCAGAAGCAGGCGTGGTAGATATATATTCTATATATTCTAATCAGCATCCGGACACCAATCGATATAGCCATGTTCGTCTTTTCATCTGTCTCTCTCTCTGTCTGTCTGTATGTCCGTTTGAAAACCTAGATCTTAGAGACTATGATATCTAAGGCTACCAAATTTGGTGCCATTATGTATTATAATTGCATGCAGTTTTCTAATTTAGCACTATATTTCAGAAGTTGTTTGGGTCAGGTGTACAGCGGGTATATCACAGTCAGGCACAGTCGACAGTAGCTTTCGTGCCTGTTCATTTTAATATCCGATTATAAATCGCATCTTTACTCGATATGTGCCGATAAGTTTAATCTGATTGAGCTGTTCTGGGTTTTTCCAATTCTTTGCAACAAATGTTGTTTCGGTTTATTTTTGTTTATTCCAGTTTGAATATAATTGAACATAATGTGTTCAACTTTATTCTAGAGTGATCTCATTGAGAAATCATCTTGTCCACATTTGACATTGTCATACTTGAAACCTTTTTAGTAATTCTGCTATAACTTCGTATATTTTATATATTTTATTTATTGAATGTTGTATAACATAGTTTAATAAACTATTTTACTATATTTCCCATACACTTATGTCAAGTAAATGTCATGATTATTATAAAAATTAGTAAAATTTCCTTTGCTGCTATTACATATTATATTAGTTTACCATTTATAGTAATGACTTTATGATGATTGTCTGCTTCACTTTCGCAGCTTCAATTCACGCTATTGCTATCTCTTTCTAGCAAAGTATAATGTAACTGAAACAAAAACAATAAAACCAAAGCAACAACTACAACTAAAACAAATGAATGGGCGCCAAATTCAGAATCAACTGTCAAACGCATTCGCCATTTACCTAAGCCTCTAGCAGAAGCCACACTCCCACACACAACTTCCCCTTCTCCTACCCCTACACTCCACTCAAACAACAAATAGAAAATTATGCTTCAATAAATTAATTTACCTATGTCTGATGGGAGTCGCGCAGGAGGCAGGGCGAAAAGAGGGAATAGGAAAGGGACGCATTGGCTTTGAAAAACAAAAGTTAATTTTACGAGTAGTTTTGCCAGTTTTGATTTAAATTGCGCGATATGTATGTAAGTGTATGTGTGCGTGTCTGTGTGGGTGTATGCACTGAAAAGGTGCGATTAATTGAAGAGCTGCCGACGTCGCCGACTCCGACCCTGAACCCAACTTCGACTGCGACTCCGGCAAACCACTTGTGCAGCGCGTTAATTCAATAGCCCAGCTTGTATGAGTGTGTATGCGCGTCTGTGTGTGTAGGTGTGTGTGTGTGTCATGTGTAGATGTAAGTCCCTTTTCTGGGCGGCATTTCGCCGGATAATAATAATCAGCGCGCTCCAACGTATTCGACTAGTTTTTTGTTTGTTTAAAAGCGGTCTGTCTGCTCCTTCTCTTACATGTGTGTGTGTCTGTGAGTGTTCGTGAGTGTGTGTGTGCGAGTATTTTCATTGATAATAAAAGGATAATAATAAAGTGCGCGTCGCGGCAAATATTTGAATGTCGACTTGCCCAGAGCATGACGGGGACCCTTCCACCTGCCCCTCCCCTTGGCCCCGCTTGGTCTGCTAAACCAGACGGATCCTTTCATCTGGCGCGCCCAAATGTATGCATGAATTTCATGTCTTCTCCTTGTCTGCGTGTGTGTGTGTGTATGTGTGTGTGTGTTTGGAGTCCTTTGCAATTTATTGTTTTCGACATATTTGCGCCTGTTTATTTGGCGCTCACTGAACATAACCTCATTGTGCCGCTAACTAACCTCACTTTTGCTTTAAATTCATTAGATCAAATTGCATAAATGTAAAGAAACTTGCGCTGAACTTTGATTAGATTTAGCTGAAAGTTGTTTAATATTTATTGTACTATACATGAATGAATATATATTCAACTATTAAGTATTCACGTGATTCCTCATATCAAGCTTGAATAATAATTTAATATGATATTCAAGTTAGGGTATTTAGAAGTTATTCCAAATTACTTAATGTACAATTTGAAACTTCTTTAATTATTCTTTATCTTGTTTTTGTTCTGTTCTATTTGATATTCTTGGCAGTTCATTTATTTACAATTTATTTTTCAACTCTTAAATGATTAATGAATGATAATGAATTTTTAAATAATATAATATGAAATCAAAATACTATTTCATATGCCGATTTTGGAAATAATTCCAAATTAGTTGAACACAAATTTCTTGACATATCTTATTATATTTCCTTCTTGAGTCTGTTCAATTTGAGATTACTGAATGTTAATTTACCGTTAACTATATATTCGCATATATATTATATAATTATTAGAATATTATTTTTCATATCTTATATTATTATTATATATTATTGTTATAGCCGAACTAATGTCAAATCAGTTCAGCTTAAATTCGCTAATAATTGTAGTTTATGTATCTTCTTCTTATAAGTTTCGTTTTAAATACTCTGAAAGTAAAGTAATTACCCGTATTCTCAATCTTAACTTATGCCAGTTTCTTCTTAATATTGACAGCTGTACTGAAGCATCATCTGCTGCTTTCTTTCTGATACTACTTAATCCATTCTGGCACTGCCAATCTGTCTTTTCGCATTGCAGATCATGAGGCAGCTGACCTTTCTCTGCTGCGATGCATACGGTACATATACTCGGGTACATACAGACACGTTAGTCGTGTGCCGGAGTTGCCAAATGCGGCAAGTAGAAGGCGCACAATGAGCGCTTGCCACGCAGCGTGGCAGGAAGTAAACGCGCCGTTTGACAGTCGACAACATAAATTAACCAAAGTTGTATTTAAATCAAACGCGATTAGCATCTACAAGTGGCCTACGGCAATGCCAGCATTTTGACCCATTTTTGGCCAACTTCCCTCTCCCTCTCTCTCTTTCTCTGGGCCATTCCCCCTGTTGCCTTCGTGCCGCTCTCGACTGACTTATTATGCCTATCGCAGATGCACATTTTGGGTCGGGGCCAACATCTATCAGCCCGTCCATTTATGACAAATTTATAATCGTTTACAAGTTGCCAGTTGCAGTTGCAGTTGCAAGTTGCCAGTAGCCAGTAGCCAGTAGCTAGCAGCGGGTTACTCGTGGCCAGTGGCATGCCGCATGTCTGGGGCACGCACCAAGAGGAGGCTGGCCACGCCGCATTTGCATACAATGCAACCACGCACTTGTCGCAGAACTTTGATCGGCGAGATAAGCAGAACCGCGCAGTCAGCTGAGCAGCTAAACAACTAAGCAGCAAACCAAATGCAATGGGAATCGAATGCACTCGCTCACTCAGCCATCCATTTATTCGTTCATTCATTCATTCATTCACAGATCGAATGAGGAACTTGTCGCCGCCATTTCGATCAATCGCAGTTGCAATTGCTGCTGTCGCCGCTGGCCCTGCCCCCTCTCTCCCTCCCTCTCTCTATCTCCATACCTCTCTCTCGCTCTCTCTCTCTTTTTCTTTTGCACTCGCGCACCCCTCCCTATGCAGCAGTAGTTGCTGCCCTCTCACTCACTCACTCACTCACACTCCTTTTCGCTCAGTTGCGCTCTCTGTGTGCGCCCCTCATTGAGAGCGTTTCGTGCGCGATTTGAGTGCGTTTTGAGTGCGATTTGAGTGCGGCTTTGTGGGTGTTTCGAACAGAGGCAGTTCGAAACATTTCCCCTTTTCGAAAATGAGCGCGTTGCTGGCGGAGAAGTTGAGTGAGTCGGCGCGAGCAACGACTTGTTTTACTCGGCGCACTCACACTACATGCACATGGCACTCAAAGGCCACTCATTCGACACTCATTCAGTACTCTCCCCTGCTGTAATGTACTCAGTTGCTGCAGCGCATATTGCATTTGCTTTGTGATTGACGGTGTATTGTGTTGTATTTTTACTTTATTGCATTATATTATATTTATTATATTGTTATATTGTTATATTATGTTATATTTATTAAATTGTATTATATTTTATTATAATTAACTAGTTTTAAAACGTTTTACACACCTTAAACTAATTTAATTTATATTATATCTTTATGTTTTTTTTTAAATGTAACACAGACACAAAGATTAATAGATCAATAATCATTAATTATTTATTTTGATATACATAAATAATTATAGACAATTATATAGAGTTTTATATACATAGTTATAGATGTATATAGAGTACAGAACAGCCCTAACCACAGCCAGTTTCAAGTATTTCCCTTGGTAATTCGATTTATCATAGAGCTGCCCTCGGTCTGATGACTTGTTGAGCCGCGTCCACTTGGCAAATGATGGCAAAATGATTACGCTGCATTTTGCCTGGCAGCGGGGCAGGAGGAAGGGGCGGCATGGCTTCGCAGGTCATAATTCCGTTGTCAATTGTCGCCGAGGCAAACAAAAGTTCATTAGGCAGCGCCCAAAGTGGCGCGCATCCGTGGCACACATATGCAGGCAAATGGGAGCCAAGGACACGCGCATTACAGCATCAACAAGGAGATGGACGGAGGGAGGAGGGTGGAGTACTCAAACTGCATGTGATGACGCGGCTGGACACTGCAGGATACAGCAGTGGAGCGTGGCAGGGGGTCGTGTGGATGGTGGACAGTGGACGCGACACAAAATGTCAGCGACATCATTTGTCAAAATTAACTTTTTGACGTAGTCGCGTCGCAGCGGAAGTGCGTGCACCGTCGCCCTCTGTTCACCCCATTTCTCTGTTCCCCCTGCTCCCCAGACCCAGCGTACTTGATGACTCCCTCCGAGGTGTGTCCAGCTCAGCTCCAGTTTTGTCTATCCCTCCTCCCTCTCTCAACTCCCTCGCTCCCTCCCTCGCTCTCTGTCTCGCTCTTTTGTTGTGTCTGCCTCCAAACAACAACAAGCAAACTGCTGCCTCATGCATGACCGCCTTATGCCGCCTGCCCCTTGGCCACATGCCACTTGCCACTTGCCACTTGCCTTACTTGCCTCACTTGCCTCATGCCTGCCCAGCGCGATGTTTATCATTATTATCGCGACTCCCGTTCAGCGCTCTGCCAAAATCCTCCTCGTTCAAGGCCTCGTCAGCTCTGTGTGCACCTAGCCACGCCCCCCTTCTACCGCCTAACTGCCTCCTGCCGCCCACTTGGTCAGTGTCTGCGTCACACACTTGCCACCAAGTTAATCAACTTGTTGCAACCACCGCCACCGCCTGCAATCGCAGTTCACCTTCAGATCTTTCTTTCTTATCGAGCGCGAATTGAAGTTCAATTTTGACAAGTATGCTGTAAGTTTGGTATATTATACCAATAAATATACCAATAAATATACTAAATAAATATACTAAATATACTTAAATGTTTGAAATTGAATGCTATTAATTAGTTTAATTTTTAATCTTAACTGTATTCATGCATCGTGTATAAAACATTACTATAATTTAATATAACATTCAATATATGATTGAAAATATTGAATTTTATTTTAAATTATAGTATATATTTATTGTATAACAATTTCCATAATAGATATAGATCCTTTCATTCACAACCATAAGGTATTATATTTAACTTTATCCTTGATTACATTCATATGATATATAAGGCATATTCATTCCTCTTCTCATCTCATCTCAAGAAAGTTGTCTGTTATCTATGGCGAATATCTTGAGACTCTTCTTCTTTCCCTGTTTGTCTTGCACGATATATTTATGATGTTCTTCATCAAGTTGATCTTTTTACTATATACACATACATATGTACATACATACACACATACACATGCTTACATACATTGCATAATCTGGGAATGAGTTGATCAACTTCAGCCCCAACTGCCTCTCACTCACATTTGCCTACTGGCCGCTGACTGTCGCATGCCACACGAACATGCCTCATGCCACAGTTGGCCAGTAGCTGTCGCTGCTGCTGTCGCGACTGCTGTTGTTGCTGCTGTGCGTGTGTGTGTGAGTGTGTGTGAGTGTTGTGTATGTTTTGTGTGTTGATTTTTTGGTCGCGTTTTTTGCGGCCAGCGCCAATGCTGGCATATTAGCGGTTTTGGTGGCCGATTATTTGGAAGCCCATTTGATTTGGGTGCGCTCTGGCCAGTGCCTGGCCTGGCTGGATGTCTATTAATTACCCGAGGGCGAGGAAGCAGGAGGAAGGAGGAAGGAGAGCAATGCTTGGCAACTCTCTGTATGCTTTGACAAACACTTTTATTTTATGCCATTTCATTTCATAATTACAACAAAAGCACACTCGAAATGTGACAAGAAGAGTGGGGAGGGGGGTGGCAGAGAGGCAACCCAACGCCCACTTGAGAGTTCGACGGAAGCTGCAAACAGCGTCGAGTTCGTACACTTTGCAGGAAGGACGGCAAGGGGAGGCGAGACGCGGGACGAGAAACAGCGAAACTATGCGCAGTTCTGGACACGTACCCGCTCCCACTGGGGGAGCTTGGGGCTGTCCACTTGTGCAAATTATTGTGAAATATACAGCAAAAAGCACAACAACAAAAGCCGAATACACACACACACACACACACACACACACTGGCACAACGAACGGGAGCACAGAAGCGTTGCATACTTTGCAAAATGAAGTCATCGAGGCGCTGAGAGACACACACAACTTGTCTCTGTGTGTGTGTGTGTGTGTGTGTGTGTGGCACATAGAACCCTTAATTAAATAAATTCAATATGCGCAACGGGCGACTACCCCAACCCCAACAGCAGCCCGCCTCCTCCTTCATTCCTCGCGTAACCCGAGCCCGGCAACTACAACTACAAAATTATATGGCGAAAATGTTCCGTTGGAAATCGTCATGGATTTTAATATTTAAAAGCGTTTTCAAAAACTGTCCCAGCAAGCCAGAGAGAGAGAGAGAGGGAGAGAGAGGGAGGGGGAAAGCGAGAGACAGGAGTGAGCGAGAGCGAATGAACCGGAGAGACTTTTGACCAGAACGTGGACTGACCAGAAAGTGCCGCAGTTCAGAGGCCAAACGCATCGACTACGCCATGAACCATGTCCCAAAGAAGCCCCGGCACCAGACTCCCGGACTCGGGCTATCTTCTCCCCCTCCTGCCCAGCACACTCAACCACCAATTGCAGCAGCCCAGAACAGACCAGACTGAGACCGAGACCAGGACCAGGACCAGGACCAGGCCAACCCGTTCGACAGGCCAGCAGCAACATTTTGATAAGCGTTCACTGGACATAGTTGTGTGCCTGCATCTACCCCCTGCTCGCAGCCCTCTTCTCTGATCCCTTCTCCCACCTCTGGTTAGACCCGTTGGTCGCCAAAAAAGGATATTATTTAATGAGCTAAACTTAAAGCGTTGGGCGCGCGCTCCACTGGATCAGTTTGTGGGTTGGGTAGACCAACCAAATTGAGTTGACCTGTTTCCCTGTGTGTGTGTGAGTGTGTGTGTGTGGGGGGGGAGTGCCCCCTCCCTGTGTGTGTGTGCTGCATAGTTTTTGAGTTTGAGTCTCGCTTGGCTTGCATATTCAATTGAAACTGAAGGCTGCCTAGTCCCACTTCCAACTCCAACAACGACTCCAACCTCCCGCCTCCAAGCCCTGCCCCGCCTCCTAGTTGGGGTCAGGCGTGTGCGTGATTAAAAAATTCAACACCCAAAACGAATGTGGAATTGAACGGCAAATTAAATGAGCACTCAACTGGGCTGGGCACGGACGGAACTGCTCTGTCCCTTTACCCCGGCGGAGGGGTAACATTTTCGTTTAACGAACTTCAATATTGGACTTTGCATTCATAATTGCGAGTCCCAATTATAGTTAGAGCCAGATGCAGACCATGTTAAGATATGGAAAGGTTTCCCTCCACTATGCAAAGTATGGAACTAATCGAGGAAACTATAAAGAAATCTAATCAAAATCAATTTCAAGCCAGAAATAAGTGCAATATATGAGAGAGGGAAAAGAGAGAGATAGGTAAAGGGGTGGGAAATAAGAAGAGAAAAGAAATAGGGAATATACATATAACATGAGGTGAGTTAAAAGTCTGTGCTGAAATAACTAATTAGCCTTTTTTGGTTTCTTAAAAAGAAAACTAATTTAACCTACACAAATTTGTAATGCAGAAACTCCTAATTACTCTACAGAGTTTCAGAGTTGCTTTGGAATATAAAGATAAATATATAAGGTTCACTTCGATTCCCATTGTCCCTCGTTACAATTCATCAGATCATGCTTAAGAATGTTTGAATGTTTGAGGAGTGAAAACAAACAAGTGTTTATTAGAGAATGATAAACGACAAATCAATCGATTGAAGCCTTCTTTGCTATCGATAGATATCATGCTCTATCGATAATCTAAACACGAGTTCAACTTCAAAAGGATGGAGAGAAATATTTACAGTTTATTAGAAGAAAAAAACAACAACAGCAGAAAGAGGAAGAGGGAGTGGAAGAGGGAAAAAAGAAGCAGCAATGACAATTTCTTGAGAAATTTATGAGACTTGTGGGAGGCATAGACGCTCATGTCGAGCTGTGCTGCAGATAGGAGAACAGTTAAAGAGTTTATGGCCACACACACGCACACACAGAGTGACACACACAGAGAGAGACCAACACAACCACACACAGGGGTGCACACACATCAAAATGGCTGTCGAGCTATCGCGCTTATCAGGAGGAGGCACACCTTCGCCTCGCCTGGCAACGTTTACATAAATTCATAAAATTATTGCCCGTAATCAGCATTATGCATTTGTGAGAACCACAAAGAGAGCGGAGCGGTTCCCTGCTCGGCACAGGCAGAGAGAGAGAGAGAGAGTGCCATGGGTTAGGGGCAGGGACAGGTACAGTGGCAAGGGGCATGGGGAGTGTCTGGTGGCAGGCTTCATAATTACAAGATGCGTCGCGTCTCGTCTCGTCTCGTTGCTGATGCCTCACCCTTTGCCAGAGAAGCGGGGCAGGTTCTGGCTTGTTGTGGAGCGTAGGAAGGGGGTGTAAGTTGGGGGAGGGGGGGTGCTGGTGGTGCTGCTGGTTCTCGCTTGATTTGCTAGCAACATTTTCTTTTTAATTATTTATATTTTGGGATTTTTAGCAGGCAGCGCACGATTCAAAGGCTTTGCAAGTTTCTCCACTGTTACTTTATGTGTGTGCCTGAGTGTGTGTGTCTGTGTGTGTGTGTGTGTGTGTGTGTGTGCTGAGGGTGTTATTTGCATACATCAGACGCTGATGCCGCTTGTCGTCTGCCAACAATATCTTTTTTATGCGCCTCTCTCACTCGCACAGGCTGTTTTAAGATTCTAACTGCGTGTGTGTGTGAGTGTATTTGTGTGTACATGTGTCAGTGTGTGTGCATATAAGGCAAACCACCACCCACACACCTGCAGCGGGCCGCACAGCCCATTGGCATGTGTTTTATTAGGCATGTTAATTAAAAGACATGAAATGAAAATAATTAAAAAATATATATAAAAATATATATACGCACACAAACACGCACACGCACACATATTCCTGCATGTGCCGTGTACACACTCACACACACACACACACTCACACACACTGATATTCCCCGACCGAAATGGCGTTAAGCAAGCTTTATTGCTCTCGGGGACCTGTTTCGGTTTCGCTTTTCAGATCTGATTGTTTTTCACCTCAGCCCGCAGGCGCAGTGGTAGGGGGGGGGGTGTGTGTGAGGGTAACGTATCACACTTGATGCTCGCATATGCGATAAGGGGCACAGTGAGGGTGGGGAGGGGGGTCAGGTGGCGTCGCGAGTTTTATTAATATTCACTTTGATTTGCAGCTGCCTCAAGGGGTTGGCAAGCACAACAACAACAAGAAGGCAGGCAGGCGCCTTCCTTCCTTCCCGATACGCCACTGATATGCCCCCGCTAAGTGCCCTGTCTCCCCTGCCCACCTCCCATTACCCCTAACCCGACTCGCCTCCTTTGCTTTGTTTTTATCGCCTTATTAACTCATTGCTGCGGTGTCAACTTACAACAATGCCAAAACGACAACAGCAACTCAAGTGAAACAATAGCTAAATTCGACTCGAGACGCCACTCTCCCCCCTCTCTATACCAACACCCCACTTCACCCCAAGTGGCTTCCCCTCCCCCCCCATCCACTTAATCAAGCAAGAACTGCCTACTCCATTGTCTTCATTCTTAGCGTTGCGTAGGTGTTGAAAAAAGCTACTTCCATTTGCCTGCCCCTGCTCTTCCCCCCTGCTCTTCCCCTTGCCCTTCTCCCTGCTATTCCTCTGCCTTCCTCTGCCACTCACCTCCCTCCCTGCCCCTGCCCAGCATCGTCTTAAGTGTTGCTAATAACGCCTACAACTAAGTAAAACAGCTGCTGGGGGTTTTTGCCATTGAAGCCAACGGGGTTTATGGCAGGGGGGAGGAGTTGGAGGCGAGTCGACACTTTTAAGAAATTGCAAAGTTTTCCCGCTAACAAAAGAGGCAATGCGGGAAGGGAGGGGGGGAGGGGGTGGCAGCCACTGGGACAACGCCACTCAGCAGCAACAACAATACTTTGATGCGATTTTGCGGATATTAGGTGTTAATTTTTTCAAAGCACACCCCTTTCCACCACCCACCCACCCCTTGCAGCCCCAGCCCCTACATTGCCATGGCGTCGACTGCCTTTTGTAATTTTAACTGCTTTTGGTTAACACTTTTACGCATTGCCGACTCTGGCTCTGGGCGCGCCCACTGCGCGCTGTGGAACGTGGCGGTGGCGGTGGCGGCGTGTGCCGTGCGGGATGTGGATGACATCGATATCACATGGCAGCACAACGCACTCAGCAATGTCCCAGTTACAGTTCAAGTTGCTCTGCCCCCTGCCCCCACCCCAACTCCTGCCCTCGGCGTCAGGCAAGTCAGGCAAGTCATCGATGGCAAAAGTTTTGGCCAACTTTTTCTTGGTTTGCGTTTTTCTCTTTGCGCTTTAATTGCCCCCTCGAGGTTGGCACCGCCACCACCACCAACGAGCATTGAGTTACTGCTTCCCCCAACTCCCTTGCAGCACCTCCTCCGCCTGCTTGCCACACTGCTGGCGCTGTCATTGAGCGCGTTTCTGGCATTTATTGAGCATTTTAGCCTTTCATCGATGCTTTCGGCTGAAATTATTTTGCTCATTTTAATTATTATAACCGCTAAGTACAGGCGGCAACAACAAAGCCCCACACATATAATTGAAGTGCAGAAAGAGAGAGATGCAGAGAGGGAGGGGGAAGGTGTTGAAAGGGCCGCAAAACACACAAATTTTAACGGTTATGCGCGACAGCGGCTCGTTCAGCGGGCAGCGACAGCAAATGGCTTTCACTAGGGAAAAAGGGGTAAAGAGGGGTGAAGAGGGGAGAGTGGAGGAAGGAGAAGGAGGTAAACAAATGGGTCCATCAATGCGAAAGCATTGTTCGAGTAGTGTTCGCTGCTGTGTGTCCATTGTTGCCTCAATCGACTCAACGTGCCTTGACAAACGTGGCAAATCCTGCATTAGCTTCAAATTCATTTCAAGTCGAAAACTAAGCTATCATTGCGAGATCTGGCAATGTGCGCCCTTTTTTATGTATTTATTGTACTCACCATTGTGGTCATCATCGTCCTGGTATGCATGAGCGCCTTCAAGAAGTAAGGAAGGAAGATTCTCTGTACTGGGCAGTCGCAGTAAGTAATAGGAAGAAGGTGTTGGGGTATATTGTCAGTTATCGATTTAATAACACTTTCTGTTACCAACATTAGCAATCGACTGACTCTCTCTCAACCAGCAATCTGCCTCTCCGCATGTTAACAGAGAGCCGATGTTTCGAAACAGACAGAAGCGAAGAGCAACTTAGGCATAATGTTGATATGGTGTACAATGTGTTTGCATAATGTCTGAATAATCTCTACTACAATGGATCAAGGAAGAATGGAAGGAGATCGAAACTGAAGGAGATTGAGGCTGAAGGGAATCGAAACTGGCATAAACGTAACATTCTTTTAAATTTCTTGTCTCTTGAAGAACTTCTTCTTTGCTGATATTTCAATAGTAATTGTAATTTGTATTTGTATAGTCTATTCTCTGTCCAGTACTGCTATATCTTTGACACTGTCTGTAAGTTAGGAAACACTTTCTGTTTTTCTCTCTGTCTCTCTTAGCTCTACTGTCTTATTAAAGATCATCTTAGACTGCACTTGATATCAGTTTATCATCTATATCCTTTAGTTCTTTAATCGCATCAATTTATCTTTCTTAATATCTATCTCGTATCTTCATTCTGTAGTTCGATATTTAACTCTGTCTGCAATTTGGAACAGTAACAGCTTTGTTATTTGTATAGTATTTTCAGCTTTATTCTCAGTCAGTGTATTGCAGTACTCTCTCTCCTTCTCTCTGCTTGCCCTGTCCCGCTCTCTCTCTCTCTTCATTGAGGCAATATGATTGAATGCATCTTGATGCTTCACACTCTGCTTTATATTCCACGATATTGTTTGGCTTTAAACTTTTGCATTCCACGGCGGGGGTCTCTCTCTCTTCTCCTCCCCTCTCTCTCTCCCTCTCTCTTCCGCTCTCTGTGGGCGTTGTTGTTGGCGTTTTGCTATAATTAACTCGATATTTATTACTGCGGTAGATAAAATGCAATGCGGCTATTATTTTAGTTTTATGGCGAAGCATGAAGCCAACAGGGCAACAAGGCAACAGCCAGGTGGGCTTAAGCCAAGCCAAGCCAAGCCAAGTTAACGGCCAGCGCCAACATGGCGACGGATGCTGAACTTGAATACAGCCCAGGGGGAGCAGCGAACCCGAGCCAAACTGCAGTTACACGCACTGAGAGAAGCCATCGAGCAAGCGCAACCAATTAAGTCAACAAAAATGCACTAAGCCGACGCGACTTGACTCCGGATTGGCTGCGGCATTGGGTTACCCGGAAGCAGCAGAGGGAGAGAGTGAGAGTAGTATGGTGAGAGAGAGTGAGAGAGTGAGGGAGTGGGAACAAGAGCAGAATAAGAGAACACATCGCTAATTGTTTTAAGGTCGCCAACAGGAACGCCGGCAATGCAATAAGGTGTGAAATTCAAGCGCATAAATCCAAGTCGACGCCCGAAAACTTTCGCCAGTTGTTGAGTTGCTCCCCCTTTTCTACCACCACCGCCTCTTACCGTTCCCTATTTGGGGTTACTCGTGCTGGCCAAGTTGTGCGTCTGGCTGCTGCCTTTCAAGGGAACTGCTTGCGATGCCTTGAGCCAGTTGATAAGGCTAAAAAGTTCGCTTGCTGGGCTGTAAAATAATAACGACAAGAAAATTACGCATACGCCGTGTTGTTTTACATTGTCTACGTGCGGCGGCCAAATAAGGCGGCTTATTAATATTATTACTCATACGCCGCATAGACGCCCACCACATGGGCATATTGCCTGCCTGCCACTGCCATCCCCGGCTTCCCCCTGCATCCCCTGCTCTGCTGGCGCCGACTTCTGTTGCCATATAATTATAATTGTTTAATGAACTGCATGAGGCTGGTGCCAGTGCCGACCCAGACCGAGACCCAGACTGGGGGCTGCGGCAGCTTGTGCGCGTCGATTGGAGCCCAAGCAGCTGTTGCTCTCTGTCGCAGTAGGTGTGGAGCGGGAGAGAGAGAGGGAGAGAGAGGAAGGGGAGCAAATCCGATTGATTGGGGGCACAACAATCAGAGAAAATACGTAAAGCTTTTCATTCCAGTTTGAGGGCTTCAGAAAAAGCTGCAATTAAGAGTTTTAGCAATAAAAAAGCGTCGAAATTCAATCATTACTTCAATTGGCAAACAAAGTAATGAGCTCTGGATGACATAAAAGCTATTTAGATCGGAGCTAAATCGCAATAAAAACTTGTTATTCAATTGCGTCGCAAATGTAGTTCACGTGCTCGCGCCTCACGGCACGCTTGCTCGAGCTTGACGTGTGGTGGGGCCCGATAACTGGCCACGAATTAATCAACGTGCAATGGATAACAAGTAATTACATAATGAGCAATAACACCACACTAGTTCCGTGTATAGATAGACTATATATGTAGTCAATTTCACAGATTTTCACACTTGAAATAAAAACTCAATTTTGCCATTTTAATTTGCAGCGGAAAATTTAGACGATAACAATTTGACACGCAAGGCCAAACAGCCAACGCGCCATTCGCGAGTCTCTTGACAGTATAAAATGAGAAGGAACCAGGGCAGAGGGCACACACTCATCAACCGGGAACACAGCTGTGAAGGTGCGTTTCAACCTGAGCTTTCTACTTCATCTACTCGTTCTGCTGTTGGGCGGCTATGCGCTTGTGGTACGTCTACGTTCGCTTCCAATCCTCGTCTCCTGTCTAATCCTTTTGCCTTATGCCTTCCTTTACTTGCAGAGTGCCAGACCGCAAGGTCCATGCGGCCCACCACCCTCGGGACCACCACCTAGCGGCCCTCCACCGTCGGGACCACCACCAAATGGCGGACGCTGCCCACCGCCGTCGTCGAACTCAACCTCATCTGGCTAGACCAAGCAGCAGCAGTAGACCCAACAGACTCTCCACTGGACTAGCGCACCTGATTCAAGGTTTCATTTCGCTATAATGTATTTTTTATTTATTGTGGTCTCCCAATCACTTTTCTACCTCAACAATATCTGTTGTTTGTTTATAGAAAAATATATGTACGTTGCAAAATAATTATTATTCTTTGATTTGTATTAATGGGGAAGTGAAGATACAGAGAAGTAGTTCCAGTAGATTTATTATATTTGAATTGTATTAATGAGGGAAGTCAGGAAACAGAGAAGTAGTTCCAGTAAGTTTTATTTGTATTAATCAGTTAAGTGAGAGCAGAGAGAAGAAGTTGCAGTAGGTGCAGAATCTAAAGATAATACATCATCTCCTTGATCTTTACTCTTACATGATGTAGCTGACACTGATCTGTAACTCAACTCTATCTCTCTTTCATTATAGCTCCATTTCACATTTAGTTGTCCTTTAATTACAGTCATCTACTTTCATCTTCCTCTCTGTCCGCTGGCTAAACAAATCGCAGAGCTAAATAAATAAATTATTAGAAAATTAACAATTTTTGCAATTAAAACTACAACTAAATTACAAATGCATTAAATTTGGCCACACGCACACACGCGCACACACACACACAGGAACACTTAACGAGCAAATAATAATGGCCGCGGCATTTGTAATAACAATAATGAAAAGCTATTTGGTCATTTGGCTATTCTGCCATTCTGGCGGCTTGGCCAACGGCTATAACAATTAATTAACAAATAAAATGTCAATTAATTTTACAAACACTGCGTGAAAACAACAATACAGAAAAAATAACAATAAAATTTACAGCACACACACACACACTGTGCAAAGGGGTCTGACCACGTTACGCATACGCGGCGTGGTGCGCTGCCAAAGCAAATAAACCCGTTCACATTCACAGCGAGTGCACAGCGAGAAAAAAAGGCAGCGCAAATTTGCTCACTTATTTATGATTTCAATTTCAATATTAAAGGTGTGCGAGTGTGTGCCTGTGTGTGTGTCTGTGTGTGTGTGTGTGTGTTCAGGCATTGCTTTAAATAAGTTGGATGGTGGTGAAAGCATTTTTTGGATTTTAAATATTTAATTGAATGATAAATAAATTTCACAAAGTGCAACAGAGACAGACAGCACCAAAGATAAAGACAATGAGCTCGAAAAGGAGCGTGAGACGGGGACCAGAGAAAGAGAGAAACAAAGAGAGAGAGAGAGGCACGAGGCGGAAAGCAATAATATTGTAAATTGTGCGCTTCAGCGGCACTGGAGTCGCGTTTGGTTCGCTCGCAGCCGCAGGAGGAGGAGTGCAAAAAAATGGGAAAACCAATGACTGCGCAGCGGTCACATAAATATTTTTACAACCCACACACACACACACACACACATTCGCCGCCATTTTGTTTGAAGGACAACGGCCGCAGACACAAATGAAATTTAATTATTACATTTGGCCCGTTCTGCATCGGTTTTTTATTCGTATTTATTTACTTATTTATTTAAACATTTATTTATTATATTTACTCGACTCATATTGTTTCATATTTGCATGTTACTTTGCAGGGTATCAATCATGTACGGTTTGTACAATCAAGTGGCAAACGAAGAGTACATTTTACTCTTTTTACTGCAAGAAGTTGGAGCTTGGAGGAGGCAGTAGAAGAGCTAGAGGGGAATTGCCCACTGTGTAGCTACCGCAGCGTGCTGCGAGTTAAATTTCACATTTCAATTAATTTTTGGGACTAGAAAATGTTACCCCACTTGAAAAAATGTTGCTGTTTCATTAGTCTTCGACGAGGCTGCTTCATCATTGTCATTCTGGATTTCTGCACCCACATGTCGTACCTGCACTTTGGTGATTGTAAGCAGCATCGTCTTGAGTAGTAGAAGAGCATTTCAATCGATTGCATTATGCTCCTCAGATGGCGCCCTCTGGCGATTGGCACCGGTGATCCAAATGATCCACCACGCGAGTTGCGTGCTACTGGTGATGGGCAGTATTGTGGTAAGCCTCAGTTTAATCAGTTCTATCAGTTCACATTATATTTGTTATACATTTTCTATATGCATGGCGAAGAGATCGTCGGTACTAATGATGGCATATCTCATATCGGACATTATGCAGCTCATATTCTTTGTAGGCAGCTCCTTCGCCTGGTTTTATAATCCCTTCAACACCACCGCGGATTGTGGTGTGGCTATTTTTAATATAGGCAAGTATTCCCATCCCAAATTGCCTCTGCTTCTCCCATTGCTATGTTCTCATATCTTCTTTTCCCACAGTGAACAGCTTCTACGCGTGGATAATCGTCTATTCGTATATTCAAGTTTGCCGGCAACAAACTGGAAGTGAAACCAGTGAAGCTGAAATCATAGTAATTTAAAGAGCCACAAAGAAAACACACGCACAAACTCGATTTCTGTTTGCACTTATTATAATTTGATCTGTTCTTTATTGCCTCAATGGATGACAAGGATCGAGCTTGGGCTGAATCTCTCCGATCTTCATTGCAGCAAGAGAGCGCTGTTCGGTGCAGGTCTACATCAACGGTGTATCTCAATTGGAACTGCTACCTTCGCGCGACTGGATGAGCTGCTCCAATAAATTCACACACACAAAGTACATGTAAATAAATTTAAAGCAATGCATGCTGAATTTCAGGTATATCAAAATGTCATCAGACATGCTATTACAGTTAAATATATCAATTTTGAAAGTAAGCATTGAAACAATCGAACCTAATAACCCAAATGATTCCATACATTTTGAGCCCCCTTATCAAGGCATAGGAACAAACTCTACAACAGTTCTGTCTACCTTCGACCAATTGTCAAAGAGGGAACTGACTGAAGGATCAATGATGGATCAGATATACAATTTAATCCATAACCTAATGAGTATCCCGTGTAACTGCTTCCCCAAGACTGCTTTTAAGTAGTTATACTGTCCTGTAGTAATTAAACTGTATATTCTCATGATGTTTTATAACGTGTTTGTATGAAAGTCAGTAAACAAAAGGTGAAGTTCTTGTATCCTGAATTTAGAAGAGTTTTTTGCAAAATCGGGCGAAGGGTTCGTAGCTGCCATTACTCGTCATATCTATATCTTTCTAGCTTAATCCAAAAGATTCCTTTAAGTTAGCAAAGCCAGAAGGACAGCAGAATGGGAAGGAGGGCAGAGCAGGGGGGTGCCACAGCAGCCGAGGGCCCATCAATTTTTACAACTTTAAATACCAGCAGGAAGTAACTTAAAAACGACCCCCAACCCATCCCCGCCATGCCAGTCATGCTCATCTGCATGCGAATCCTCCTGGTGCTCTGCTTCCTTACCATCCCCCTCTCCGCCCCTCCCCTGCCCTATCTCTCTGCCTGCAACAGACAAACACATTCGAAATGTGTTCGAGAACGCGACGAACGTCGAATGGCGAATGGCGAATGGCAATAAGAAAAAGTCATAACAAAATTTTACGACAACTTTGGCGGCGTTTTCATTTGGAGCCGGTGTACATAGTTGGTGCAGGGGAGGAGGAGTAAGGTGGGAGGGGGGCTGCTACGCTGGTTGCCCATTGTCGGTTAGGTGAGCTGCAAAATGCAAAACAAAGGAAAATTACCAGGCCAAGCGGGCGAACACACACACAAACACACACACACACACACAGACAGAGACAGAGAAAATATTCTAATGCCCGCCATCCCGCTGCGGGTCTGGCTCTGCTGCAGGATGGCGAGGGGGGGGGGGGGAGTTGGCATATAATAATCATCTATATTCATGGATTAGGATTCAATTTTATGCCACACGCGAAAGCTGTGGAAAAAACGCAGCCCAGCAACAACAACAACAACAACAACAATGAGGGTTAAATTGAAAATAAAGCGAGGACGTTGCCCGCACCCAGCCAAATATGAAATTATAAAGACGCCACACAGAGCCAAAAAGTGTGCGAGCGAGAGAGAGACAGAGAGAGATGGCGAATAAGAGATAAAAACAAAAAAGAAGAGAAAAAAAAAAAACAAAATTATTCAAAAATTTATGCAAGAAAATATTACCGAAGAGCTAATAATTTTCTCCATCCTTGCGTCGTCTTTCAAGGTGGCAAAAGCGCCACGTGAGACAAGCATGGAAGGGGGGGAGGGGTGAGGGATGTAACGTTAACTGCCGCGACTGAGCCCTGAGACCGTGCCAGGCTTCTATTAATGAATAATATCGCGGCTAAGGCATCGGCGTCGGCATCGGCAACGCAGTCGGAGCTGGCTAAGGAAGAGGATAATCTGTGAGTGGGAGGGGGGTAAGGGGGCGGGTTTGTGCTGCGTTGAATGGGATGGAATTGGATGAGAATAAGGAATGGGGTGGGGTACACCACAGGGGTTAATAAGTAATCTGCATTTTTTGACATTTATTTATGTCTTCAAATATGTGAGACACTCTCATTTCCCTCAGTACAAGTGTGTATGTGTGTGTGTGCTGTCTTCGGGGCGACACTGGAAACAACAAAGGCCAAAGGACGCTCCAGAGAAATACAACAGCTGTTGAAAGTGTCATTAGAGGAAATATGCTGGGTATCTGGGCCAGGGAACAGATTCCCATTAGCAGCATCGTCGATGGCAACAACGACAAACGGAGGCGCCACAGAGTACTCGACAATGTTGCCACACACATTGTCGGTACATGTCAATAGCTAATGCTGCACATACTGTACCCATGTGGCAGCTCCCACCTGAACTATTAAGCTCTTTGGGCCTCAGTTCTGTGTCCGCTGCAAGAGATTAAGAACTGTTTTTCCAATTGTCTGCATTCGTTGTTGGCGAGTCCAAGGATGTAGATATTTGGCTTGGATATCATAAGCTAGTATTGTAGATAACACTGAATTGGCTTGAATATCATAAGGTAGTATTGTAAATAACACTGCATAGGTAGCGTTTGCAATTAACAGTTCAGTTCTCAAATAATTTGTACATTTATAACAAAGTTCTTTTTTATTTTAAACAACTTTTTCTAAGTTTGATGAATGCAATGAGGATTTATTATATAAATATATATAATATATAATATAAATGTGTATGAATAACGAATAATGCTAATCAGATAAAAGTTAAGGGGCATACAGGTAATGAATGGTGAATAATATAAATAGACTTCGTGGAACTAAGATAGATAATGAATAACAAATAAAGAATAATGAATAACTTTGCATGACATATGCAACTGTCATTGCAGTCTGAATATCTATCGGCTCATTAAGAAAAGCCTTACTAAAACTAATTACAGAGTATTTCCTCTCCGTGCAGCGCCAACTTGTTGTTGCTGTGCCTTTTATAGGGTCCAGAGGAGACTCTGCCTGCGCTGTCCACACACAGTTGGCCACATTAGGCTGAAAGATAGTCGGCAACATGTCGACCATATCCACAGGGTGATTAAAGCCTACGCACTTGTTGGACTGCCTAAGAGAGACCTCAACAGAAGGAGGGGGGAGAAGGGGATAGCTGAGAGCTACGTGCCGCACAAATCTATATTTACGATTATGGAAGTTTATGATGCGCCTTCGACATTTAAGTGTCATTCAGCGCTCGGTTGTAAACGCGACGGTTTGACGACTGTTTGAAGAAGTCAGTCGTGGACAGCAGCAGAGAAGGGAAAGCAGTGGGGGAGGGGTTGTGCATAGTGCGTAGTGTTGATGTTGCCCGACAGTGCTTTGGGGGGCGGCCTAATGACAAATGCCCTGCAAAATGGTCACACACGCAACTCACGCATCCCCCCTCCCCTTCCCTAGGCTCCCCACCCACAATCATTGCCTTTGGTGAAAGTGGAATTGCCATAAAAAGTGAAAGGCAACTGGGGAATGGCAACGGAATACTCCGGCTTTGGATACAGCGCCAGCAACGCCAGCAACGGCAACGGCCCCGGTTCCAACACCATCAGCAGCGACTTCACATGTCAAGGTAATTTGGACGCACTTTTTGTGCCCGCCTCGTTTTATGAGTGAATTAAAATAGTGTATGCGCCACGCCCAGACGCCTACAGTAGTGGCATACTCACACACACACACGCACGCACACACAGCCGCACACACTTATGTAATTACTTAGTTTATTATATTGTTAGTGGGAGTATCAACGGTCCGAGTTGGATCCCCTCTACATCCCCCACTCCCTTTTGACTGCACTCCGCCTACTTTCTCCCGGCACGCATTAGTAAGTGGTGGACACGCCCCCCACCATCCTACCCCCTACCCCTTCCTTGTTGCCTGCCTTAGCTGCCCCTTTTTATAGTTTTGGCAAATCGTAAAAACTTTTACAGCATTTACATGGAACGCAGGAGAAGAAGCTGAAGCAGAAGCAGCACAAGCAGCAGCAGCAGCAGAAGACGAAGCAGAGCAACGTAACGTTAGTTCCGCAGGGTTGCTCAGCGCCAGGCGTCAGGGTTGTCGCCACAAAAGTTTGTGCCACAGTTGTGTGCTCTCTATTTGTCTTTGAAGCAACAGCAGTGGCTGCTTTTTCAATTACCCAGCACTTGTCCCCATGCACCCCTTCCCCCTCCACACCACTTCCCCGGCCCTCCTCACTATGCTGCAGTAGTGCCGGCACACACACCCCCATGGAGCCACACTTAAGTCGCCTGACCAAAAAATCATTAACTATTTTAATTTCAGTTTGCAAATTCCATGCAATTTAAATGCGAGCACTGACCATGGCCAATGGCAAGGGCGTGTTTGAGCAGCGAAGGCCCAGGGATCTATCCCAATCCGGCACTCACTCTCTGCCCTCTTTCCTCTTCCCCCTCTCTCTCTCTCTCTCTCGTGCACTTTGTCCAAATGCTGAGCAAATATAATTAAAGCGTCTAAGAAAAAAGCCAATAATTAAAAATGCACAAACCAAAAGTGAACACCAAACCCCGACCCAGAGTCCCTCTCTCCCCCCTCCCCACCCCCCCTTTCTACACTTTGTGGACTTACCCAGCACTTTGGCTCATGTGTGTGTGTGTGGGAGGGACAGCAACTCTGGCAAGTGGCTCCCCGCATGATTACAAAGCATCAGGCAAAGGAAAAGCTATCAACTATTTTCCTACTTTTCTATCGCTCTTAATTATTAAAGCTGTCGGGCTAAGAGGATAATGGAAAACCATGAAAACAAGTCCCATTTCAGCTTCAAAACAAGGGCGCAACTATATCAAGTGAGATCAAAACTGAGGCAACCTTTTAAAAACTTCAACAAATTGTATGTAGAATTCTTTCAGGAATCAAAATACATTTGCAGCAGCTCAGCTCGATAACATTACAATTATAAACCATATAACATCAACACACTCTGTATATATCTATGAGCCAGCATACTCTGTAAATATTCACATTAACATGCTCTATAAATGTTAACATTAACATACTCTGTAAGAAGTAGAAGAAGAAGAATAATTAAGTCTGTTTTAGGCAACAAGACAAACGAGGCGCACACGTTTATCATCAAAGCAGCTCTGCAGGTCAGAACGTCTAACCAAACGTTAACCAACACTGTTTTGTAATTAATAGGAACTAATTATAATGAAAACCATCTCGCTCTCACTCTCTCTTTATAAGTAATCAGTAATCTCTGCAAACTTAAATGAAACACGTTATTTGAACTGTTTAAAAAATAATGATACTGTCTATCGCAATTCAATATACAACTTTGCACACTGCACAGGGTATATTGGGGTATGGCAAACTGTTATCTACTCACTGGAAACCATTTATCCGCTATGTAATCCTTTGAACTGCCGTCTAATCAAACGTATCCATCGACGGTCCAAGCAAACCGGCGACAGTCGCGCAACTTGCGGACATGGATACCGCGAGGAGGGGGTGGGGGGCAAAGAAAGAACGGGGAGTGAGAGAGACCCAGACGAACACGGACACGGACATGGCATATTTTCCGCGCAGTTACTTGCGTTAATTTCCAACGCACAACGAGGCAAGCAAGAGAAAAAAAAAGGCGCGGGACCTGGAACTGGGCGCGGAGACGGCAAAAGGGTCGCGGGACTGCCAGTGCGGTTTCCGGTCGTGTCTCACGCGTTTTTACTTGTTATTTACTTGAAGTCCCAAACTTTACTCACGCGCTTCAAGTACACAGTATACCCTGTAGACATATTCAAAGGGTATACCATTTATTAAAGACATGCCTCGTCTTCGCGTCTTCTTCTGTTATTTTTATGATGCACAATTTTGCGCTCGACTCTATTCAAATAGTGTGGGCGTTGTGCCACGCCCCAAGAACAGGCAATAATTTACAATTTTAATTTTATTTTTCTCTTCTCCTCTCTCGTTGTTGTTGTTGTTGTTGCTGTTGTCGGTTGCCTGGTTGGTTGGGTAGTTCCTTTGGCTGGGGCTTAATGGGATAATACGAGCTTCGTAATCGAAGTTTGCCGAGTCCTTGTAGTTGTCCTGGCTGTCCTGGCTGCGGGTGTACATGACTTGAGTCAATATATGCAGTATTTTATGAAAAGCTAACCCTTTTTGGCTTTTTTTTCTCAACTTCGGGTGGATTTGCATTTTCATGACGAGGCCTGCGGCAGAGCGAGACAGACAGATACAGAGACAGAGACAGCGGTAACCCTTCGCTGCCCGCGTCGTGGCTTTTGTTTTAATGTCAGCTCGGCGCGGGCGGCGACGCTGCTCAATTGTCTAACATTATCTGATTTAGCGTTTAATACTTAACCCTTGGCAATGCCGTGGTACACCCCACACCCCCAACCCCCACACCACATACCCGCCTTCATGTCCGCCTCTGCGCTGTCGACACACGCGTTGCCATTAAGCAGGCGAACGGAAAAAAAGCCGAGACCTGAAAGCAGAAAGCAGGCGCAAGGATAACGAATTAAAAAATTAAAAATCGAAAACCAACGACGACGACGACGACGACGAGGATGAGCTCGCTGTGCTCAGGACAAGGACAACGACGAGCGCGACGACAAAAAGGTAAAAATGCGAAAGGGGTGAAACATGATTAGGCGTGTGGATGGTTAGCAAGCGGCGGTGGCTGGAGGTGGCTTGAGGTGGGAGGGGAGAGAGAACTGGCTGATGTGCTGCCGCTGATTAGGCAGCGCCCCGGGGTTACCGGATGCGGGGCAGCTCAGTGCTGGTTGGGGGACAAAGACAACAACGTCAACTACGTCGACGACGGCGGCGGCATAATTAAAACTCCCAATGCCGTGTAATAAATGCCAAGGCAGGCACGGCCAATAAATAGCAACAACAACAACATCAACAGCAATAAGAAGGAGAAAAAGTCGAGGCAGCTGAAGCGGGAACGTGAAGGGAAAAGGGGGAGGTGGAGGGGAAGCGCAAGCATAACATTAGCAACCCTTTGCGACCTTTTGCCTTTGCCACAACCACCCCGCGAGTCAAGGAAATAAAAGAAACAATCGAATTTTAATCAATTCGCGCCAAACCACCGCCAAACGCTTCGCCAGTTTCATTTGCATTTGCATTCAGTCTCAGCCAGTCTCTCGATTCTCATTCCCGTTCCCATTCCCGCTTACATTGGCCTCAAGTTTTCTCGACCTTTTGTCTCTAGGCAGCGAAGCGGCAGCTCAACCAGATCTCCTCCTGCACCGGAAGTTTGCAGCTTTAGTTCCACTTCCACTTCTACTTTCAGTTTCAGATTTAGATGCCCCTGACCAGGTTGATTATTTAACGCAGCCTTCCTTCGAGTCCTGCGAGCAATCAAATTTCCATTGCATACTTTCCAGCGGCCACTTGAAAAGAGCCAACACAATTATTGTTGCATACTTTTCAGCGCGAACTGATAATTAAAATGATCTTGAGTGTTTGCTGGCATTGATTGACCTTCTGTGACTCCCTGCGTTTATTATTGCCTACTAAGGGGTGTCCGCTGAAATCACAGAACATTCAAATCTTCTGTAATTGAACTGACTTCACTCTCAGCTATATCTAATATATATATTTTGATATTTTTTCATAGCCCACCTGTCTGCGTAGGCGCCTCACTGTCGACGAATGCGCTGCTGATGGGACTGTCAGACGCTGTCAGCGCCACCAGCTGCTCCCGCTGTGCTTGCTTCTTCTTCTTCTTCTTCTGTCAAATCATCCACTCGCCTCCTTTGAGCTGTCAGATTGAGAGATGGGCAGATTGGATGTTCTTCATTCATTTGTTGCCCCTCTTCGGCCACATTCACATTCACATGCGCATTCGCACTCGCATTCACCGGTGAGTCACCATGTTGCATTGTGCTTGCCATTTGCTTTGGCAATTTCTATTTCTATTCATTGCAACTCATCAGTTCTGTCGCCGCTACTTCATCTTCTTCAATTTCTGCTTCTGCATCTGCTTCTTCATATTGCACTTTCTTTTTTTTTATGTAGCAATCACACATAGTGAGTAACAGAGAGAGAGAGAGAGAGGGAGAAGGCGAAGTCATCTTTTTGCAGGTAACCTTTCCTCTCGTTTCGGGATGCAGTTACTCTTGTTGTTGTTGTTGTTGCTCTTGTTGTTATTGCGGCTCATCATCTTTCGGCCGACAACTGTCCCCCTCATATAGAAGCACTCGCATCCCCATGGCCTGCCCCCATTCCCCCTCTTCCTCCTGCTCCTCCTTCTTACAGCCATTACCATTCCCAATTCGCATTCGCATTCGCATTCGTTTTTGTTCTCATTCCCCTGCTGCGTTCTCTCGACTCGTTCGCCTGACTTGCTCGCTTTGCTGTTATTTATAATTTTCGTTTATTTGCATTCGCATCCAATTTGTTTGTTCGCCTGTGCCCTGAACCTGCCTCCACTGCCCAGGCATTTTTTATGCCATTCTCTTTCGCTTCCCCTCCTCTCTCTCTCACTCTCTCTCTCACTGCCTTTCTGTTGCTGCAGCAGCTACAACAAAAGCAGCAGCATCTGCCGCCTCCTCCTCCCCAGTCACTGCCAGCTGAGTCCAAGTTCTAGTTGGCCCTACCAAGAGTTTGCCCAGATTTCAACTAGTTTTCTCTATACCCTGTAGAGCAAGCAAAGCCAAGTCCTTTTCCCCTTACTCTGCTGCAGGTATTTCAGTAGTCGGATACTGCCGCCTCGCGTGCGCTTCAACCATTTTACGCCATTATCAACGTCATCGTCGTCGTCGTCGTCGTCGTCGTTGGCATCTTCTGTCCGGCTCCGGGTCGGGCTCGTCCACAGCTGCCATTGTTGGGCTTGGCATCATCAGCTCACCTTTGCCAGTTAGCCCATTGTTGTGTCTCTTGTACCACTCACCCCCTCCACCTCTCTCCCTGTCTCTGTCTTGTTCGCTCTGCCTGTGCTACTGCTGCTGCTGCTGTCAGGGCATATTATTGGTGTGCGGAAAATGTTTGCGTAATTGCAATGTTGACATTCGTATTTTTCGCTCACTTGTCGGCTAGGTGGGCAGGTGGGCAGGCAGGTGGGCACGCCCACTGTCGCCCGCTTTCATTTCGCCTGTCATTTGCGCTAGTTGCGCTGCGTGGGGACAGTGCAAATCCACAATCCAAGTGCATCTATTAGCCACATCCTAACGCCCAACAACACGACGCCTCCGGCCTCTGTGTCAGGTAAACCAGCCCCGACACAAAATCGTTGCCTAAGTGAGACATCACGGATCACGGGGCACCAGCGCAGCAGCGCAGGAGAAGGAGGGGGGGCCCTGTTGACTCCCCCATCCCTACATCCCAGCCCAGCAAGCGCGACGTGACATTGCTAAAGCTTCGACAACTTGTCAAATTACCTTAAGCAAGCCGCCGGGCATAGCAGCCCCCCCCCCGCCCCCCATCCACGTGCTTGTCAATATTTAAAATTGAAAAATACGCCCGTGTACACCTCCATCCCTCCCCCTTCCCCCTTCTAGACTTCCCTCAGATACGTGTATTTTACATCGTTTCAATATCATTTGAAGTAAAGAAGAACAAAAAGCGCGAGTCAATGAAAACCAGAAATATAAATGGAGTATCATAGGCACGTTCGCACCGAAGTGTGTATACCCTACACGACATCATGGCAAGCACTGCTCTGCTCTGCTCTGCTCTGAGATCCGAGTAATTCACTAATAATCTTGCACTGCAATCGCGTTGTAACAAACAACTTGGCACAGGGTAGCAGCTCGTAATGATAGAGAGAGAGAAGGAGAGAGGGAGAGGTGGGTTGGGGTGCAAGGACATCGCGAGGACAATCGCAAGACACCCTCCGATACGGTAAGCTGGCAAGTCACCGGGGGTTACCATTACCGACATCCATCCATCCATCCATCCATCCCAGTCAGTCAGTCGTCTATCTGTCGTATGTATATTTCATATGCCCTCATGCGACTCTCTCTCTCTGTGTGTGTGTGTGTGCGACTGTCGCGTCTTTGCATTTCTCAATGTACTCGAAAACGATTTATTAAAAATATCTTTGGCACGGCATCGAGGCAAAACAACAAGCAAGCTTATTAAAAATTTATTACCGAGCTTAAAAAATGTTACCCCAGTCGCCCGTCGCTCAATTCGCCCGCGGGGTGCAAGGTGCGCACCTTACGGGAGGATGAGAGTGCAAGAGGCAGCATCAGCAGTAGATGAAGGAGAAGAAGCAGAAGAAGAAGAAGACGGAGAACGAACTCTGCCGGGGGCATTTGATATTGAAAGGTATTTTGGCTGATTTGTTTGAGTTGGAAATTTAATTTATAACTGTAAATGGTGGAAGAAAGTAACGCAGCAAAGAAAGGCAAGAAGAGAAAGAGAGAGAGAGAAAGAGAGAGTGGGTAAGAGAGTAAGAGAGAGAGAGAGGAAGAAGACTCTGCTCTAAATGCTGTATGCGAAGTGGCATTAGACTGGTTTTAGATGGAGGTATGAGGATACTGTGTATGTCATTGTATAATTGTAACTATCTCTACTCAGTGTGTCTAACTAACAGTGCAAATCTTCCGAAGTGCCTTTGCTTTACTTTACTTAACACTCTTATACATTTATATTTTGTATTTCAATTCAATGTCAGACAACTCTGACACATCTCCAACTGCGTCTTCAATTGGCATTGGGAGTGAGGAAGCCTAGCGATAGATAGGCAATTTGCTGTCACAGCTGCGCGCACTGCTGATGGTCATCATCATCATTAGCAATGACCGAACTACCACCCCTTTACACAGTTTCCCCCCTCTCTCCCTCTCTCACTCCTCCCTTTGCCCCACTTCTCTTCTTTTTCCCATCTTGGGTGCCAGTTCGCAACGGTAACCGCAAAAAGCCCAAGAGTCGACGGCAGGCTCAGGCTCGGGGCCAATGACAAATGATCAAGTGTCACACATGGAATTTAAAGTAGCTCCAGCTGTGTGTGTGTGTCAGTGTATGTGTGTGTGTGTGTGTGTGATTGTTTGTTTGTGTCTGCTTGGGCCGCAGGGGCAGGTACACGTTTATTAGTTCTTAGTCCCGAGCCCTGGCCAAGGGTTGACGGGGCTGGGCTGCTGTCGCACTATTTGATGACTAAAACTCATCAGCGTCCCATCCCTTCCCCCTGCATTCTCTTCTTACGCTCTGATTCGGCTGCTCTTCTTCCCACTGCCGTTTTGCTCGTTGTCCTCGTCATCATTTTTATTATTTAGCCGAAATGATGAAATGAAAGCCCGTGAAGGCTTAAGTGGCACACACAGACAGAGGCAGCGTGCTTGGTCCTTGGTCCTTTTCGGGCATGAGCGGCACACATGTGGCGACACACACACACACACACACATGGCTGGCCCTAAGCCCGACAAGACAGTGGGAAGTCGCCAGCCAAAGCATTTTTCAATATTTGACAACAGACTAAGACTGCGACGGCGACTGCGACTGTGCGACTGTGTGTGTGTGTGTGTGTGGGTGTGTGTGTGAAAAATGGCAACTTTGACAGCTTGACACTTCAGCGTTGCCAACCACATCACCTCCTACCCTGCCCCCGCGCTGATTGCCAGCCCAGCCCCTGATGCAGTCCACACACGCTGCCAGTTTGGAGAATATTTTAATTTAAACGTTCCTTTGGCCCAATAATAATCATGCGTGTCTTAGGGTGTGTGTTAATGTGTGTTTTTGTGTATATTAGTATAATAAAAATGTTAACCTCACCCTCCATTTCTGTCCCCCCTTGCCTGCCTAGGCGCAGACAGAACCTTGGCAGTTGGCACAGTTTTTCTGAGCTGAAATTCCAGTTGAGCTCGATTGGCTGACACGGTTCTCTGTGGTCTCTCCTGCCTGCCTGGCTGCTGCTGCTGTTGACTGTGCCCAATTTGCTGTCGCCGCTGCTGACGTCACGGCTGTTTTGACAGCTAAACGTCACATTTGACAGCTCAACCATTTATCATTTGCCGTTTTTACTCAAGGCTTGCGGGCCACACACACGTTTTAATTGCGAGTGAGAGAGAGAAGAGAGTAAGAGAGGAAGGAAAAGCAAGTGATAGAGGGGAAGAGAGAGGAAGAGAGAGAAGGGAAAGGACAGAAGTAGAGTGAGTAAATTGATTGAGAAGTATTGATAAGACAAGCAGCTCTGTTTGCTTTCTTATCACTGTGCAAAAGTATCCTTCCCTTGACTCTGCTGAGTCACTGCACAAGCAACAACTAATTGACAGCTCTGTCAGCTTGAACTAGCAATGCGTCTCTCTCTCTCTCTTCCCTCTCTCTCTGTCTGTTCTTCTTCTTGCTGCCTTAACTAGACACATTGTCACCTTCAGCTTCTTGTGCTACTGCTGCTGTTGCCCGCGCCTTATATCAACTCATTAATTTCTATTTCTGTTTGTCTTGGGCGTGAGTGCAGCAACGAGCATCACTCCTGCCCCTCTCCCCCCCCCCTCACCCCTCTCCCTCCACCAGCCTGCATAGCCAAGACCCCTTTCGGTGCCTCTTGAGCGCTGCTACATATCTGAAATTATACTTTGTCCTTTCTATAACAATAATTATTATTTCTTTTTTTCAAGCAGCAGAGGCAGCACAACAATCAGAGCATCTCCGCCCGGTCTGAAGGCTGCTGTTCGGCGCACTGCGCAAGGAGGGGTAAAGGGGGGCAGGTGAAGAACTGGGGCTGGTTCTGCTAGCAAACACTTAAAAATGCTAAATAAAACATATTCCACTTAGAGCACAGGCTGGGGCTGCCAGTGAGTCTCAGCCTGAGCGGGTAAGGGGTGTGCTGGAGGGTTTGGGGTGTGTATGGGTGGCGGGGTTAGGTGCCGGCTCACAGGTGCCGCTTGTTAAGAAGCAGGCACAGAGGGGCCACGCTGCAAGGAGAGGAAGGCTGGTCATATTTGCAATTCATATACGACAGACGTCACGCACACACACACACACACACACATGGCACAGAAAAAAAATAATAATTTGCAAAAGTAGCGTCGTGTGACAATTGCCGAGAACCGTACCCCCGCCCGACCCGATGGCAACCCAGACCCGATGCGATCCACGACGAGTCTTCTCTAGTTCTGAGTCAACGTCTCGCTGCATGTTGTTGTTGTTGCTGGTGTGTTGTTGCTGCTGCTGCAGTTGCTATTTGAATTTTGAGGACATTGTGATGAGGCTTTAGTTTGCAAATCTCTTGCACACACAACAACAAAAGATGTGGCCCCCGCTCACACACAGAGCATACGAGAAGAACAACACATAAACAAACGTCAACGAGCGACGGCAGCGTCTGCGTTGACTGCAACTGCGAAACCGACAGAGACGGCGACTGCAGCTGAGCTGCTGACTTCGATGGCAGCCATGCCTCAACGCTTGATAACTGGCGCAACCATGGCTAGTCACAGATCCAGTCCCAGGCCCATTCGCTACCTAAGCTGCAATCCCAAGCCGAAACTGAGGTGAGCTCTAACTAAAATCGTTGCATACTTTCGGCCAGCAGGCAAAAATCAGAATCACGAGCACTGCTGTCGCTTTGTTTGCACTGCACACCCTCATGGGGTGTCAATCTGAAGTCTGAAATCTGAATTCTGAATTCTCAAATTGCCAGTTTTGAAATGTAAAACAAGCTATGACTGTATAAGGTCATGGATTTGCACTATAGATAAGGTAAATAGATTATAAACATCGATCAATGCACGTTGTCTATAATTGAAATGTAAATAGAAAGTTGTTGAGTACGCAGAAAATATCAAATTCAAGTGTAAACATAGAATTTGTACTTAAACCATTTTAATTATAATTATAAATAATATTATTAATTTTTTTTATAAATATGTCATGTTGTTCCCTGTGATTTAAAGTTACTAAACTTGCTGTACGAATTATAAACATATTAAAACTAATAGAAAACTTAATGAGTATATATAAGTTAGGCACAGGCAGACTTAAGGCACATACTATTTGTTTATTCACACTTTTTAATAAGTAAAGAATCCGCACAATAAAGTATAGAAGCTCAAAATCACAAGAAAGCATAGCATTATAGACTACCATCACTTAATTCTTTCTTTACTTCTTCTTTTAGTTTATGTCCATAAATGCAAAGTTGACTCAGCCCGTAAGCAAAACCAGGCTGGCATTTAACCTTTAACTAAAGATCATCCGCTTGGACCTCAGAACAACGCTCGTAATGTTTGTCGAGCTCTTCTTCTATTTTATAAGTTATTGCGATCCTGGAATTTGAGATTCTTTTAGTTCGCTTCTGCGCTGGCTACGAGAGGCAGATTTAGGAGACCAGTCAGCCCAGTCAGGCAGGCAGGGAGCGCAGAACAGGAGGAGGTGCAGCAGTAACTAACCAACAACGGTTTTGTGCAGGTGTCAGTTGCCTCTCCTTGCCTCTCCCCTGCACCTGCCCCTCCCCCTGCCAACAGCCCACACTTGTCGTGCACTTCCTATTTAGCACAGCATGGGCAGGCTACAGTACATTTGGCGCCCCCTTGCAACACCAACGCTTCAGCTCCTGCTCCTGCCACCTCCTCTAGCCTCATGCCCCCGCTGCACCACGCCTCCTTAGACAGTGCGCTGTCAAGTGCGCTTATGGCTGTCATGACGCCCATAACATTGTCATCAACATTAGTTTTGCCATGTACAGCAGGAGGAGGAGGAGGGTGGCAAAGGGGCGGAGGCAGTGGAGGGTGAGTGCAGCCGCTAGGTGGCGTTGCTGTGCTGCGTTTTGCTTTGCTTTGCTCGTTTCTTCTTGCCGTTGTTGTTGCTGTTGACATCGTCACAGAAATTGGTGCAAAATGCTTCAGTTTGTTCTTGTTGTTGTTCTTGTTGTTGTTGCTTCTTTTTTTTGCATGTCCTCCTCGCCCACATGCACCATGTGTGCTTAAGATAAATATCTCATGTAGCTCATGTGTATGTCTGTGTGTGTGTGTGCAGCTGCAAGGAAAACGCATCGTTCGTGTAGCCTTCGCTGCCTGCGCTGCTGCCTTCTGTCAGCGCAGCTCACCTACAAATTTATTGGTAGCGCCCGAAAGTAGGCTATAGTTAAGCGAGTGCAGCCACTCGCTTCTGCACTCACACTCCCACACACACATGCATATAATTAAGCGTTGACTATTTGTAATTTTTAATAAGACAGCGACACAAAGCAACAATATCTGTACCCTTCCGCCACCCTAGCTATGCCCACAGTATCTCCGAAAGGGGCTGGGAGAGAGAGAGGCGAGAGGGGGTGAGACGAGCCCGTTGGCTGCTGCGCTGACAAAACAATATAAAATAAGCATGAATAATTAGAATATGTTAAGTGTTTTGGGGGCTGGCGCACACTCGACACGGGCAGCAGTGTGTGAGCAGGTGTATACAGGTGTGTGTGTGTGTGTGTGTGTGCGTGCGTTAGTGTGCCCGCATATTGTATATTTATATACAGTCAGTCAGTCAGTCAAGTTGGGCGCACACAAAAGCCACGCCCACACAATGTGCCCGTCGCTGCATGTTGGCGCAGGCGAAAGGACTCGAGTGCCCACCTGACTTTTTGTCATTCAAATGAAAACTGTACGTCGTCATCGTCATCCACGTTTCATGCTTACACACACACAGACTTTCTCGCATGGCAGTCATCAACAGCTCTAGAACACACACCCTCGCACCCTACACACACACACACAGCGACGTAGCTACACCTGCTCTGATTGCTTTGTTCAGCACTTTTCTAACAATTTTTCTGTCGCTGCATCTTTTGCATAGCATACACTTAGGCGCGACTTTTTCACTTGTGCTTGTATGCGTGCCGAGTCGTTGTTTTCCGTTGCTTCTTTCCCCCTCCTCCTTCCACCACTGACACTGCTGCTGCTGCTGCCTGGCATAGAAAAATTTACAATGCAATTGAGTATGCAAATATTGCCTACTTGTCATGTAGACAAATACAACGCGCTCGCTCCCGCTCTCTCTCTCTCTCTCTCTCTTGCACTCACACATCACACACGTTTTGTTGTTCTATGTATGTGTGTGTTCCAGTATATTTATTATTGTTAGCTTGCGTCTTCATTGTTGTTGCAATTTTCGAAATTAAAATAACAATATGGACGACGACGCGAGCAGCTCTTCTCTCCAGTCCAGCACAACTGTACTTGGCCAAGAATAAGGAAACATCCAAGAACATCTACCCTAATTATTATTCGAGAATATTTTAACAATTTCTTGATTAAGCATCTTTATTGTGATCATATTCAAATCCTTACTTTGTCAAATATATAAAATAACATAATTAAAAATTAAATGATAGTTTTAGATTATATAAATCGTAGAATGTTATTGATGCTACATATGTACAGCATTAATCAATTAAAAACTATTGAAAATATTTGTTGAATATTTCTTAAGCAAATATACAAAGTATCAAAAGACAAAACTTCTTCAATCTTGAGAATCTCATGGGAAATTTAGTACATAATAATTCCTACTTCTTTCTCAGTTCGAATCATCTGTAATAATTTGATCTATAATATTTACTATACTTAATGTGGTTATGCCTATTTATATACTTAATGTTGATCTTAAAACTTTTACTTTCTTGTCCTTTTCCTTATTTAGAATTCTTACTCGAAGTTCCCCTTACGGTTAGCACAAAGTCCGTCTAGGATAATCCTCATCGAAAGTTCTTAGCGTGTTATTTATCTCCGGCTGACATATCTCGTTTTATGTGCGTGTTCTGGCTGACATTTATGTCTATGGCATTCATAAGAAATGCTTTTATTTATTACAAATTGTTTGGTATTAAAAATGTACGAGTACATTGTAAGTGCGACTCTATGTGGGATGTGAGAGAGCTGTGGACCACCTAGCAAAAACTTTGCTCAAGTAAATCATAGCGAGATGGAGCACGCAGGCAGGGGAGTGGGTAAGGGAGAGGGGAATTGGGGATGGGGCAGGGCAATGGCAATGTATAGAACTGGTGGTTATGTATTTCCTTTTGGCATCCGAAAATGTCGAGAAATTAATGGCATAGCCCAAAATTTATGGGCCTTGTGATTCTCGAGTGTGTCTTCAAGGCTGGGGATGATATCGGATGCCATTAGATGATGCCAATGTGGCTGCAAGCAATTATAAAGAGTGCGGGCAGAGGTGCCTTTAGATATTTGCATATGAGACAATAGATGAGGGATTTCTTAAGGATCTGAAAACGATTTCTAGATTCGATTAAGGAAGCTTAACTTAAATAAGTTGCAATTATAAGTGTAGCTGGTTTTTAAAACTGAAAATATATATTTACAGCTCTGTCGAGCTACTCCCACAAAAGCTCAATAAAACTATGTGAATCTGTGGAGCTGACAAAATACATTCGCTTTGGGTAACACTTCCGGTCGAGAAAGGGTTTCGTGGTCAGTTTTGTCTGTTTTTTGTTTAGTTTTTTGCTGCCTCGCCCCTTTCCGTGGGGAGAAGTAAATTCAATTTACAAAATGTGTGCGAAGGTAATGCAATTTATTTGGACTCGTAATAAAAATTAATAACGAAAACGTGTCGGGACGGTTGAGCCACTAATATGACGAGGCACAAAAAAATATGAGCCAAGCGAAAAATGAAATAAAGCTGAAAAATACTCATAGGAATTTCGAGCTGTAGAGCTCTGCCTGTAATGGCTGTGCTTAGGTCCTTTTAGTGGACCTATGGACCCAGGAGGCTAGTCGCCATCGCCCTCGCAACCCATCAGCCTGGCGTGTCTGCCCATCTACCCATCAACCCATCTGCCCATCAACCCATCTGCCCATCAGGCACTACTATTGTCTATCTAATAAAAATCAAACAAATTATGCTAACAAACTGGATTTCATGGCTGGCTTTATGCGCCGACCGGAGTCGTGGTGATTTGCTCAATAACCCTTGTAATATAAACAGAGTCCATCCCAGACCCGAATCCCAACACAAACACACACGCACACACACTCACACACACTCGCACACACACCCACATATGACATGACTTTCACTTGGCAGCAGTCCATCAGGAGCACAGTCCATCTGAAGGGGGAGGGGGCAGCATAAAAAAAGGACATGACTTGAAAATCACTTAATCTACTTGGGCTGTGAAAAAAGAAGCAGGAAAAACCAACAAACAGGGCCAAGGCAAAGGCGACGACGACGAAGAAAAGCGACGAGTGCAAACGAAGTGAAATCGAAACTGAAAGCAAAACCGAAACTTAGACGGAGACGGAGACGAAGACGGAGACGGAGAAACCCTTTCGGCTGCCTTCTCCTTCCCACTCTTTGCATACTTAAGGGCGCGTCCGGTTAACCCCAAAAGACACACAGCGGCACGCACACTTGTTTAGGGGGCGGGGGCAGCGATACTCGGCTTGGTCAGGACATCCGCACAAATCAACAAACCATGACAACGGCATATTTCACATGTGAGCCAGAGCCAGGAGCAGGGGCAGCAATGGAGTGGGAGGAGCTCAAAATTATTGCAAATCACTAAAACCAACAACAACCAACAACCCGCGAACAACCACCGCGACATAAAAAGGGGGCAGGCGGAGGGGATGTAATTGAATTCAATCAAAATTGTTTGGTCCATCAAACAGACAATTACAAGCAATACATTCTGCCAATATCCCAGCCAGAAAAGGGATAACCCAACAATGCACAAATAGTAACAAGAAAGCAACAGCAGCAAAGAGTAACAAACAAGCGCAAAAAAAGGCAAAGAAAGTACCGAACAACCCCTCTACTATTTGCCAAGCATTTCATAAAGTTGTCAGTCAAATCATTCACCCCCCCAAGCCGACCATGATATGACCATATGCCTGGCATGAGTCCATATCGACCATATCGACCATATCGAAGCGAGGAACACACACGTAGACAAGCAATTTGTCAATCGCTCGATTTGATGAGCTCCGCACATTGCCCAATGGATTAGGGATTTGACTTACTTGGCGAAAGAGTTACAAGAAAGGGATGTGCAATCAGTTTCGATAGTCAAGCTAAGAAGATTTCCAAATGAGCCGATTATATTTGTCTCTCTTTCACATGAATCCTGCACACATCTTAATGATCCTTTATAGAAAATTATTTTAATATTTCTGTGTGTCATTAATTAAAATCAATAAGTTTAGTTCTTGCTTTGAAGTGCTTTTTAATCCCTGACACTGAATTGTTTCTCTTTTTCAATTACTTCTTTGAATATGTTTGCTTCTTTAAATGAAATCAATAAGTTGGTTTTGAATATTGAAATAGCTTAATAAATTTCCAAATATTTTTCTACTTCTCTACAGAATTAAAATTCCTTCTAAGTTTGATCTCTTCTTCTCTGCTTTGTTTATCAATTGGTATATCGATTTATTGATTGCTCAGCGCGTTGCCATGTTCTGTGATTAATCTATTCAAATATTATATGAAGTATCTTTTTATATATTGAATTTGCCCCTCTTTCATTCTCAATATTTCCATCTAGTTCGCGAAATCGCTTTCCCTTTATCTCTCAGTTCTCGATGGCTTTTCTATTGCTGCCCACATCCACGTGCTTTGCTTTTTTGCCAAATCACTTGACCAATTTGTCAAGTGGCACTTAAGCGTGTGCGTCTGCCTTAGTCCCCCCCCTGTTCCCGCTCCAAGTTGAGATTCTCTAGTCCATCCCCTGCCGGACAATCTTAGGGTTGAAGGCTGATGCTTGTAGTCGTCTTGTTTGCGGTGGTCTTTTGAGAGTTTGCCATTATCCTGGCTACAATTTGCATGCATTGTGGTGGGGTCCATTTATCCAGTTACCAACCCACCCTTTCCCCCCCTGCATCCATCGACTCCCAACTTCAACTCCATCTCCAGAATACAGTTTCATCTTGCACTACAGCTATTCATCCATACATCCATCCATGGTCGTGTGCTCCCTGGCCCTGTGATAAAAAAGTCACTTGTCATTTCTTTTCTTAACCCTCCCTTGCCCCCCCCCAACGAGCTGGCCACTTATGCCCGGCAATTTACGTACGTTTTTTATGATTTTATTAGCTGCAAAAACAAGCAATTTTGTTACAATGTTTATTGGTTAGTGTTGGCAACTGGGATTCGGGATCTGCGAACTGCTCGCTGGGATTGGGGATCCGAAGGGTTCGGCCTGCTTTTTGATGTGCCCTTAAAAATCATAAGCGTGAGTTATGTGAGCCGAGAGAGGGTTGCTTTCATATGTGGAATATGGACGTAGATAAGCATGGAATTGTGGGTGGAGAGGGGGGCGTGGCTGGATTGCCAAAGGCAAATTGCGTCAGCGATTTGGCCTGATTTGTGTGATTTCATTTGATTTGATTTGATTGTGTGCCATGCAAAAAGGGAACGAGGCGGGGGAAGGAGCTCTTGACGAAGGAGGTTCAATTATGAGTTGTATTCAGAGGTTCCTGCGCTGTCTTCCATTGTCAAATGGATGAGACATCTCTCTTTCTACTCAGATTGAATTGAAACTGAAACTATGCCATGTTGCCACTTCGAGATGACAGCAACGACTTGCGCCTTATTGATCAGTTGGGGGAATGTGCAGGGGGCAAACAACGTAGACGTCTTCATTTCAATTGTTGTCTGCCACCCCGTGACTAGGCCTGGCACGAGACGCGTTTGCTTTTAATTGCCCTCCCCCCATTCCCCATTTCCCATTCCCCGTTCCCAACTTGCTTCAGCAACATCCTGGACTGACCATTTCATTAACTGGCGCAGCCCAAACGAAAACGTTGCGGCGATTAGTTCACAGTCATAACACACGGCTGCGCTGTCCCCGTCCCCGCTCTCCCTTGCTCCCTGCTTCCCCTCTGTGTACAGTCATCCCCTCCGGCTGGAGACCAAACTAAACTATAAAATTTTATGAGTTTCTACAGGCTACACACACACACACTCGCACACACGCTCAATTGGTTTCTGCTTTTTTCCATGTTTTCAGGTAGTTTGCGCTCCCCTTCCCTGCCTCTGCTGTCTCTGCCTTGTTGCCGTCGTTCGCCAAATTGCGCAAAATGTTAACAAGCAATTGAGCAGACAAACAAACAACTGTTGAGGCCAGGGGACGGCGCTAGGGCGGGGCAGCCAAGGTGGCCGAGACCAGGCAGCTGTCGATTGCCAAAGCACAAAGTGTCCCCCTGGCCCCTGTCCACAAGTCTGCCTGCCCGCCTGTCTTGGCTGCAATTGGAGCCCGTGCGTTGATTAGTTTAACGCGCCCAACGTTGCGGAAAGTTGCGACAGCTGCTCATTAAATCGAACCGCGCCGCCCTTTGGCTTATTAGTTGCAATGTGTCCCCGCTGGGCTGCCGCAACCACCCGCACCCACCCGCACTCTGCCCCACTTCCGTTTCCGGCTGCTGCCCTATAAAATGCCATTTTATATCGAGCTGCTGCTGTCCTGCACGCTCTTTACGAGCTGTAAATGTCCGATCAAGGCGGGCGAGCAGCTCCTTGAATTACCTCATGGCACTTTAATACGGCTCTGCATTATCTTTAGTGTGGCCAAGGTCTGTATTTTCAAATGAAAAACTGAACAGAGCTCAACCAAACTCTTTAGTATTCTTTCCAGTAATTCCATAGCCGGCGCGCCCAACTGTGCTAAACTAATAGATGAAAAGGCCACAAAGGGGTTAATGGAATTCCCCGTATGACTTAATAAATAAATATCTAAATATAAAAAAAAAAAAAGTAATTCCATAAAGTGTTAGTTTTTGAGTTGTCTTAATTACATTTACAAAAGATATATATAATGAGTATTTCTGTCAGCTGATTTGGCTTACTATAGCTGATGATAGTGCGTTTTGTTAGTCTTTAGCTTAGCACCTTCTTGGAATTAAGGAGATAAGGTTAAGCAGTACTGAACAAATCTTAGAATTGTTAAGAATGACTGGTCTGTTCATAGAAATAGAGATATAACCTTAGCAGGGGTACAATATATCGGATATATCGCCCTTTTCAATAAAAAGTTGTTTGTTATGAATATCTATTTATTCTCAACTCAATTCAGTTAATTTCTTTTTTTTTTCTCACAGTTAAGATTTTACTTTTAACTTAAAATTATTAATTATAACTATTAATGTTTTATTTTTTCACTTTTAAACAGTCGACTGAACTTAGTCCGACTATAAACTAATTTAATAAATAAATAAAAAATAAATTCTAACAGCTTTAATAGAACTTTAGCTGATACGGAGTACGATATATCATGAATGTCTCTTACAAGAGTTAGTCTTCAGTTTCTACATAGAGATATTTACTGATTGTTAATATAATATAATAAGTGATTAATAAAATTATTCATTAATTAACTAAGTTCAATATATCTCATCAACATTAATAGAGTTGCATTTGGACTCGGAGTATATCAGAGATGATAATGTGCTTTACAAGGTACCGCTGATGTTTTATACACCATAAGTTTCTGCAGCTTTCTCAATGAAATTGACAGATGAAGTATATTAGTATATTATCTCAATTTTGATAGAGTTTTTAACTGATTTTTAGCTGATTTGTAGTGACTTTGCCAATTCCATTGCAAGTCTAGGTATATCAAACTGAACAGTCGCAGTCGTGCCTCCTCTCACTTGCATAGTTACTCCTGTAGGTAAAAAGCAATTGAGGTATCTGCATTATTGCTTGGCTACAGCCCTGTTCAATCCGTATGCCAACCACTTTCAACATTCCCCTGCCCAGTTCCCCTCCCTCCCATCTCTTTCATCCCACAACATAAAGCTTTCCTGTCAATATTGACTCGTTGCGTGGAAATCGCGCAACTTTTCGGGCCTCTGGCATAATAACTGTCAAAAATCTTTCAAATTTTAATCAACTTTATTTTTAGCTGTGCTATTTGCTCTGGCATACATTGAGTCTCGCCTCCCCCCCCTCGCTTGCCCACTCCACTCCATTCCCTTCCTCATGTCTGTCTTGGCTGCGTGGAGCGTCTTGTGTGCGTGTAAACTTTGCAGTCTTCTGTTTTTTCATAGCCAAACAAATATGAAAATGTGTATGTAAATGTGTGACAACTCCCCCCCCCCCTCCCCCTCTCACTGCCTGCCTCAACGCCGGGCACTTTCTGTCTGTCTCTCTCTGCCCCTCTGTCAATCTGTATGTCTTCCGGTCCCACTGCCTGTTTGCCTATGCACGCCGAAAAGTATTAAAGACGCATTTAATTAAGTTGAAATTGTTGGCAAAGTGACTGGGATGAGGTGGCAGGGGGTGGGTGGGGGTAATGTGGCCAAGGAGCAAGTCACAAGTCGCATGTCGGAGCCAGCGATGAAGCTGGAACTGGAAGATGCTGCCGAGGTCTAAGGCTGAAGGATGTCGCAGCTGGAGGCAAGTTATTTTCTAAGATTTTAAAGTTAATCATATGAGAGTTGCCTTTTCTTCTACACTGTGGATTGAGGTGTGAGTCGAAAGAGAGAGAGAGAGAGAGAGAGTTAAAGTTAACTAGAGTGAGAGAGGCAGATAGGAACAGTCTTCACTGCAAATTGCCAAACATTTCATATACAATACTTATGACAATCTTGTGATTCCAAATCCATTGCAATTAAAAATTGTTGATTTCTCTGCGTGGGACTCATCGTCCAACCATGGCAGGTAGCTTATCTGCCCCTTCCCCTCCCGCTTCCCCTTCCCCTTGGCCAGTCAAAGCTGTCAAATGGTAAACGCCTTCCCACGGCGCGTGTTGTTTGTCCAGAATTTTAACGCGTAAGTGGAAAAGCATAAAAACAACAACGAGGAAAATTCAATGTGGAAAACAAAGCGACAAAAAAATGTTGTAAAAATTATCAAAGAAAATTTGTAGAAGCCACCCGAGCGACCAGCACATTGATAAGACAGTCATCCCGGGACCGGAAAAAAAGAGCACAAGCAAACCAAAGCGAACCCAATCTGAATCCGCAGCCCCCTCCCCCTCCCTTACTCTCCTACGCGCAAACGAAACGTGTAAATGGACTTTGGGCGCCGTTGACTGACTGACTTACCCCCCCCCACTCCCTCTCTTGTTTACCCCACCCCACTCATCACTCAAATGCAAAATGGCGATTATTCATAAATCATTAAACACCATTTGGCAAAGCGAGGGGGGATGCACACGCAGGGCAAGGGGGGGGGTGGGGCAGTGAGTGGTGGGTGGTGCGTCGTGGTCGCTCCTGCTGGCTTTAAATTTTTATCGCTTTCCCAACAAAACTGCTGAAGAAAAATTCCTAATGAGCCAGGAAGAAAAAACGAAATAAATGGCAGAAAAAAATGTTGAGAAACTTCGGAAAAAATCAAAGGCCGCTTCTGACCGTTGGCAGAGGCAGGGGCAGGGGCAGGGGGACAGCTGAATGGGCTCCGGGTAGGTTGAAAAATTTCGCGGACTTTTTAACAAGGCGTCCAGGCAGAAGCCAGAAGGCAGCACAGGCTCAGGCGAAGACATTAAAAATTTTGTTTGATACTTTGGCCGCCGCTGCCGACGTCGCTGTCGCTGTTGCCGTCGCAGTCGCTGTCGGTGTTCTGGTCGTTTGATTTCCGCTTCCGCTTGCCGTTGAGATTAAAAAACATTTTTTGTGCACTTTTTCCCTCGTTTCCCTGATGTTTTCACTGCGACAGCGACAGCGGCCGCTGCTGCTGCTGCTGCTTCTTTTTTAACGTTTCGCTGGCTGCGCTTCTATCTGCGTATCTGTGAGATACATTAAATTAAAAATTCATCTTTAATCAAAAATTATTGTTGGCATGCGCAAGACAAAGTTGTTGCTGCTGCTGCCGCTGTCTGAGCGCGTCCCTCTGCAAGGTGGACTCGTGACCGTGCCGCCGCCACTCCCCCGACCGGAAGGTGGATCAGACCGCAGTGGTGCTTAAAAGCCGGGCAAATATAGTTGACAATATATCAAAGTTTTTTAGCATCTTCGTGGGCGGGGCAGCCCTGGAGGCAGCGCAGGGGCAGGAGAGTCCGGTCGCGCCATATTGTAATTGCTGTTGTTGTGGTTAGGGCTGGGGGGGGACAAGCTGATCGGAGCAGCTGCAGCCGATAAGCGCACAATGGAGGCACAATTTGGTGGACGAGGAGGCTTGTAAGGTTGTTGGATGAAGACAAGAAGGCTGTTGGCAATCATGATTCGGTGTTCTTTATCGGAAAGCAGGCCTAGAACTGATATACTATCGTTAAACTATCGTCTGACTATCGACAGGCATTTGGTTTTTGAACTAAACTGTGCCTACATACTCGCTTTTACAATTACTTGTATTATTCTGTGCACTCTGTATGTTCTTGTTGCGTTTCTCTCCTTTAACCAACTCAATGCAATGTTTAAACTATCGGCTAACTATCGATTGGCATTTAATGTTATATTTGATTGATTTCTCTATAAAAAGTTGGCCTAGAACTGTTATACTATCGTTAAACTATCGTCTGACTATCAATAGGCATTTCCATTTTGAATTCAACTGTGCCTACTCATCTCGCCTTTACAATTATTTAGTCTGTGCACTCTGTATGCTCTAGCTGTCTCCAACTCAATGCAATGGTTAAACTATCGGCTAACTATCGATTGGCATTTGATGTTCTATTTTAATTTATTTATTTAGAGTCGTCATTTATTTAGAGTATCGCTGAGTATGTTCTAATGGAAAGCAAACTTTAAGCTGACTAAGCAACCCCACACACTCTGTGTTCAACTCAATACTATCGTCAAACTATCTCTTACTATCGATAAGAAGTATTTGTGATTTGCCATTGTGATGTAATTCACTCCCTTTGTGTCTCTTCAGTCTCCACCTACCCGTTTGTGCCATCTCTGTCAACCCTCGCATCGCTTTGTTTCCCATTCACTTTACACCGCTTAGCGCGCTAAAGGAGTATCAAAATACACCCCTTAACCCGTTATTACATTCATTCCACCGACGCCTGTCTACATAAGCCTATCAATTTTTTGTTTTTTTTTTAAGTTTCAGCCGATTTAAGAAGCCGTTATCGGAGACTGGCACAATCAACAGACAGACAAGCGGACTGGCCCATTAAACTCTGCCAGAAGTGACGTCTTAAAGTCAAGTTACAATGACAAGCAGGGCAATAAAAGCATGCACACGCATGTCACACACACACACACACACACACGCACGCTCACATACTTCAAGCAATTTGCCTATCAGAAAGTTTTGATCTTTGATTGTGTGAGGCGGCTTTTTAACTAATTTGCAACACCTCCCCTCGGCAGTCTACACCTGATACACACACACATACAAACACACACAGAGCAGCCTCGCACACACTCTCCCCTCTCTGCAGGCACAGCCACCCCCACATACACACGCCCGCCCCAGCATCAAAACGCGCGAAAACCGCATGCAAAACGCGTCACATGCAGTCGCTGGGGAATTAACAGCCCACAAGCCACACACACACACACACCATCCCCCTGCCCTGCTCTCCTGTACCCCCTGCTCATTCTACACTCACATATTTTGCATACGTTTGCGTCGCTTAAGCCCTCCCCCTCCTCCCCTGCAGCCATTGCTGTGCCTTTATTTGCGCAATATTTTTCTGATAATAACAAATTCGCGAATATGTTTATCTGCGTTTTCATTGCCGTCTTTCGCCGTCTGCTTCACTTCGCGGCACCTTCCTACTGTCCTGCCCTCTTTCTATCTCGCTCTCGTTCTCATTCTTTTCTTTGCCAAACTCCTTGTTGTTGTTCTGCTGCTGCTGCTGTTGATATGGAGCTTTTGGTCGATGGTCGCGGGGTTTGTTTGGATTTGTCGGCGTCGCGCGTTTTTTTGCCATTTGCCCGCGCGCGCGCCACTAATTCCATTTGAGACGTAACGAAAACGAAAATGACATCAATTTATTTGTGTATTTTCTTGTTGTTCCTTTTTTTTTTATTATTTCTTCCTTTCTTTCGGGTGACAATACGAGTCTGTCGAGTGCCAAGGAGAGCTGGAAGCAGGAGGAGAGTGTGTGTGTGTGTGTTGAATTGGATTTCCTGTTTCCATTGCAAACAGTTTAAAGCAGTTCACTCGGTTAGGCAAACACAAGACGAGTGATTCGAATGCATTCGAATTGGCACAAGCCAGACTAACGAATGTGAGTAACTCGTTTGAATAAAGCAGGTGGAATAGGGACTCTTCGAGGGGGATAGAGAAGCATAATGCTTGAGTAAGTCATATATATAGAAAGACTATTTATGTGGTACAGGAATATATACTAATATACAACATATATAATTGATGGGAACAGAGCTAAAATAATACTTGAGTTTTTTGCATTTAAGTTATTTGCGTTTACTTGCCATGATCTGAATATAGTCAGCTTATTAGAACAACTTGGGATAGGATAAAGAAGGATAATGCTTGAGTAACTTATATATATAGAAAGTCTATTAATGTTTGATGATCAGAGTATACAATTGAGCTGAGAACAACTTGTGAGTGCCAGTAACTCGTTAGCAGATGGTACAGCAATATAAACTTATATTTATATAATATAAAATTAATGGGAACAGAGCCAAGGTAATACTTGAGTAAGTAAATCATAGGTTTCTATAAATATTAATCAAATGATTCGCATTTACTTGCCATGATCTGAATATAGTCAGTAAATTGGAACAACTTGTGAGTGCAAGTAACTCATTTGGCCGAAAAGGGATAGAAACAGCTGTTATTTCACTCTTTCTATTTCTATGTCATATGTGGTCCGCATTAACTGCAAATACAGTTGAGCTTAGAGCCAATATGCCAATAATATACCATAAAAAGAGACGAAACAATGCATATGCAGGAACTGTCTCTCACTCCCCCCTCTCCCTGTTTGTCCTCTCTCTCCCTCTTCCCCTATCCCCTCTATCTCTCCATTCTCCTTTACATCTTCCCCATCTTTATACGCTGCACAAAGTTACACTCGTCCTCAAGTGACTCGTCTCGGCGTCTCCTATCGGCCTCCATCATCATCAACTCGTTGCTCCAATACCAGCGAAAAGACGAAGGAAATGGTGAAGGGGGGCAGAGGCGGCTAAAGTTAAAAATGCAAACAATAACAACAATTACACCCAAAGGATCAGTTGAAAAGTCAATAAACTCCAGTGTGGCGGGCGGACAATGAGCTGGGCCAGAGCTGAGCTGAACCGAACCGAACCGCACCGAAACGGAACGAAACGATACGAAATGGATTGGTATGGAATGCGATGCGGCGGAGTTGCTGTTGTTGTTGTTGTTGTTGCTGTTGTTGTTGTTGAAATGGACGCTACAGAAACGCGCCAAAAAGCAACCGCAAAGTAACCGCAAAAAGCAAACAGCAACAGCAGCAGCAACAACAATGCACAGGAGAGCACAACGGGCGACCACACAGGACGTTCCCAACCCTGTCGACGGCGGGCACCCCTTCCCCCCCCCTGCCCGGCTCCCTGCCCGTTAGCTGCCCCCGTCAATTGCCCCGCGGCGTAAACCTTTTCGAGCAATTTTTGTGTGTGTTTTTTTTTGTGTTATTTACAAAAGCCATAAATCAATTGGACACGCCACACACACACACACACACACAGAAAGAGAGAGAGAGAGAACTTTCTACTTATATACGAATGCAAATCTATTTTTAAATGCGAAATAATACGAATCCACCCGAAAGGAAGATAGAGATTGTTAGACCAAGGGGTGGAGTACGATAACCCCCGCGGCAATGCGTTGCAAGTCGCGCGCTGTAGAAAAAGGGCAAAAAAAATGCCGCAAAAAATAAACGAAAGGTTGAAAAAAAGCAGCGTAGGATTGAGAGAGATAGAGCGAACAAGAGGCAGACAGAGAGAGAGAAGGAAAGAGAGAGAGAGAGAGAGAGAGTGCGCGCGAGTTAACCAGCACACGGACGAAGGCCACGCGGGAAAAGCCGCTGATACGACATGTGGGAAAAGTCGAAAAGCGTAAAAGTCAGAGGGAAAAGCGACGTCGGAAGAGAGTCAGCACGAGTCGACTCCGAGTCGCAGTTGGAGACGGAGAAGGAGTCGAAGTCGAAGTCGAAGTTGGAGTTGGAGTGTCACGGAGTTGGGCAGTTGCCGCTGCTGAAAGGGCAAAGGGCACAGCACAGGCTGGGGGGGACAGAAGGAGTCAAAGATTCGCCGTCGACCGCCCGCTGGCAATAAAAGGGAAACACGAACAATAAAAATTCAACAGCAGCACGTCGAGAACGGGTTGCACAATCGAAGCAGAGGAAGCAAACAAAAAAAAAAAAGTTGAGTGCGAGAAAAAAAAAATTGACACACTTTAAAACGAAACGAAGACGCGGGGGAAGGATTCGCTGAAGGATTCGGTCTACCAAGAAAACGGCAGTTTGCCCAGCAGGAGGGGTACGCTAAGGGGGTACCCTGCGGGGTAGTGGCGGCATTAGACGAGCGCCTGTGCGACATTAGTTTTGATAGACTGCCACGCATGTCCTGCCAATCCAGCGAATTCTTTGTCCGCAAATCGGGCGAGAACAAGCCAAGGCACAAATCTGATATCCGCCTGACAGCGCGGACCTGGCAAAGTGACTGACTTAAGGGCTTACAGGCAAATCTGCGCTGCTTATTCCCTCCGCTCAACAAAACTTGGCCTCAGTAGTGTATTCTACTCGTATGCTGAAGAAGACAGGGAAAGAAATATTAAAAAGTACAAGTGGTATGTTTGAGAGAAATGACAGAGTGGATCAATGGTGATGTAAGACCTAGATATAGTTTATCAGTGATGAAGGAAAACATGCAAAGGTTGTGCACTAGTTAGCGAAAGATAACTCCACATATTATATCAGGAATGTCTTTAAATTTCTAATATATAAGTAAATATATGTCAGATTATAGATATTATTTAAGATAGTTCTTAGAGTTCTATATAAAGCACAATATTTAGATAACGTTAAGCTTATCGTAACGATTGATTACTTAATGAATGCCTAGTAAGCGATGGAGTAATTGTGGCGCATGGAAGAAATGAGAAAGAACTGTAGGAGAAGAATAGACAGAAGATAGGCAGTGACAGCTTGCCGGCCAAAGAGAACAGTTCTGTCTAAATAATCTCAGAAAGTGAATCCATTGCGAATCGCTGCGAGTAACCTTAAGTAAGACATGGAGAATTTAAACCAACACGCGCCGACATATCAATGATCAATCAGCTAGAGCTGCAAGACAGATAGATATATGTTTCATATATATATAAAGATAGATAGATCGATAGACAAGCAGAGAAAAAGAAAACTACACAGAGAGACGAATAGAAGACAGATACAGTCTGTCAAGTAACTCTCTCTATATGTATTGATATTAAGTATTAAATATATTATTGCATACTAACTCATAATACTACAAACAGTAATAAAGAAAGGAAATATATGAATACAATATTCTTTTTATAAAAGACATTTGTAAGTAAAGAAAGAATACACAAAATTATAAATTCTTCAGAGAATACTCGTATATATCTCAATGTGTGGCCATATAATGTTATAGAGTTTTCAGTTCAGTGAGCGTAGCAAACTCTACGATCTTCTAGGCATAGCCGGAGTTGCAAGTCAGGTGCATAAAACAAACTATTTGCGTTTTATCAAAAGATTTTTTTCACGCGTCGTTGACAAAATGAAACGTGGCAAAAACGAAATGGAACAGGAGCCGGCAGGGAGGTGGTGGGTGTGGTTGGAAGAGGAAGGGGGGGGAGGGGCTTACAGGTTGCCAAAGCCAGCAAAGGAAGCAAGCCAAGGCATGATGATGACGATGATGAAGAGCAAAAGGAAGCAGAACTATACCAAAGACTGAGACTGGAACTAGAGTTGAAGCTGGCGCTAAAGACAAGGGTGGAGCGGGACGTGGTGAAAGGGGGTTGGAGGCAGGAGCCAGAAGGCAAGAGGCGAAAGGCAAGAGGCGGCGGCGCCATCAACTGCAGAACGCATGACGGAAACATGCTTTGCTGAGCGTATGCGCCTGTGGGCCATAGGGGTCTAAGGGTGTGGCTGGAGAGGGGGGAAGGATGTGAGAAGGGAAGGGGGTAGGAGTGTAGGGAGCCAGCAATGAGTTGGTGACAAAAAATAGATGGTGCGCACTTATTCAAATTAACATAAATCAAAAGAATTTGCAGCGCATAAAATATGAGCCTGACGCAGAAGGAAGAAGGAGATAGAGAGAGAGAGAGAGAGAGAGTGAGAGAGAGAAAGAGAAAGAGAGAAGGGAGAACACAGGTGAAGGACCAGACAAGGGAAAGGGAAGACAGGTAAAAAGAAGGTGAGTGCAAAACAGTTGCCGCTTTGAGACCACAGCGAAGTCAAATGAACGTGGCATAGGTGACTGTCAGTGCAATATGAAGTAGAACCTTATAAAATTGTATATAACTGAGCTGAGATATGAAGAATCATTCACTGATATATCATGCAATATATACTATATATGCCAAGCTTACAATCAGAGCTGAGACATGAAGAATCATTCAGTTATATATAATGAAATATATACTATATAAACCAAGCATCAAAACTGATTTGAGATCTGAAGAATCATTCAGTGATATATTATGCAATATATCCAACATATGCCAAGCTTACAATCTAAGCTGAGATATAAAGAATCATTCAGTTATATATCATGCAATATATCCTATATAATCCAAGCATTAAAACTGATTTGATATATGAAGAATCATTCAGTGATATATCATGCAATATATCACATACATATATGTCAAACATAAACATTGCTTAGTAAGAGTCGTATAGTTCCCTTAACAGATTCATTATACGACTATTTCTGTCTAGAGTATTTCCACATCAGCACAGCAAATGTTAAATGCTTCAGGCTTCTTTTTAATCCATCCACTCTTTTTGGTTTATCATTCGCAACGTTTTTATTCCGGCAAAAGAAGTAAAAAAATAGAATCGCAGATCTCGACTTTGGCGGAAGCTGCTCGACGCTCCATATGCAAAAGTCCGCACCAAAAGTAATGTGTGTGTCGGATGCCTATGTGTGTGTGTGTAAGGATATGTCTGTGTGTGTGTGCGAGTAACGTTAACATTTTGCGATTTTTCATCATTTTTTGAGAGAGATTTTCACACCTTTTGCTGAGCTGGCGACGGTTTCGCATCATTTGCTCCGTTGTTGAGCATTTCCATTTCCATTGCCACTTCCGTTTCCGTTGATTTGTTGCTGCTGCTGCCGCCGCCGCTGTCGCCCAAAACGGGCACATCACGGTGGGCGTGGCAGGATGTGGCTGCTTAAAACGACGCACGCAGCGAAAGGAGTAGAAAGAAGGAAGCCCTTGGCCGGGCCAGAGCCAGAGCCAACGCCTTAGTTTATACTGCACATAATTTGTAACAAGTTTGCACCCACACACATTCCCTGCACACACATTCCACCACCATAGGTGGTAGCGGGGACAGGCAGGGGACAAGTGAAGCGTGCACAATCGCCGCATGCATTTGTCCCAAATCGCTCGAATTTAAAATAAACCCCACTCAGAGAGGGCTCAACTCCCACCCCAAGCAGGTCCCTTTAAGTTTATAACGCTTCATCGTCATTCCACATCTTCTTCTCTTCTTCTTCTTCTTCTTCTTTCTTTTTAGGTATTCCTCTTTTTTGTATATACGCGAATATAAATGAAATTTTTGTTGTTTGGACGTGACACATTTAGTTTGAATATATGACGACAGTCGTCGTTGCTCGTCAGTCGTCAGTCAGGCGCGCATTGGCTCGTTAAGTGAAAGGAGCAAGAGAGGGGTGAAGAGGGGAGGGGTGCAGCACTACGAGAAATGTCAGATTCGGGTTGGGCAAGTGGAAAAGGCTGTGACTTAGACGACAAACGCAATTTGAATGAGAAATGCTTAAGCATTAAACATTAACCAACACTGGCTATGGATTTCCAAATTGAAAAAGAAAGAAAACCAAGGAAACTATAAAAACTTCATAAGAAAATTAATAAATATGTAGAAAGATCAGAGATAAAGAAATGTTGGTAAGGAATATAACAAAGTTAAGTTTTTTTTTTTAAGGAAGAATCCCGTTAAGTAAAGTTAAGTAAATAGAATGAAAAGTTAAATGATTGATAATTGTATATATGTAAATCTTAAGTGAAGTGTTAAAAAGTATAATTTAAGATAGACAGATGAAAAGATAACAAAATATATACATACTATATACTCGTATAAAGGTAGTTAGACGGATATAAAGATAGATAGATGATAGATTGAAAGAAACACAAAGAGATAGATAGTACTAGCAAGATAGTATCACTGGATAGTATCATATATAGATAGATATATATAGATATATACACTTATATTGATTGATTTAAAGATACTGAAAATATATACACAGATAAATGCCACAAAATGGAGCTACGAACAATTTAATTAGATATAAAAAGTAACTTTAAAGTCTAGTTCTCTTTCTTTTCAACATTAAAACTTGAAATTTCTTCCCCCCATTTCTGATCAATCAAAGGCTGCCTGGCATTCGTGCTGCTGTTAAGTAGCTTGCTGCAGTCTCTCTAATCTACCCTTCCCTTACACCTTTCGCAGCAGGCTTTCCTCCCCGTCGAGCTGGCACACTTCATTTCACGATCCTGAGAGAAACGAAGCCATAAGTCACAAGTACTCAATGTCAGCCCAATGAACTGCAAGTGCCGCAGTCGAGGCTGGAACTAAACCCCACCACGTGATGTGAGTGCGGTATCCCTCCTACCCTTCCTTCAATCCCACTCCCCTCCACTTTGCACGATTCCACGCAATGCATGTGGAGTCGGCGTCGCGTTATTTGTGGAATTTCTTGAGTACATTTCGATGATAAGCAGCAGCCGCCGCACACACACACATACACATGTGCGAGTGTGTGTGAGAGAGAGAGAGAGAAGAGTAGATGCTGCTTGAGTTTTCTTAACAATTTGTCATGCATGGAACGCCAAATATGCCGAAAGGAGAAAAATGTATTAAAAGCAACCGCCCAACAGTCGAAGATGTAGAAATGCGAGAAATGCGCAAATAAATCATTTCTTTTGCGTGCCTTTTTTCCCAGCTGTGTGTGCGAGTGTGCGTGTGTGTGTGTGGGTCGCATAGATAGCAGCAGAGAAGGTCTTGGGCTCGTCGTGCTCGTCGGCTGTCTGAAGTAGTTTTGGTTTCTCAGGCACTCGAAATATTTTCACGTGTCTCGAACAAATGTCAAACACACGCACAGCGCAGTACATGGGGAAGCAGGGGCAGGCAGAGGCAACACATAAATCAAAAATTGCATTTGCACAGGCAGATACACACACACAGATAGACAGAGAGACACTCACAGATGCTGGGCAAGTGGGGAATCAACTCGAGAAAGTATTGAAATGTAACGCATTTATTTCCATTACAGCCTGCCCGCAAAAGTATGCTATGCAAAAGGCACAGCGCACTGAGTGAGGCCTATGTGCGTGTGCGTATATGTGTGTGTGTGCGCGTCACTAATGTGACAGTCGACAGCCCTTTAAGCCGCTGCCGTTGAGCCATAAGCACTTTATTGGATCATCAGACTTATTTTGATATGTGGCCAAATATGAAAAAAACTCACACACACACACACCCACACCCGCACACACACGCTCACGCAGGCATTGACATTGTGCAGAGAAAAGCACTGCGTCGGGGCTCATAAATTCTTGTCATGCGGCCGGCGACAAGGACACTCAAGCTCGAACACGATATCAGCTTTTGCTCAAGTTATTTTCATTTGTGTAACATTTTTGCATACTTTACGGCGCATTTGACGCACGTATGTGTGCGTATGCGTGCGTATGCGTGTGCGTCTGCATGCTCTTTTGCCTACTACATTTTGACAAATCTACTTAGGCATTTCTTTGGTTTTGCTTTGTTTATTTATGTTTATTTGTGATTTATTTCGATAACATAATAAATATCATCCTCGTCTACGTGCCTTCACGTCTGCGTGCATGTGTGTGTGTGTGTTAGAGTAAATAGCAGAGGCATCTGTGCATGTGCTTATGTGTCTGTGAGTGTTATTCGCAGCTCACTTAGCTTACTTCTGCATGGATATTCTGTACACGAAGCTGGTCTGGGTAGCTGCTCGCTTCTTGTCTACTGGGGTCAGCTGTCGATGGTATTAAAGAGTGCATATATGTCACATACCTACCTTATGGCAAGTGTGTATATGCTGTGAAGGAATTTATAGATTTAGATAGAGAAATCTTTGGCAATATACTATATACCATATAAGGAATTGGGCTCGTTTCACTGATGATTCTAACTGAACTTCTAATTAAAGGAACTCTTGGAAAACTCAGTAGAACTATGACATTGCTCATGTCAATCAGTTTAAATGAAAACAATACCATATTTATATGTGTATTATATATATGCTGTTCTATGAATTCATAAAGATTTATTAAACACAGCGACAGGGTGTTTAACAGTCGTATGTGCCCAACTGTAGCTTTCTCTCCTAGTTCCATCTCACATACTTAATCACACAGCTGCGTTATCCAAGCAAACCTGAACTCAAAGTGCAATATTTGCATCGCCGATATCTCAATCAACAGCGAGACTAAACTCATCTCAGCCCCCACCTCCACGCTACATCCCTGGGCAGCTGTCGAAATCAAATTATAGCAAAATTCCCATTAGTTTTAATGGAGATGCTCCGCAACGCTATCAAATTGCTGCAGGTGAAATGTGAAGCATTTCGATAGACAATTTTTGCGTTTTCCCATTTTCTTTTCAATCTCGCCATCCATCGCAGTTCCCTTCTCCCCCCTCTCTCTCTCTCTTGCTTGCTTGCTCTCTATTACTTGCGTTGTATCACTAGTGGCCATTTTTATGTAGCTTCTGCGCTGTTTTTTCTCATTTTCCATTTATTTATTTTTTATTATTATTTCGCTGCTGTTGTTGTAGTGCTGTTCCAATGCCCCCGTCCCCTCCCCCCTGCCCGCTTCTTCCTGCTGCGCTGCCGCCGCAAAAGGAAACAGGAAATATCTCTGGCTGGCCGCGCACTCTTGTCTCTCCTCTGTCCTCTGGCCTCTTCCCCCGTTGTCGTCTTCATCTTTATAAATGACAACGCCTCATCGCGCAATTTGTTTACCTTACTTTCTTACTGGGGGTGGCTCTTGTTCTATTCTTCTTCTTTTTCTACTTCTGCTGCTGCTGCTGCTTCTTCTTCGTCATCTTCTTCGCCTTTTTCTTTTTTTTTCGGGCCACACCGAACAACAACTACAGCAAGAGGAACAACATCAATTTTGAAATTGCTACATTAGTGTTGCCCACTTAACAAGTTTAAGGGGGCCCTCGACTTGGGACACCCATTCCATTTACTCGCTATCTTCCCTTCACCTCTCTCCCCTCTCTCCACTCTCACCTCTTCTCTGCTCTTCCCTTTGCCTTCCCCTGCGCAGCGTATTAAAATTAGTGATTAATTTTTACGCTCAAAATATGCAAATGTTGCATTGATGAATACATTCACTTGGCACCGGGCCTCCGCCGCGGGGGCGTGGCATATTCTGGGGCGTCACTTCATTTTCTACTTCATTGCCAAAGTTCGACGCGAGGGACTCGTCTACTGGGAATTGTCAGCCTCACTTCGTCTTTCTCTCCTCTCTCTCTCTCTCTCTCTCTTTGTTGATTTTCAACGCACTTTCCTCAAGGAAATGAAAAATTTTATGTCATATTTTTTATTTAATTTTTTTCTCTTTTTTTTTTTTTGCTGTGCCACTTACCCCACTTGAGAAAGTGGGCGTGTGCGTGGCCAGCGGCCAAATTGATTATGGATGAACGCAGCGCGTCGTGTCGCATCGTGTCGCGTCGCAACGTGGCGCAATTAACATTATTTTTAATTCCAGAGCTGCCCACTTTCGGGCGCCGCTAATGAAGCATGCAAATCACCGAATCAGGACCAAAACGGAACGGAAAGTGGGATGGATAACAGAGCAAGGGGAGGAGCAGGAGGAGGAGGTGGGGCAGAGAGAGATTGCCGACCGTGGCTGATAAGTTGCGCTCGTTCCAGCGCTTAACTTAATTTTCTCTATTAGTGTCGAATTTTTAATCTATTTCGCGGCAATTGATATGCAAATCACAGCAGAAAAAAACCCAAAAAGAAGACAGACAGAGAGACAGAGAGAGATAGAGAGAGAGAAGGAGTGGAAGCAGGCGCATGGCCGTATTCTTGATACCATAACTAAGGAATTTGTTGTGACATCAGCTAACAGCATAATTATCATATCTGATGGCGGCGCTTGTTTGCTGTGTAGATAAAGAAATATAGAATATTTTTCTAGATACATTTTCCTAATCAGCATGGAATGTTAAGCCAGGTGGATACAGTTATATAGTAGATTCATACAAATCAAAATATTTCCTAATCGACTGGATGAAGTCGCGGAAGTTCCTCCTTTGTTTCATCAGTTTGCTGTAAAGATAAATACACTACATATTTACCATAGCTAACAATAATACATTATATACTATATAATTAACATACATATATAAATATATTATTGTCAGGTACTCGCAGAGCTTTCATATTCATCTTGCAAATCTGCCACGAATCTCGATGTGTAGAAGTTCCCAAAGATGGACAAATGCAACACTCAAAGGCCGTGCAAGGAGCTCGGCGAGGTGCCCAAAAACAACAGCAACAATAACAAGAGTATTTCTTTGCTGCGTGTTCTCCGCTCCCCCTACCTGCCTCCCTTTGCCCACCAAACACCCTTGGCACAACTGTGCTCCGTGTTGTTGAGCTGCCCTTTTTGCATTAAGAAATTAAAATCTGCGCTGCAAAAATGCACGGAAAAGCAAGGAAAAGTCAGTGAGAAAATGCCAGCGAAACAGAGAGACAGAGAGAGAGAGAGAGAAGAAGAGAGAGATGAGAGGAGAGAATCCACAGCGGAAGCAACAACAGAGGAGGCTGCACATGTGGCGTGCGCGCTCTCGACGCCTTCATCCAGCGAGTGTTTTGTTATTTTTGTAGAAGTTTTGTAATTGCGGAAACGGCAACTGCTTCAGCTGGTGGCGGCTGCAGTGGCGGCAGGACGATGCCACCGTCGCGGAGTCGGTTGCTCAAGTGTTCGATATGCAGGACACTGGCGGGGGCAGGGGGGTGCAGAGGCGAGAGAAACTGGGGCACGTGGCATGCAAACTTACAAAACTTGAAGTTATGGACGCGTAAATTGAAAATACACATGAGCACAAACAAGCCATGCACACTCGCACGCACACACACAGCACAGAGAGAGAGAGAACACAGACATGGAGAGGTGGTCTGCTGGTGTGTAACTCACACACACATGGCAGACAAATAGCTGCAACATGTAGCGCGTTCTGCTTCACATTATTGAAACTATAAATTTCTAGCAGCAATCTTTTGCGGCCAGACTAGCCCAGGCGCCAAGGGGAATGGAAGGGGAGGCAGGGAGTTGCAGAGAGGAAGTGCGGAACTGTGAGGAACTGAGAGGGGGGAGAACATCACACGGGGCATGCCAGTTTATATTTGTTTTTGCATTGTAGTTTTAAGCACCGCGAACTCAGCTCGGCTTGGCCTCCTCCTCCTCCTTCTTTTGCGCTCCTCTTGTTCCCCTCCACGCCCCCTTTATGAGGCTGTTCGCAGTGTTTCTTGCGTCGATGTTGTGGTTGAAAAGTTTTCTCATTTTGCGTGGCAACGGCAGTGCCATTCCCACGTTCCCTTTGCAGACGTCTCGCATTTGCATGCCCCGCCTGAAAGTAGGCAACGCAATTGCAAGCGAATCACTAGGAAAGATTGCTGAAAGGCTTCGTCAATCAAGGTTTGGCAAGTAATTGGCGCTGAAATATAATGAAATATACTTTATATGAGAAGAAAGAAAACTGAACCTCGATTTAACTTTTGATTTTTGCCAAGTTTACAAACTGACTGCCCTACTTGCCTCTTGCTTTTCTCTGACCCTCTCGCCTCAGCTGCTTATTAATCATATTTCTCATACAAGCTGAACGCATTTCTTATCCGTACAATCGCATCTCTGTCCCCTTGCGCTGAGGGGGACATGTTTGTATAGTGTATTAGCGCATCAAAGAAATTGATAATCTCTTAATAAGCAGCCTCCAAGACGGTCGAGCAGACAAACGAGCCAAGGAGTAGCAAGGATACTTCGGTATTAATAATCGCAAGGAAGCCCAAAAGCCAACAAGAACTTCAAAGTGCTGGACACGTGAGCCGCGCTAACCGGACATACCACACATACAGATGCAGACGCAGCTCTTCTCAAATGGACTCTCACTCCAGCACTACTAACAATCCTCCCCCCCACTCTCTTCTCTGACACGCACACAAATCACTTGATTCAATCATCTCGAAAATTGATAACATGCCATTTACAAATGACATCGAAAGTGGGCTGGCCACCAGGCAGGCAGGGGGAGCTGCGGGAGAGCGGGCTAAAAAACTCGCCTACCAGTATGCAACAAATTATTTATGGGCAGCAAAAGAGCAAAGAAGGAGGCACACACACAAAAATGCCAAGGAAAGGAAATCAAAATTAGGACACGTGCCGCCAGTTGACCGACACAACAGCCAAACAATGCAGCGTGCCCCGCGCAGCCCCTCTCCCCTTCCCTCCTGCTGCCATCACCATCTTCCACAACATTCCCCCAAAAAAAGAAGACAAGCATAATTGGAATGGGGGTGAAAGTTGCAGTGTGGAAGTGAAAGTGAAACGTTTCAACCGCACGGCGGCACGCACCCACCCACACACACACAAACACACACACACACACGCACACCCCACACGCACAGTGAGTATTCCCGAATCTCATTTGCGATGCTCTGCGCGCTGCGCCTTTCATTTCAATTTGAACTCGATTTTTTTTGAGTCTTCTCTGTTATTTTTTTCTGCTCGCTTCTCGCTTCACAATCTGAACAATCGGACGGGGTCCAATTGGACAATTGATTCGAACGCATTTGCGTGTTTGCCTCAAATAACTGCAAATTATTTTCACTTCGTGTCCCTTTGTAAGCAGCCCCGCCCCCTGCCCACTCCAGCCTGCTTCCCATTGTGGCATCATCCGAGCAATCGCAGGCTGTGAACTCCACGGACATCGAACGAGCTACCCCTGCCACCTCTATTCATCACCCTCTCTCTCGCTCTCTCTCTCTATCTCTCTGCTACACCCTCTCCCCGCTGCGGAATTAAGTTAAGTGATTCGCTACGTGCGTCTCTTTTGGGTCCTAAAAAACGCACCAAATTGTTAGTATGGAAAATAATGAACGGGAAAATTTGGCTTGACAAGCGGCTGCTTGGCAGATGGACAGGAATTCATCATCAGCTCGAACACATAACTGCAGTATTCTGGCATTTAATAATATATTGATGTTTTACTGTTTATTTTATTATTTATTTCATTAATAAATCAATAATAATTGAACTCATTAATTGTAAATTTTTAGATTAATTCAATTGATATAAACGGGGGAAACAAGGTTGACTTCAGCATGCCGAAGATTCTTTACCCTTGCATGTTCTTAGCTACTCCGATTTTTCCAATACTTGTTATATACAATAGTGCAGAATTGAATAAAATGAATGTGTATATTTAATATTTTGAGAACCTTAGTTGTTTCTCAAATCTTTATACAAAAGCCCTAATTTAGGCCGATTGTTTCTAACTATAATTTATGCTATATTCTATATAATATCTTTCCTTCCAAAGTACACTTTATACATTAATATTATTCACTTAACAATAAGTTTTGACCCTTCTTACTCAAGTGTTTCCCATTAAAGCTCTGTCCAATCGAAGTATCAACCAAAGGCAGAGGATTTCCATCGCATCGGCAACAAACGCTTCATTATGCGCAAACAGAAGCGGCTGCAAAAAGACTTGAGTAAACTTTAATTAAGAGACTCCACACACACACACACACACACAGCTCAAGAACAATGGCCTTGGGTCAGTTTTTGTTAGAAGTGAAGGAGGAGTGAGAAACCCATTGAAAAAACTGACCAAAAGTCAGCAACACTTGAGCAAAATGTCAAATACACAAATAACAAAATGAAAACGCCCTCCGGGGTGCATTTGCCGGACTCGACTGAATAGTTTCAGTGGCAACTGAAATGGCCAAAAAGGTTGAGACCGCTGCCCCAAACCCCGAGAGCGACCCTGGGTATCGATAGTTTTGCAAGCAAACTTTGCTGAAAAAAAGGGTGAGTGAGAAACTGCAAAGGAAAACAAAAACAGAACACACAAGTGACAATAACAAGCACAAATGGACGAGGCTCCCTTTCCCCCTCCCTTTCCCTATCCCTTTGCTACTCCTGCTCCCGCTGATGACAATGGTCAAGTGCCGTTGCTGGGCTCCAGCTCAGGCTCAGGCTCAGGCTCAACAATGCCAAAATCTTCAGACGCTGTCCGTCCGCTTGACATCCGGCATAAATGTCAAACGCCAACTTTGACCACAGGATACATGTTGGGTCAATGCATTGACAGAATGCCATGGCAGGGAGTGGTGGAAGGGTGCAAGGGAAGGGATGGGGTGGGGAGGGGCACCAGCAAAGCAAATATATTCATAGCCTGACTGATTTCAATTGAGTCCAGGACAGGGGTAAGCAGAATGGTGCAGAGAGGGGTGGAAGGGGGTGAGCTAGGAAGGGGTAGAGGGGTAGACGACGCCGGCTGGCAACTGCTCACTTGACGCCTGGCCTTGCTTTATTTCACAATTAAATAGCAAAAAGGGGTGGCCAATCTAAATCGTTGAAAATACCAAATATATACTAGATAAAATATCAAAATACTGTACGATATCATCACTTAACACTGAAGTCAATAGTAAAAGGGACGTCTCATCAAAAACTGTTGAAAATACCAAAAATATACCAAATAAAATACCAAAATACTGTACGATATCATTACTTGATACTACTCACAATATGGTAGACCAATCTATTCTAGCGAAAATACCAAAAATATACCAAACAAAATACCAAAATACTGTACGATTTTATCACTTAACACTGAAGTCAATAGTAAAATGAACGTCTCAACAAAAACTGTTAAAAATACCAAAAATATACCAAATAAAATACCAAAATACTGTACGATATCATTACTTGATACTAACGTTGCTCACAATATGGTAGACCAATATATTCTATTGAAAATACCAAAAATATACCAAATAAAATACCAAAATATTGTACGATATCATCACTTATTACTGAAGTCGTTCGTAAAAGGGTAAAACAATCTAATCTATCAAAAATACCAGAAATATACTAAAGAAAATACCAAAATACTGTTCGATACTGAATACTCTTAATACGGAAGTCGCTCTAAACTTAATAAAATACCAAAATATTAAATAATATTATCGTTTGTTTCTCAACTTGTGTTTCACAGTTGGCACCTTCCCGTTTTGTGCAGTGTATGTTGTCATGCCGCTCATCTGTTTACCCTGGACAACAACCAGGCAAAGGAGCCAAGTGCGTCGTTTAATTACAAAACGAACAACGCATAAAAACCGACGGAAGAGAGAGCAGTGGGGGAAGGGGGGGGGAGAGATGGGCCCAAAACCGAAGGACGAAGCACGATGGAGGAACTCATGACGGGCACAGAAACAGTCCCAGCACACATGGCACATGGCAATGGCAACTGGCAATGGCAAATGGCACATGTTCAAACCGAACTGAATCTGAACTGTAACTGAAACTGAGCTGAGACTGAGATGGCGACTGAGCGGGGCACAGACATGCCGCATTGACAGTGTTACCACCACAACAACAACAGCAACAACAACGAGAACAAAGAAGGGAACGGAAGCACGAGGATTGTCTGGCGGAACCCATCTCGCTTGCTCGGGATCAGCCTCGGCGTTTGACATTTGCAATATTTGACATTTAAGTAAAGGCATAAATTTGCGTTTAATGAAAGCCAAAGGCAAACTGCGACTCCAGCACCAGCTCCAGTTCTAGCTCGTGCTCCTGCTGCTGCTGCTGCTCCTGCTGCTGTTCCTGGCCCTGCTCTTGCTCCTCCTCTTGCTCCTGTTCCCGCTTCTACTCCCGCACCCCTCTACCAACTCCTTGTGCGATTTGGGCTCGCATAGTTGCGTGTGTGGCCCAAGTGGCATGTGACGCTGTAGGCGATGGCAACGGGGCCCATTGGCCATTAAACGGCTAGCCGCAAACACCAGCTGCCGCCACTGGCCACGACCAGAGCGAAGTCAATTGAGCCGCACGTGAACCTATTGCGTAAATATCGCTAACATTACCGAACCTTCCATCAAATAACTTAGCCATAAACAAGCCAAACTTGCCTGAAAGGCAGTTACTAGAGAACAATAGTATTCGTTGGAATTATCGATAGAATCAATAGATTTAAAGTTTTAAATATTATCGATAGCATGCTGTCTGATTCCAATATGTCAAGTGAATAAAAAACAAGCCAAATTTAAACCTGATAACTTTGCAGAGTTTGTTTGATATTAAATTAGGTAGATCTAGATGAAGTAGATGAATCCCTTAAACAAAAGTAAATAAGATCCATTGATTTATCGATAGATACGTAGTTCTTTATCAGACACTTAAATTCCTTAAACAAAAGTATATAGTACAAGATCGATTGATTTATCGATAGATACAATTACGTAGTTCTTTATCAGACACTTCGCCAAGTTCTGCGACTACCTTCCGTACTCATTGAATGCCGCTGCCCTTGCTAACTTTGCCATATGGCATATGCCAACGGTATCCATAAGTTACAATATCTGTCAATGCGTTGAGTTACTTATCATGAGTAGTAGAGAGGGTTGTGGGGGGGGCATAGCTTGTTTTTCGGGGGGTACAGGGAAGGTTTGCAATTAAAAACTTAAAATCTGTGCTGCAAAACAAATAAAATGCAATTAGCATGATTTGAATTACTTAAGTGCCGCGCACAGTGTGCCCTCGCTAGGGAAGACAAAATGAAACTTACCAATTGCTTGGCAAGCTGGGCAAACAAATTGAAGGGCGCATTCAGTCAATTTCCACTGTACTTCACGCAGGCAAAGGTAGCAAAAAGTTCGCCAAGTGCTCGTGGGCTCGAGTCGGGAAAGGGGGGCAAGGGCAGGGCACACGACTAGCTGCGCCTGGCAAAGACGTGTGCTAGACTACACACACTCGATAACACACACATGTAGTCACACACACACACACACATGCACACACACTAAGTTGGCGCTGTGTTGTCTTTTGTTTATCTTGCGTCGACAATGCGACGTGGCTGCCGTGGAGCCACTCGAACAGCAACTGGCTGCGGCGCAACTCTTTTCGGCAGCGTCGTCCTTCTGCCTCAGTGCCACATTGCAACCTTGCCACGCCCCCACAGCGCCAACTGCGCGAGCAACAGCAAAGTGCAATTATCGCAAATACCTTAAGGTTTACATCGTCAATGGGTGAGCAGCGGGAAGGAGTGAAGGAGTTGGGCCAGACGGACTTGCTGGGCCACAGGTGTGCCATAGTCCTTGCCAGCACACATGCCTGGAGAGTTCTGCTGTCTGTGTGTTGATGTGTGTGTATATGTGTGAGTGTGTGCCTTGCCGTTTGTCTGTTGCGCCGTCTTTCTGTTGTCTGTTTTCCGTTCTCTGTTTACCCAAGTGCTTTGTATTGAAGTGCATTTTGGCATGTAATTTGTAGTTCTTTGCTATTTGATTTTTGAGCACAGCGCTTAACCTCAAACCCCAGCAATGCCTTAACCCCCCCCTTGCCTGCGTTGCATGCCACAGCAGACTGTGCAGTCCTTCTCTCCCTCTCTCTCTCTCTCGTTCCTTTGCCAGGCCTGCCTAAGCCTGTTTTATCACTCTCGGATGTCTTGAGTCTGATTTAAAATCGTTTAACGAACTTGTGCGCTGCACTGATTACCTGCTGCTGCTGCTTACCCTTCCCCTGCCACCCTCCTCCTTCCATCCTTTCCCCTGCCAGACATAGCACAAGCGATCGTGCAAGTCAGGTGTGAATACAAAAGTCACTGCAATTGCTTCATTACGGCTAATTAGCAGTGGCTGCGCTTTAGCTACAGTCCAGTCTCGCTAAGTGGCACAAGAAAGGCAACAAAGCCTAAATAGAATGAACATATATCATAAATGTATATTTATATATATATTGTATATATAGTTAATGCATATATCATCTGTGAAGATCAGCCATAGAAACCAATAAACAAGTAAGAGAGCTACACTGAACATACGCGCTACAGAAAGCCTCATTCCTTTTGCCTGTTTAGCTAATTATATTTAGATTTATTATATTTATCATATATCGTATGTATAAGTTTGGTAACCATGTCTTTATCTTCTCAGTTGATGACACACTTATATACGTGATACTTTGTGCGATCAGTGATATCTTAGCCAAAGTCTCAGCTCTGATAATCTCTAAGCAGTAAAGGGTTCTCCGTTGATCATTTGTGCGATCGCAGCTGCCTTCTTCTACTGGTTTGCTCTTCTTCAACATACAGATAGTTCTTTCTAGCTACGTTTCACTGTTGTACAAAGCTTCTAAGTGCGATTATCGAGTCTGCAGTGTTCGGTCTACCCGCAGACTCTCTCAGTGATCTCTAAAAGAGAGGGGGAGAGAGAAAGAGAGAGAGAGAGCCGCCTGCAAGTCGAGGAGAAACACGTTCGCACAGCAGCTGGTGATCGTTTTCAGCGCTCTTACCTGATCACTCACCAGTGGAGTTGAGTAAGGGAATCAGGCAGGAGGGTGGAGGGAGGAGGAGGGTAGGAAGGGGTATGGCACTGAAAGGGAGTCGCCTTTGATGTTCGATAATTGCAAATTCCATGTGCATGTTTCAGTTTGCATCAAATCGTCGTGCAATGATCGGATTTAAATCAGCGACTGTAGCGCAACTAAATTGATCTTTTATCGCTTCAACGACGCTGACGAGCGAAGAGTGGTATGAGAAGAGAGAAGGGAGTGGTAGAGGGGGAAGGGGGAAGGGGGAAGCGATGATGCTGATGGTGATCTGTGGTAGCCGGCGCGTAAAAGCTTACAAAATACGACAACGCACAGAAGCGCATAACTCAGACGATACCCGAGTAAGAGATGAAGACAGAGAGAGAGAGAGAGAGAGAGAGGGGGGAGGGAGCACTTAAGTCGGCAGAGGGGAACCAGAGACTGGCGATCGGCAGTGGGCAGCAAAATCCGATTGGGATTGAGGCAAGAGGCACACACAGCGCTGAGAAGCTGCGGATGGATCGACGACGTTCACGCGCTGGGATTAAATCGGAAGTTATGCGAGTGTCAAAAAGCTTGTTCCCCCCTCTCTCTCTCTCTCCATCTCTCTCTGTTCCTCTCTCTCACTGCCTTCCCCTCTCCCTCCAGTTGCCTTGGGTGACCCTTGATTGTGCTGCTCGGGGTGATGAGGTAAAAAATTGTTACCGTATCGAATGCGGATTAAAATCAGCTAAACAAGTTGCCTGACAAGGGATCGGTGAGGCCCAGTGGGACTCGAGATCGGGGAACAGGGAAGTGAAGATCGAGATGGGGAAGACGAGGTGATCTTGGCCGTCATCAACGTGCCTTGTCGAAGTGCAAATCGCCCAGTGGATTGCGAATAACGAATCAATTAAGCTGCCAGTTGAGACTTCTTCTTATTCTGCTTCCTCTAACATCTAATTGAGCCACCTCTGCCCCAGCAAGGTTTGTCAAGTGGCCAAGTGCCTTTCCCTCCCCCTCTGGCAACCCCTTCGACGACTTTCGCTCTAATCAGCAACATTTGAAGTAGCTGAAAAAAGAGCGAAGAAATCGCCTCGAAATGAAAAGGATTAAACAAATAAATCACTTGGCTCTGTTTTTCAGGACATTTTTGGCCCACGCTTTGGCAGGATACCCCGACAAAGTGAGAGAGAAAGAGGAAGGGGGTGGGAGAGGGGTAAGGGAAGGGGAAACGAGCAAGAAATAAGGCAAAAAAAGGGTTGCCCACACCAATTAATGAGTTAAAAATTGTGCTGCATTCATTCAATTGTGAATGAACCACCCACTACCTCCCCTCTCACCCCCCCTCCCCTGCAGTTGCAGCAAAAGGCTGACCAAAATTAATGAAGATATTTTCTGTCGTCGTCGTTGAGGGCCGCCGGATGCGGGAAAGGGGCTGCCAGACGGGGGGATGGGGGGGTAGAGCAAAGGGAAAATCATTTGATTTTTAATTACGCTGATTTTTCTCTCGTTTTCTCTCTTTTTTTTTTTTTTGAGTATTAGAAGCGAAACAGCTTGGCATAGCAAACACCTTGGAAATTAATACACGCGCCACGCCCATCGGCCCCATCAGTGCGCCCCTTTTTGCTATTGCCCGCAGCTGTAGAAGCTATGCAAAGATGCAGAGACTCTGATGACATGGACAGGGAGACGGGGGGAGGGGGACGGGTGCGACCCAAGTGACTCGCCGTCGGCTCTTGCTCGGCCACTTGAGCCACTTGGGGGACTTGCCATGGGTAGCACAGCAAGGGGGAGGGGGGACGGGCCCGGACTGTCCCCGGTACGCACGAAAGGGTTTCAACTTAATTAAACCGTTTCTTTAACTGTGTGCGTCACTCCCTCTCTCTGCCTCTCTATCTCTCTGTCTGTCTCTCTCTCTCCCCTTATTTTTTTGTATTCCTTCATTTCAGTCATTTTTTACTTTATTTTTCGTCCATTTGCCTCTCTTCACTTTTCGGCTGCCTTCTGACGGCAACGGCAACTGGCAACGGGCGACTGTCATCGCATCGGTCGCGGCGAAAAGTGGGCACAAATTGACATCTAAAGTGCTTTAAATTTTCTTTAATTAAGTGTGACAAACTGTGGGCACAACAGGCCAAGCCAGGACGGGGGGAAGGGGGGAGTGGGGGGTGAGTGCAGACATCCCTCAAGGACATATCACGTGATGAATAGCGAAGTGCTTAACGGGACTTGCATGCCAAAGTAATGAAGCTATATCCAAATGATATTGCAGGAGATCTGCCCGAGAAGAGAGTCTGACTGAGAAGAGAGTCTTCAGTTGAAAGTTTACCAAGTAAAGTATTCAATGGATTCATTAATATTGTAGTAGTTATAGCAGTTTTAATTCAGTTCATATTTTGACTAATCGAAGTACAAACAGGAATTCCATTTGTCGAGGTATTTGGCTTAACAATTTATGGCAAAAGTCTTAAAGAGTTTATGCATATTTTTATAAGAATTTTCATTATATTATGCTAATATTTTGATATGGATTCATCACTATATTCGTTTATCTTCAGAATAAGAGACCTTCTGCTGTAGATCATATATTAAGTTTTTATGTTTAGGCATAAACTTGAAGCATAACGATTAAATGTCGGTGTTGTAAGTTCGATAAAATTGCCAAGCCTTTCCGTACAATGCTCAATTTGGCGCATACGAATACATACCAAAAAAATACAAACGCTACAGTCAGGAGCTGACTGTATAAGGCCATGGATTATCATAGTATACCGTAGGCAATAGGTATAGGTATTTCATTACAGTTGTTTCTTCTTGATTTTAATTTTTTTTGACTGTAACTTTTCTTTTAGTTTATTAGAATAAAAAAAATAAAAAAACAAAATAAGAAATAATTAATAAACGAAAATTCGCACCCGCCTCAACCGGGAGTTGAACGCACGCACTCTCGCGCAGCCGTCCGCCACTCTAACCACTCGGCCATTGCCTCATTTCTTCGCGCATCGGCAAAGCTGCATTGTGAACCAATTCTGTTCCCATATAATGCAAATAAAAAGTTTAATAAAATGCTGTGTGTCTGACGCTAGATTTGAACTTCGGTATGCTTGCGTAAATTAGGTCTGCTTAATTATATACATGTATGTTCAAAGTGAGTTTAATTCGTATCATATTCGTATCATAAAAAGTTTAATAAAATGCTGTGTGTCTGACGCTAGATTTGAACTTCGGTATGCTTGCGTAAATTAGGTCTGCTTAATTATATACATGTATGTTCAAAGTGAGTTTAATTCGTATCATATCTCACTTATTTATAGTCCGATTTTAATGAAATTTTCACATAACGCCCGTGGCAAGGTATTTGTCATGTATGATATACAACTTTGGTTGTTGAGTTAATATTGTAGGTTTTAAGTAGTTATTTCTGATTTACAGAGGCGGGAAGGGGCGTGTCCAAATTTTAAAAAAACTTTGAGACACTGCAATATATATGTATGTTGTCACAAAATTTGATGACTCTAGCTCTTATAGTTTCTGAGATCCAGGTGTTCATACAGACAGACAGACAGACAGACAGACGGACAGACGGACAGACAGACATGGCTCAATCGACTCGGCTACTGATACTGATTCAGAATATATATAGTTTATGGGGTCGGAGATGCCTCCTTCTGCATGTTACGCACATTTCCGTTCCGACAAACACAATAGACCATGAATTTTTTTAAAATCCATGGCCTAAATATCGTGTAGAAAATGCCATTTAAAATACATTAGTTACTATCGATAAATGTGAGCTGTGCAACACAGAAATTAACAGCGTCACTTTTCGCAATAATTCGCACGCGGCAACATATTAAAATAAACGCCACTTTTTCTTATTTCTTACTTATTACTTTATACTTGTTTTGAATAAATAAATATATTGTGTTTAAAAGTAGGAGAAGTGTTATATTTTTGTGAAGCAAAGCAGTGTAATTGGAGACAGAACAGTCGCTATATTATGTTGCCTTTAATTGCTATTTCATGATATATTTATACAAGTATGTTAAAGGAACACAAGATCAATGCTCTCTATTGTTTATTATTATGTAAGTGACACACACCTGTGAGTATTATGAATTGAATGAAATAGATGAAACGATAGTCACAGCTTAAGGACTTACTACTCTTGATGGGAACCTTTTCACTGTACCTACATATACCTTTAAGGTACTTATACTCAAAACCTTTACAAGGTACCTATGCCCTTAAAGTTACTTATACACGTTACCTATGCAAGGTTCCTCTTTGCCTTTAAGGTACCAATACACCATACTCGGTACCTATATAAAAGTGCCTATACCCGAAGTACTGTGTTATATACTTAACTATACACTGATATATTCAACAATATAACATTCCTGTAAGTGATGAATTTGTGTTTCATTGCTGTCTCTCTTGGAACTGCACCTCAGTGCGATGACTCAGTTGAGTCCCAGCCAGAGGCAGGCAAAGGCAGAGGTAGGGCAGGGGCACAGGCAGAAACAGGGGCACAAGCATAAGGAGAGGCAAAAGCAGAAGCTGGGGCACAGTGGCATTGCTACAGCTGAATGCCCACGTCCAGTCCAGTTGGAGGCGCTCAATGGGCGTCATTTGGAGCTCGTAAATAAGCAAAGTGCAGCATTAATAGTTGCTGATTAAGCGCCTACGAGAAATTAAAATTAAGTAATTTGCCCCGCCGACAACGACGGCGACACTGCGTAGGCTGGAACGAGAACTGGAACTGAGCCCAGCCCCGAACCAGTTCTGAGGAGCAGCAACAGCAGCAAAGCAGCCAAGGAACAGCACAAAGATTTGGCTTTGATTTCGCAATTGAGACGAGAAGTTAAAAAGGATTAGCTCAAAGAGAAAGCAGACTGTGCCAGAGATCTATCAAGTTTTTCCAATAGCTGGAGGACAGGCTCTGCCAAAGGGCAGGAGGGGGAAGGGCGCACAATTAGCCGAGCGGAGTTGGAATCGAAAATGGCAAATGGGCAGCATAAGATGGCATAAATAATAATCAATTTGAAATCAAATTGTCGTGTGCGAAATGGACAGGAGTGTGGGGGGAAGGGGAAAGTGGGCAGCGGGTGGGTGGGCTGTCGAAACGGCGATGAGGTCTTGCCAAAAATCAGAATTGATGATTATTGCTTCTTGACAGAGATTCGCCAGCGAGGCGACAATAAAAACAACAAGCAGCAGCCAGAAAGCAGAAGGAGGCCGAGCATGATGCCGTCACTGAGCTCCTTTTATAGCCAAACTTGTGTGTGTGTGTGTGCGTGTGTGTGTGGGTGTGTGTACGTATCATGTGTGTTAGTATCAATAAAATAGCCGCAGACACTGGACCAGGCAAAAATATTTATGTGCATGTTATAGTAAGTGCAAAATAATAGCCGCCTGGGACGGTGGAGGGGCTGAAAAGAGGGGAAGGGGGAGGGGCTGGGAGAGGGAGAGAGAGAGAGGAAGAGAGAAAAGAAGGCAGGCTGACAGCGTAGGCAGAACTGAGGCACGTAACACGCGCTGGACGACAGGCGGTTGTTTTTAGTACTAGAAATGTTTCAACAATTACCACGGAGTATCAAATGCGTGAGTGTGCTCTGTGTGTGTGTGTGTGTGTGTGTGTGTGTGTGTGCTGTGTGTCTGTGTGTGTGCTGTGTGGGCAACGGGCAATAATGCACTCGACACTTTTATTTCTTTTTCATTAGCCAAAAAGCGACAACGACGACGACAACAAGCTGAATATGTGTTCAACCACCGCCCAACGCCTACACGCCACTCCCCCGCGCCCCTTTTTTCCTTACAACGTGACCTTCACATGGACTCATATGCGAAGCTGCTGCTGTTTCTTTTTCTTGACAACGCGAAGAGGGAAGGGGAAGGGAAAGGAACAGAGAAGGAGAAGAGAGCAACCAGTGGGGGAGACAGAATCAACAGAGGAGGAACAAACTGAATGAGATCTCCAAAAAAACACATGATATGCGAAAGTGAAAAACTATCGCAATTGCACGTTTACGATAGTTAAATTCGAAGCTAGCAATAGTATCGTATACAATAAACACAAGCATTAATTGCAAAGCTAATGATGTGTGAGTAACTTGAATATACAGTAGAAAGACAATACCACGGAATAAAGGATACAATGCATATAGAAATCAATGCCAGACTATATAAAAAACCGGAAAATATGTTCCCATAAAAAGACAAGGTAAACTCGATGCTGAAGACCATATCCACTCCGACTTAACCTTTGTACCATAGATTAATTGGAAGGTACTTATAATAATACTAAAGAAATTAATTAATTATACCCGCTAACCATAGGTTTAAAAGGTATTCAAGTGTAATTTTAATCCAGAATAGTTCATTTTTGGTAAACACAATAATTATCAATGCCTTAATGATATCTGAAAATTTGGTTGCGATCGGAACATTGAAATAGAAGTTATTTATTTAATAATTTGAAGAGTTACTGATTTTCAAGCCACCCCTAAGGTATGCAACAGAAAATACGCTATATTAAGGCAAAATGGTCAGTTAGATAGCGGGTTTATCATAGACAAGCACACTCGACTGTAGCTTTCGTGCTTGTTATTTTTCTCAGTGTGGCAGACACACAGTGAACACATTTAAGTGTAGCACACAAATCCCATTCTCCTGTGTGGTTCCTTCTTCTACTCACACACACATTCACACACGCACTCACACACACACTCACGCACACTGCCATTCACATATGACTTGCCCTGCTCTGTCTTTTTATTTTTATTATTGTTTATGTGAAAGACAAGCGCTCCAATATGCCCTGGCATCGATGCACAGGCCGCATAGAGCTTCTCTCTCCCCTCTCTGCGCTCCCTCCCCCTCTTCACTGTCTCTCACTCCTTGTGGGAATCTATAAATTTAACGATTTACAACATTGATGCTCCCCAGTTAAGTTCTCTCGCCCACTTCATTTCCCCTCTCCCCTCCCCCTTGTGCTTTTATATGTTTGCAATCGTTCTCTTTCTCTTACTTGTGAGGCAGGGCCAGGGGGGTGGTGGGGGGGCAAATTGCTGGGGCTGTCATAAGTTCTAATACCTAACGCAACTGCAGATAGGCGTCGCTTGCCATAACCCTAGTTTATTGTATAATAATGTCGGAGCTGAGTGTGTGCGTGAGCGAGTGTGTGTCTACGTATGTGTGTCTAGTGTGTGTGGCATTTGGGGCCCAATAGTTTGCAATTAGCGGAGAGAGCTATAAAAATGCCAATCAACATAAAAATAATCGAGGAAAATTCTCGTAAATGCTTCCACATTTTTCCGTGGCATCTCAACTGATTTTTGCTGCGATTTCCATTACGCAATACCCATGTAAATAATTAGTCCACCTCCTTAACTTGTCGCTTGTCTCATGTCGCCGTCTCTTTCTCTCTCTCTCTCTCTCTCTTCTCGGCCGCGGGGCAACGCATGCAGTGCTAAGTGTAAAATTTAATTGAACTCGCACAACTGTAGAGCTAATCAAGCTGAACCCCCTGCCCCCGTCATCCCAGCACCCCCCTCCCCACTGCCACCTCACCACTGCTGTCACTAGCGTTGGCAATGTTGCCCCTGGCCGTGTGCCTGTCCACAGCAACTGTGCACATTTCCCACCGCAAAAGGAAAGCAAAAGAGAGAAAATCTATTAAAAAATTCGAGCAAAAGTGGCCCAAAAAATATTTCGTGTGCGCGTTGTAACGTACAAATTATGTAAACAAAGTGCTCAAGCGGCGTTGGAGGAGGGGGGTGGGTATGGTAAGGGGGAGTGCAAGAAATTATGAACCTGTTGTGGGGGATGTGGGGGGAGGACGGCAACGGCAACGGCAGATGAAAAATGCGACCCTAGGCAATATTTACAATTAAAAAATTAACGTAAAACAGACGAGAAAGACGCTGATGCTTGCGGCAGAGCGTGGGCTTACCCCCTCCCCTTTCCACCCACCACCCCCTCGACCAGTCCATGAGCAGAAAACTGTGAAAAAGCCCTAAAATCAATACGAACAAAAAATGGAAAAAACTCCGTAAAAAAAACCTGACAAAACATGAGAAAAGTATGAATGTGGTTCGAGGGACTTTCCACGAAGCCTAATGGAAATTGTATTTATCTCGTTTGAAGTTTTCGGCCGAAGACTCGTAAAATCCACCACCACCACCACGACCATTGTGAATTCCCCCCTACCCCCTCCTCACCCACCCACTCCAGGACCGTGACCACCAGGGCCATCAGCGACACCACCGACAGCATCGCGCCTCCCGCCTACCACGTCCCACCCCCGCTCCTTAGACACTTGGCCTCACCTTTGCCCACGCCACGCCCCCCTTCAGGCGGCCTTAAGCGTTTTTTATAAATTAACAACAACAACAAGCATGACAAGAACGAGAGCTAAGCACAAAAATTATCAGAAAAACCAAATGAATATTTTTTTGGTAATTTTCAGTTGTTCGGATATTCAGCACACACACAGAGCGAATACCCTACGAAAGACAAACCGAAGGCAGAGACAAGCTGTAGAGTTTTCTATATAATGTTGACCTTTATACAGTTGCGAAAGAAAGAACAGCAACAACAGATAGTTGAAATAAGGTTACTTTTCCAATATTAGCTTAGACTTATAAGGTCAATATGCTATTACTATTTACTTTATATATAAGGTTACTGTTTCAAAACTTTTTAATGTATATATAATTTTCCTCTATTATAATAGAGTATTATTTATATATATGTATATATTTTTATATATATTCTACTTCTACTTACTATACCATATATACAATATATACAAGGTTACTAGTCTTATAGTTTCATGTACATACATACACATACATATGTCTACTACGATATTCATTAATTCATTTTCATATATAAAGTTTACTATTCTACTACTAATTGCTACATATATAATGTTACTCCAATATACATTTTTGTTTTATTGCTGGGTATTCTCCCAGTCTGAAAAAAGAGTTGTTATATTTAGCAAAAGATCACCTAGAACTAGAGGTGGGCGCGGGCCTACTTTTTGAGGACCGGCCCGGCACGAGCACGAAACCTAGTCCCAAAAAAAAAGCACGAGGCCCGCACGATTTTTTTGAAAAAGCACGGCCCGGCCCAAGCCAAACACGAAAATTTCAACAAAAAAAAAACCCAATTTTTTTAATTTATAGTATGTAATATACAAAGAAATTTAGTTAAGTCCAATACTTATTAATAATAACAGTGTTATAATATACAGGTTTTTAAACATAACTTATGGCAAGTTCTTATTTAAAAATAAAATTTTTTTCTAAGTTTGAACTTTTTTAAACGTGTACGACGCTCATTTAATATTATTCCAGAGGTAGAAAATAATCTTTCGCTCGTAGCTGAGCTTGCCGGAATGGCTAAAATGTAACGGGCAAGTCTTTTCATTAATTTGAGGTCACTACATTTCCAAAATTCTAACACATTTTGGTCTGAAATGGCTGCACAGCCATTTAAATATTTTCGATTTCAATATCAAAAGAATTTAATTGTAACTTTGGTTTTTTGGAAAATTTTTTATCTTGAGTCCTACCGATTGTGCGGTTTGATTTTGCGGGCCTCCGGACTTTTGCGGGCCTTCGGGCTTTTGCGGGCCTCCGGGCTTTTTTCTTAGGCCCGGGGCCCGCACGAACACGAACGAAACTCGATTTTTAGGCACGAGCACGTTTTTTTGCAAAAAGCCCGCGGGCCACGAAAAAAAGCACGGCCCGCGCCCACCTCTACCTAGAACCTTATCTTTTTAAATATATTGCAAAGTTTAAAGTGAAGACAAAAAGAATATAAACACGCGTTAATTAAAGAATCCAATAATATTTCTCAGTGAGTTCACGTTATATCGAAATTAGATTATAACTTAATTATTATAACAACAATATTTAAGATGAACTAACTTTTAAGTTAAAAATGAGGCCGGGCAACGATGACTTCATTCAACATTATTTCACACTTTCTGCAAAGGTTTCCACTGCATGAGGAAAGTGTATACCCGTCGTCGTTCAGTGCACACATTTTGTACATTTATCATATTTTTTCTCAAAAAATATATGCATAAAAAATGTGTTTTTTCCGAAAACGTTCATAGGTAATTCGTTGGGTTGCTTTTACTGCCTGTTTGCATAGATGGTGCTGCTGCAGGTGGTGGTGGTGGTGGTGCTGCTGCTGCTGCTCCTGCTCGCGGTCCCAGTGGTTGCTGCTGGGCTAATTAAGGCGTTAAAACGACAGACTCGGCTGACAATACCAAAGCGAACTGTAAAATGAACAGTTGGCCAATCTATTGAGATTGGCTGGTGGTGATTGTTGAGGGCAGGTGGCGGGGCTCGTTTACAAATCATTTGCAACTCAGTTCCATGAATATTAGCGACAAAGTTCTGCGGGAGATTGGAAATGAAAAGGAAAATAGTGCCAGAAGAAAATTGCTGTAAATAACTTAAATGGAATTGTGAAATCATAGACAATGTACACATTTAGATTGTTCATTTCATTGCATTCGATCGCCATCTCATTCATATTCAGAGGTATTTTAATATGTTACATTTAACTTAACATGAACACAAACATAACCTTTACTTCGAGCTTTTAAAACAACTTGAAAACTTACACATTTTCTGTGAAAATTGCAATGAAAATGATGCAAAGTCAATTAAATTGACGAGAACAACAAAAATCGTACGTGAAAATTGCGCAAACATTATCAAAAACTTGTCAATAAAGCAGAATGAAGGTTAAATGATCACACTGACTGCACACTATGTGGTATGCTTCGTGTGTGTGTGTGTGTGTGTGTGTGTGTGTGCATTCACACTCAGGCAGCGCACGTAGCCAGCAAACGTGCGTTGCTTCGCCAATTGCCGTTTGTGCTTCGATGATGGGAAAACTTTTTCGATAATACTCAAAAATAATTGCGAAAATTGCTAAATATGCAAACGGACAGGAACAGCAGGCACACACACACACGCACACACACTTGCACACACACACGCACACAAACACATAGAGACAATTGCATGTATAGTTACAGCATTGTTGCGACTGTCAGTTACTAAAGCCTGCTGTGTGTGCGTGTATGAGTGTAACTGGGTGTGTGTTTCAAGGTGTAGGTCGGTGTGAGTGTGTGTGAGTATAGGTAGGTGTGTATACAGCTGTATGTGTGAATAAGAGAGCCGCTTGTTGCTGTTTATTGCTTTCTCATTGCATTTCAAGTTGTCTGTCAAAGAGATAGACAGATAGGGAGAAAGAGAGAGACAGAGAGGGAGGTTTATTGTACCCTTAATATATGGTAGTATCAGTAGTTATTTATAGATATTTCGCACATGCGTTCCACAGCATACATTCCACTCGCAATCCACACACACTACTCCCAGTCAAACAGTTTCTCATGCGTCAAGTTTGATTACGCTTTTCATTTCAATGACGTCACTCTGATTTATAACTGTAAAGCGGCTCAGCTGCCGGCACTTTCACTTCACACGCACACACACACACACAAACAGACTGTCAGACTGTCAGACAATCCTTTCGATTTCACATTTGCCACGACTTTCTTAAACGTTCGCATCCGCTTCCACTTCCACATCCACTTTCCATCCCCCACACAGCGCAGCAGCAGCAGCATCGTGTGCCTGAATTATCGCCATATAACCAAACTCCCTCCCTCTCTACCCCCCCCTTCCAGCACTTTCGTCTCAGTTTTCTTGCTACGCAACATTTGCATATGGGAAAAACTTCCCCCGCAACTGTCAAATTTTACGATAGCGCCAAACATAACTCATTGACAGCTTTGCATTTTCACATGCTGCTTCCCAGTGGGGCAGAGTCAGAGTGGCAGAGGCTGCGGAGGCGGGGAAGGGGAAGGGTCGAGAAGTGTAGCCAATGTTGCTTCTGCATATTGCACAAAGTTATGAGCCGCAAATGATAAACGGCGACAGGCGTCGAGACGTAGACGTAGGCTAGCGAGGTTTCCCGTGGAGTAAGAAAGAGAACGGGGAGGAAATGGGGGCAACAACTATTGATTTTTATTCACGTTATTATCTTTGTAATTTTTCCATTTCCATTTTTCATTTTTTTTCACATTTTCATCGCACTTTGTTCTCTTCCTTTTTTGGATTCGTCAGTGCGCTCATCAACGACGCGAAGCGCGTTTATTTTGTCATCAAGCTAATTAATTAATTAGAAACAAAAGCAGCCACAACAACAGTAGCAACAGCAGCAGTAGCAGCAACAGCAACAGCAGCAGTTACGGCAACAGCAGCAACATTTGCTTTTACAGTTGGTGTGAAAAAGGCGCCGCGACACACCTTAAAAAAGGCGACTTCGGTGCGACTTCTCTGTGTGTGTCAGTGCAATAAAAAAGTGTCCCCAGTCTAATTAGATAGTTGACAATTGTTGCCCCTGCTGCCCCGTTGTTGTTGCTGCTCCGTTGTTGTTGCTGCTGCTGTTGCTGTTGTTGTTGCGCGTAATTCATCAAATGTCAAAGGCAACGTCGACATTGACTGCACCTTTTGGGCGTGTTGCCTCCCACTCCGCATAGGCCTTTCAGCGGAGAAAAATTATTAAAGGATTTCGATTTTGGTTGTGCTCAAGATACCCTGTAATATAGTAGTTTTGTTTCCTATACACCGAGTATAGAGCAGGCAAATCACAGCCAATGAATCTTTAGTAGTCTTAAGATCAGAGTAGATTAAGTCAAAACTCACAGAGTAGAACAGCCTGTAAGGTATATGTCCCACTGTAAAATACTCTTTATAAGTTCCCTAAACATTTCATACAATTTTACCAATCTCTTCTTCCTAAAGTATCTTCATTAATCTCAATACGATACTATTGCATATTCTTGTAAATCGTTTAAAATTCAATGTGAAATCACAGGAAAGAACTTCTGTTATGGTAAATCCCCTTACCCTTTCCGCACTGTAAAGTATTATTTATCAACTCGCGAAACATTTCGATATGTGTTTGCCAATCTCTTCGACAATCTAAGTACATCGTTCAAGTCACTCGAGAACTGCGAAAATCCAGCAGACATTGTCGATAAAACGATGTCAAATCTCATTTTGCATATTTTCGACACCCTTTCCCAACTTCCCCTCCCCCTGCATATGGATAACATATTTTCATATATCCGGCTTTTGTCGCCAATTCGTTTTTATTGCCCTTTTTTATAGACGTTTATAGTTTTTTATGTTGCCTCGACGCATAAATTTGCTGCCACAACTTTCTCTTGTAAAAAGGGTAGTTCGATTTGTGAATAAGCTCAGTCAGCAAGGGGCGCGGGGAGGAGGAGGAGGCAGAGCAGTCTCGTTGCCGTTCGACGGCATTTTGTCAATTTTAATATTAGCGCGTGCGCCAAAAAATATGCAATAACAATTGTCATGCATGCAAATTACTTCATTTGCCTCCGCTCAGCTAGGAAATTTCGTCATAGCAAAAGATTCTTGTGGGAACGGGGAAGGGGGTCCACCCCGCCTTAAGTGAAGGGGGCACTTTGCATGATTGAATTGAATTATTGGCGCACCAAGCGACCCACCAAACTTAGAGCGCGCTTTGCCCACTTCCTTTGATATGCTCCTTCCCCCTTGCCTCCTTTCGCCTGCCCGACTGCGGTTTCAGATGCTTTATGAATTTTTGTGTGTGCTTCTTTTCAGCTATGCCCCACATTGCATAGTTTCAGGCGCTGTAGCTGCGGCTGCGGCTGGAGCGGGTTCCGTATCGGGAGTATCAAGGATTTTATGTATGCAGATTGCGTGGCGCACGTAAATCCATTTAATAGTGTTATTCGCAATGGAAAATGTCATGGCAATACACAGCACTCGCACACACACTCAGTCACACACACACACACACACAAATACTAGCACGAATTGAGCAGTCAATAACTTAAAGTGCAATTGACCCGTTTACCAAAACTATAAAACAATGCGAAAGTCAAAAGAAAAAACCCACAAAAGATTGCCAGAGCAATCTGGCATACTCAATGAGTATGACTCATGTTCCAAATCGCGGCATGTGTGAGGCACCCCACTGCTGTCATGGATTGCGAGGTATTTCAAGAGATCAAGAAATTGAAGTGTGTAAGTTACAAGTTTCAGATGAATGTCATTTGGCAATCTGCAGGATGTAAGGATGTATTTAGTCATTAAAAAAATAACTGATGTGTACAAACATTAGAGAATAAGTAACAACAAGCGAAACTATCGATAGAATTGATTAATTTTAATTTTAGAATATAAATATTATCGACAGATAATGAATTTGATGTTTGAACGAGTTGTGGTTCTGCGTGAAAGTTGTGCATGTAAAATGCTTGATTTATTTGAAATAAACATACATAGATCTTAGATCATAGATAGTATGTCTACCATCAACATTATTTTAAATAAACACTTATCGATAGAATGGTCACTATAAATATTCTCTAACATTCTCCAACAAACATGTATAATACTATTAGTAAACCTACGATACCACAGCATATATGTACAATTCATGTAAGTAGCTTTACCCTGTTAACCTTTTCTATTAGAGTACATAGGCTTTAAACTTTCCATGATTAATATAGAATTCCCAGAATTAGTCGCTGTTCTCCACTAACCATACATTTCCGTCATATTTATGCAAATATTGCTGTCTATCGGATCGGCAAATGCAGTGCACAGTTTGCAGTTCTCAGTTTGTCTGCAGTCAACCCCTTTAACCCTTAATTTGCCATCCAGTTAGGCTATACCCTAGCGTATCCCCTACCTTTCTGCCTGCCCTGCCTGCCCTGCGCTGCCTACCCGCCCACTAGGCGCTGCTGGCGTGGCTATCTGGGTCGTTTAATCGCGCGTCATTCATCATCCAAATCGGGTTGCGTTTGGCGGCGCGACGCGCAATGCGATGCGAACTATCGATAAGCCTTGTGCCTGTGTTCGGGGCGAACTTCACAAACTCAACTTAATGGCAATTTTATCGATAATGTTCGTGCTGAATTTTCGATTTTGTTTGCTTGCATGTCGGGCCGCGAATTATGAGCGATCGACACGCCAACAACTACCAAGAAATTGTGCAAATCGAGTCCGAGCTGGAGTCGAACTGCCACTGGTTGGGGTCGTGTTCGAAATCGGAATCGGACTGGGTATGGTATGGGTATGGGTTGGTGGTTCAACCGCCCAAACTCGTCTTGGGGCAGGCTGATTTAATAGTTTAGCACACAATGTGTTTGTGGGTTTTTAAATGCCACGCAGTTGCTAGAGCAGGGTATGTGCGACTTGGGAAACGAATGACAAATACAATGCAAGCTCGACTTAGATTTTGCTAGATGCCAACAGCAACTTATAGGGTATATGGCATGAAAGTTTCATTATGTTCTCAACACAGGGTATACTAAAGTCGAGCATTCTAACGCACTGCCTTCGTAGTTGACAGCTTTGGGCTTTGGTTTTTGGGCTTTGTACTTTGGTTTATGTTGCTCCGCTCGAAGCGCGGCAAATTATGAGCACGCGAATATCGAACCCTGCTGCCTGCTGCGCTTGATGGGGCGTGCCCGCCCTATCAATTAGAACTGGCGACCGAACATCTTGATAAGCATGTGCGCGCGCTCTCTCTCTCTCTCTCTCTCTCTCTCTCCCTCTCCTCTCTCTCTCTCTCGCTCTCTCTCTCTCTCTTTCTCTCTCTCTCTCAGCTCTCTGACCAGCCCCATGGCAATGCAAACAATCGGTATGCGGCCGACTTGTGTATAAATAAATAAAAATAAAGTGCCAACAACGAAATGCGCTTCGAATGGTCATTAAAATTGCGCTGGCAGCGCCTGAAAGCATGCACTGCTAATTGCCGCATAAATAACCAGCCCAACAAACTTCCTAACTTCTCCCCATTAGATGTAATACACCCCAACCCAACCCATTCCCACTCTTAGCGCTTCCGCTACCAACAAAAATAAAGCGCATTTTTATTTATCATCGAATGGATCTGGCAATGCATAATTCCATGGCGCAAAAGTATTTATAAGTCGGATAAGATTATGGGCAAATGTTAGTGACTAATGATTTCATATTTGATATACTATCTTTGGTTTGATAGAACAGTTGCTGGGAGAACTTGGGACACAGCCTTAGACTCCATGAACATCGACGGACTAGAGATAGAGCATTTGTTTTTTTTTTTTTAGACCATGGATTTTAAAAAAATTCATTGTGTATTGTGTTTGTCGGAACGGAAATGTGCGTAACAGGCAGAAGGAGGCATCTCCGACCCCATAAACTATATATATTCTGAATCAGTATCAGTAGCCGAGTCGATTGAGAAATGTCTGTCTGTCCGTCTGTCTGTCTGTCCGTCTGTCTGTCTGTATGAACACCTGGATCTCAGAAACTATAAGAGCTAGAGTCATCAAATTTTGTGACAACATACGTATATATTGCAGTGTCTCAAAGTTTTTTTAAAATTTGGACACGCCCCTTCCCGCCTCTGTAAATCAGTAATAACTATTTAAAAACTACAATATTAGCTCAACAACCAAAGTTGTATATCTTATATGACAAATACCTTGCCACGGGCGTTATGTGAAAATTTCATTTAAATCGGTCTATAAATAAGTGAGATATGATACGAATTAAACTCACTTTGAACATATACTTGTATGTATACTTAAGCAGACCTAATTTACGTAAGCATACCGAAGTTCAAATCTAGCGTCGGACACACAGCATTTTATTAAACTTTTTATTTGCATTGTATAGTAACAGAATTGGTTCACAATGCTGCTTTGCCGGTGGGCGAAGGAGTGAGACAATGGCCGAGTGGTTAGAGTGGCGGACGGCTGCGAGAGAGTGCGTGAGTTCAACTCTCGCGGTTGAAGCGGGTGCGCGGACTTTTTTTATTTTGTTTATTTATTTTATTCTAATAAACTAAAAGAATAGTTCCAGTCAAACAAATTAAATTATTTTATTTTGTCAGTTATGACTTTGCATGTTCAGTAAGATTCCAATCTTTTTGCAATTAGAATGGTAGAAAATAACAGAGATCATAAGCCCTTGTAAAGTTATGAATGTGCGAGTGGGATGCCCATACATACATGTCTGCATATCCACATGTATGTATTGGCGTCCCACTTCAACATACATTATTGCACGATTGTATATGCATAAATATGTAAAGAAAACTAAGTTCTAATTACATATATTGCGCAACTAAAACTTAAAAATCGCCTACCGCCGCCGCCCCTTATTAATGTTTTTTGAGTTTTTAATTTATTTAAAAAAAATTAATAATACAAAAGAATTTCACATGTTGATCGCGGCAGCAATCGAACCTCGAACACACTCAATATCATTGGCCTTAGAGTCCGGGACATACTCCACTCAGCCACTGAACATCTCTAGCAGCCGTCGAAAATACTGAGACATTAGACAAAACCGCCAAAAAATCAAAAAGAAGCACATGTAATGAAATTTGGTACGCGCTAGAAATGCATATGTTACATTGCACCTATTGCCTACGGTATACTTTGATAATCCATGGCCTTATACAGTCAGCTACTGACTGCAGCGTTTATATTTTTTTTTTTTAAACTTAATATATTTATTTGTTCCATTAGGAATCAGTATTCAAATGTTACTATAACCTAATGAGTATATATTTGTTACTTCTCCAAGACTCCAAGACTACACTAGTAGTGTAGTACGAGAAACTGCAAACTACTCGTAGAAGAGGTTACATGAAGTTGCATTTAGACTCCAGTAACATTAGACTATAACCAGAGATATTATACGAGCTGGTCCTGCATAGATTTGTTGAAAATGAACCGCATTTCTTTTGAACTATAGCTTTCCTCACTTGTTATTACTTTTATTTGCTTGATGTAAAGCATGCTTTGCATTACCTGTCCTCAACATTTTTCGGTGCTACCGTGTATTCCATTTTCATATTTGTACGATATATCGATATGTTCAGTGAATAACGTGCCTATCTATAAAGAAAATCGCAAGGCAAATAGTGCGAGAAATAAAAAAATATAAATCAAATCAACAAATAATAAAGAAAGTAGAGGAAAGTGGAGCAGTCCGATACTGTGAGTTGCATTAAGTTCAATTTAAGCCACTAGATCAGAATTTATGACATTGACGAAACGATAAAAATGTTGCCACTAGCCGAGTCACACACACACACACACACAGATAGTCGCGCACATGAGCACATAAATGTGCATTACGTGGCTGGGGGGCTGCTCGGAGAATGAGGCAGACACACGAGGTAAGCAGCAATATAACTGACCAGCAGCAGGAAAATGAAATGCGACGCTCAAAGAAAGTGTGAGAGAAGACTACCGATACAGGGAAAGCAAAAGCCTAAAACTATTAATTTTAACGTAGACGAACCACATGAAATGAGTAGAAAAATGGTAACGCAACTGAATTGTGCAGGGCGAGAGGCAGCAGGAAGGAGGCAAGGACTGGGAGGGGGGTAGGCAACACTGGGCAAGAGCGTAACGAGAAGGCGGCCAGCCCTTGGACAAGGGAGAAATCTATATTTACGATTATTGAAGTTTATGACGAAACGTTTTCGTATCATTTTGCGTCGCCTCATAAATGTTAAGCTAGAGAGAGATGGCAAGCGAGAGCGGGAGCGGGAGAGTGAGCGAGCCACTGTCAGTTGACACACGGACGAATGCTGAGACTGGACCAGCGTTGTGAAAGGGGGCAACATAAATGCTTCCCCACGCAAGCTGCTAATAATGCCGAGGCAGAGGCAGAGACAGAGGCGGAGGAGGACAGCGGGCGAAGCACAGGTGCCGGTCAGCGTTTCGGTTAGGGGATTTCGGGTTCGGTTTCTGGTCTGCATCGCTCTCCGGTTCTTTTGGGGGTTGCTGCTGCTGGCGTCGTAGCCGATGCTGGATGGCCGCAAAAGTGCAATAGGCTCGTAAAACCAATGGCCAAATAGCCAAACGAGAAATGCCTAAGTAAAAATGTTGTGTAATTACGTTGCGTTACGCACAGATAGAGATACACATGGAAATGGACGCTCGGAATTAGAACTGACGACGGCACACGGTGGGCGGGAGTGCCAGACTGGGCGGGGGTGATGGGTGATGCGGCTCGGGGCAACCCCAAAGGCGAAAATCATAGTCCGTCGTCCGTAGTATACCCCAACTAAGTCTTGACTACTGTCGGTTGGAAAAATCATAATTAGGCTTCGGTTTTCCCTCTCACACCAGCAACTCTGCCTGTGTGTGAGTGTGCGTGTGTGCTTTTTATTGTTTTAATGAACACACGAGTGTAATTTTAGATAGTAGAGATAGAGAGAAAGGGGGAGAGACAAGAAGCCCAGTAATGGCCCGTCAGCTGCTGCTGTCAGTACTGTCAAACATGTTATCGGTGCGGAGTTATCGTTTTGTGCTCGATAACAAACAGATATATTTGCAAATCAAGTTTACCCATGCTTTCTGAATTCTCGAGCATTGGAGAACAGCGCTGAGAAAATTATTCTAACAGCTTAGCTCGTCAAGTCAACATCTCCCCAAAAAAAATAAATCAGTTAGAACAAAAATCGTATTTTATCAGGAAATTTAAAGAAAATTTTATAAAAGGCAAATATAAATTTTGCAGGCAAACAAGTCGAAATTTTGCACATAAATTTTAATTAATTTTCGTCATATAAATATATCGAGGAAGATTCAAATAAGCAAAAAATCTAACCAATGATCTGCACGAGGGGAAATTTGTTAATTAAAAGAGTAAAACAGTAAAACATCTCTAGAGGGAACAATATATCGGTGGGTACTTTATTGTAACTAGGCATCATGCCGATGACCACAGCAGATGCCTACAAGGATCATCTGATGTGCCTGAAGCACACCATGTCGCAGCCAGTGGAGTCGCTGACTCCGCATGTGTACGAGAAGATAATAAAGACGCTGACCTGTATGCGACTGTGTGAATCCATGCACGAGCTGAATGTAATCATTCGAACTGGCATCTTTATGGCGCGTCGCGAGGAGAAGCGCTTCCTCAGGTTATATTTGCGCATTCTCTATGCCGAGATTATGGCGCACACCAACGAGACGGCCTCGAGTGCACTGGCCATTCTGCTAAACATCTACAGTCCCATGCAGTTGATCAACGAGGTGCGCACTCTGATGCACTTGAGTAACCAGGAGGAGAACGTAGTTGGCACCTCGCACTGCCTCTTCGAATGGATTCGAGTGTACAACTTCTGTGAGGATCTCAGCTTCTGGATTATGGCCTTCTTCCAGAGATTGCGTCTGCAGCAGCGATACAATGTGATAGACAAGATATCCTTTGCGAACATCGAGAAGGCATTCATGATATTTTTTCTCGCCTGAACTGCGACCTCGAGTCACTTCGGTTGTCTTTCACATGCTGTGCAACATTCATAGTATGCCACAGATATTTCACAAGGTGTGTAGTAAGGAAACTTATCGAGAAACTATAACTATCGCTTGCAATCGACAATCTGAACTCCTTTTCCTTGCAGATCTTGCCACAAGTACCGATTGTGGTAAACCATCTAAAGAGCGATCCGACAGGAGTTGATAAACTTGGTCGCGACTCATTTGTCTATGTCAAAGATTTAATGCTGCTCACTTACATCCTGATGAAGCGCTTCTCAAAGTTCGACAATATCTACGATCCTATCAAGGTTGCGCTCGAGCTGATGGAATCAACGATGACCTTCAATAATATTGCTTATGCACCTATCCAGCAGGAGCCACAGCCGCGGGCTCAACAACTAACCCAGCACGATCAGCACGTGCGTCGCTGCGGACTGGTCAACGTGGGTAACAATTGCTATCTGAATAGTGTGGTCCAAGTGCTGGCCATGACCAAGGAGTAAGTATTCTCCACTTTCCCCTCTTCTCTTTATGTTTCTTGATTTTCTTTTCAACTTCTCTCGATATGCCTTGATATTCCCTGGATCTTCTCTGGATCTTATCTTGATTTTTTCTTCACTTTTCTTCGATCTTCTCTCGATCTTCACTCGATCTTCTATAGATCCTCTCAAGATCTTCTCTGGATCTCTTGACTTTTCTTCGATCTTCTCTAGATCTTTAGATCCTCTCTAGATCCTCTCTTGATCTTCTCTGAATCTTCTCTTGATCTTCTCTGAATCTTCTCTAGATCTTCTCTAGATCTTCTTTAGATCTTCTTTAGATCTTCTTTAGATCTTCTCTAGATCTTCTCTAGATCTTCTCTAGATCTTCTCTAGATCTTCTCTTGATCTTCTCTTGATCTTCTCTTGATCTTTTCTTGATCTTTTCTTGATCTTTTCTTGATCTTTTCTTGATCTTTTCTTGATCTTTTCTTGATCTTTTCTTGATCTTTTCTTGATCTTTTCTTGATCTTTTCTTGATCTTTTCTTGATCTTTTCTTGATCTTTTCTTGATCTTTTCTTGATCTTTTCTTGATCTTTTCTTGATCTTTTCTTGATCTTTTCTTGATCTTTTCTTGATCTTTTCTTGATCTTTTCTTGATCTTTTCTTGATCTTTTCTTGATCTTTTCTTGATCTTTTCTTGATCTTTTCTTGATCTTTTCTTGATCTTTTCTTGATCTTTTCTTGATCTTTTCTTGATCTTTTCTTGATCTTTTCTTGATCTTTTCTTGATCTTTTCTTGATCTTTTTCTTGATCTTTTCTTGATCTTTTCTTGATCTTTTCTTGATCTTTTCTTGATCTTTTCTTGATCTTTTCTTGATCTTTTCTTGATCTTTTCTTGATCTTTTCTTGATCTTTTCTTGATCTTTTCTTTTCTTTACAGATTCGGCCGTGACTTCCTGTTACTCCAGACGAAGTCGGTGATGCTGCAGGAAATGCAGAAGCTGATTGCTTTGTTGCACCACTCTAAGCGTAACGGCGTGCAAGCCACATCGATCATCTCTGCCACTCACCCGGCTGACTTTTTTGCCGGGCGAGCAGCAGGATAGCTCCGAGTTTCTTGGCCACTTGTTGAATCAACTACACGATCATGAGATCAACGACTACTACCAGCACCTGGATGATCAGCTTGTTGGGTTGGATGACTTTAGCATGGAGCCCCCGCCATCGCCGAATCATCCACCAGCAACCATAGCCCCACCAATGGTCACTGAGGTGGAGTACTCGATACCCAGCGATTATCTCACCTCGGTCACTGACAAAACCTTTGCCGGGAAAGTATCTACCATCTACATGTGCCTTAAATGTGGTGCGAGGAGCCGCAACGACGACGGCTTCCACGACCTGCAGCTCTCCTTCCCCGAGTGCACTGCCAACGACAGTCTGTACTCGGTGCAGAGTCTGGTCGACATGTACTGCTCGCCCGAGATACTGGATGGCGAGAATCAATACCAATGTTGCCACTGCCAGTGCCTGCGCGATGGTGAGCGCTGTATTCAAATGACTGAGGCACCGAGGAACCTGATCCTGACGCTGAAACAGTTCAACTTTGAGAAACTCCAGCAGATTCGCACCAAGCTAATGCACAACGTCTTCCATAACGAGAGAGTGAGTTATCCTTAAAGTACATCCACTTAGACTTTAGTGCCGACCCCACTGCCCGCAGATCGTGATGAAGCTCTTCTCGAAGGACACGCTCGAAGAGATAGCTATGGTGCAGTACAGTCTCTATGCGGTTGTGGTGCACAACGGATTAACCCTAGATTCGGGCCACTACTTCACGCTGGCCTGTGATCACTTGGACAACTGGTACAAGTTCGATGACAGCTATGTCAGCCTTTCGCAATCCGCAGATATTCACAGCCTGAAGTCGCCGAACACCCCGTACATTCTCTTCTACAAGACGTGCGGCATATCGCACGATCTCACCAGCGCTGATCCCGCCTGGATCATGGAGGCTGCAGACCAACGTAATGCAGGTCCTCTGACCATAGAGGAATTGCCACTGGATCTGCAGAACTACATCAATAAGGACAATAAGTCGTACCAGTTGTCGATGCGCAAAAGGAAGAAAAGGAAGTGAAAAATCCCAAAGAGGGGGAGGGAGTCTTTTTATAGTAAAGAATAAAAAATGTTAAATTTCTTTCTAGAGAGATAAACGATCTCATAGTGTATCATTTACACACATATTGCCAGTCAATCCACAGCAACCGCCGCACAATGGGGCAACATGTAGACCATGCCACGCCCCCCCACACACTCGTACATACATATGCAGCATACGTACGCAGCAGCGTAACAAGCCGAGATAACATTTAAGCGAAATCGCTTTAAAATCAATTAACCGTAAAATCACTCGCCTATTTGCAACAACAATCGAGTCGCGCTACTCCTGCCGCACAGCCATGAGGCATGCCCCATGGACATCGATGCGGCAGTGGCGGCCAAACAATCAAATGTGGTGGCAATAACATTAACTGCCCAACCATTCATATGCAGCCCCTGCCCCGCCTCTCTCTCAGCCTCCTCTTCTGCTCATCTCTGCAGCCTGCAGACGTACAAAGAGCCCCAATGGCAGCCCCCAGTGCTGCTGCTGCTGCTGCTGCACTTGACCGCCTCGACGGTTGGGAAGGGGAGGGGAACGTGGGGAAGGGGTTCTGTGTGTGTGTGTGTGGATTGTGAGGACGTGCTGCCAGGTATTAACCTCCATTTAATGTTAAACAAAGCCGCGTTACATGTGCAGGCGAGGCTCAAAAAAAATGTGTAAAATTGTGTGTAGTGTGCACACATGGTTTGCGTGTGTGTGTGTGTTTTTGTATGTGTGTATGGGTGTGTGTGCTTGTGTATGGCACACCCACTCTGCAGCATCGTCAGCCGCCAAACGTTTCGATTAACGTGCGCAAACACAGTGGGAAAAAAGGCAAAACGTGCAGGGACAGCAAATTGAATTGCTCGCAAACAGCGCAGCGACCTGCACAGAAAGCTAAAGGCAAAAAACGACAGCATTGGAGTAGGAGTAGGAGCAGGGGCAGGAGCAGGAGCAGGAGCAGCAGCAGGAGTAGCACCCGAAACAGAACCCAGAGTCGTAGCCAGTGTTGAAGCTTGAAGTCCGAGTCGCACATGGTGCAAGAGAATCAGCTTCATCGTCATCAAAATCATTTTAAACAAAACGGACTAATTAAGCGCATGTCGTTCGTTTGCCATCCTCCACCCTCCTTCACTGGCCAGAGTTGAGTGCCGCTCCTCTTTCCTCCCAGGCTGCCTGCGACAGAGAAAACCAAATCAGTCTGGCTTACGAATGCAGTTTTGGAGTAGATAAGCTAAAGAGTAAAGCACTTATCAGCCGAATTCGAAACAAAGAAGATAAAATATAGTATGGGTACCTATTCGGGTATCTATATTTCTGCATATATACCCTTTGGCAGAATAGAGCGTGCCTAAGCAGATACCTATACGATAGATCTGTATACCCATTGTCAGATATTGCAGCAATAGTCAGGAAAAAATCGCTTTTTGAGTAGTCTGTCACGTGGGTCGGGGGAGCTAAGGCGCTTTGATGTATGCGAGTCAGTTGCCCAAGCCACACACCCCACAGACACACACCAACACACACACACACACACAGCACACATCATGCAGACATAGGACACACTTACTATAGAAGCGAAAGAACTCAGACAGATACGCAGAGAGTTTTTGGTGTATCGTCGCGTAAATCCGTCTTTGAATAATGATGCCGTTGATAGCTGGGATTATAACCCAGGCACAGACACACACACACAGACACAGACTGAGGTATGTGCCAGTGTGTGTGTGTGTGCAGCCTGGCCATTTATTTATTATGCCACAATATTCAATGACCCTTAATGGCATTTCGTAATAAAAATATTGGATTAGTTTGTTAGTTTTGGCCGCGCTGGAGCATATCAACCACCGTTGAGGGGCGCCCCGACGCCGCCACCCACTGACCCACCCGATTCGACTCTGCCACTGGGAACTGGCCACTTGGGCACTTTATCAACTGGACTAGCATTACGTATTCCATTAAATGCCTAATGAGCCCATTGTGCTCTGCTCTGGTGTCATCAGGGGCCAACCGATGCCAGGTACTCAGTGATCAAAGGCAGCGGCGCGTGCATATGCCACGCCCACGCCCACAATCGGCATATGGTTAGGCTCTTATTAATTGCGAATAATAGATCAAAATTATAGATAAGTCAGCAAAGAAATATGGGAAAAAGCTTGTTAGCACGATGCTTGCACAAGCTAAAGATGAATGCGATAGTTTAACGATAGTAACAGATGGAAACAAAGGCAACTGTCAGCTAATGCAAACTATCGATATACTCGTATATAACACGATGCAAAGCAAACTGCCAGCTACGATACTTTTGCGATATATCGTAGATACCTTTCGATAAACTCCATTTATTTATTGCTCTTACTATCGCACGTTGCCCACATCGTTTGTTGTTGTTGTTTTAAATGAGAGCTAGGAAAGATTAAGATATTTATCCTTTGCTACTTTCATATTCATGTAGCATATTAAAATACCAAACGCCTGCTGACCCGGCACGTAATCGAAACCGTAGTCGGACCCGCACTCTGGGACGCTGACGGAGCTGAAGCTGAAGCTGAAACAGGAGGCGCAGATGGATACGGAGACGCAGACGCAGTCGGGTCTGGATGGGCAGGAAGCAAGGACCTTAACTCGAAACGGTGCATGCATGTGACATAATAAATATTAATGACAACTGACCGACAGCATTGCCATAGATCCCTGCCCAGTGGGTGGTCACGGGAGATGGAGTTGAAGAGGGAGAGGTTGAGGTTGAGGGAGGCGTGGCTCGTCGGTGGTGGTGGTTGGGCGGTCTCTGGGTCGACGTTGACACACATTCGACATGTGACAGATAAATTATGGCAATTGGATGAATGCCGCCGCACCTCTTCAGACCTGCAGCTACCCCATCTCCCCCGTACCACCCGTCCCACCTTCGACTCCCACCCTCCCTTTGCATGGGTCAACATCGTGCAATTTCGCCTCAGCCATGAGATCATTTTTCATTTTCATTTCATTTCGTATTTTTGTTTTCTTGCTGCCTTCTCCTTGTTTGTTTTTTCTTCTTTCGGGTTCAGCTTGTGACATATGTGCGCTCTGCTCTAATGGCAGTCAAGTTTATGCATGCACGCCACACCATACAGCACACACACCCACGCACTTACACACACACACACACACACACACAGGAGTAAAGTATCCCTAATAGTTTTTCAGCGCTAATGACCGAACGACATCAGACTGAAATGAATTACAATAATCATTTATTGCTCAATATTTTTGCCTTCAGCTAAGGGCGCATCTAACGGTGCTGTGAGTGATAAATACAGTAAGCAAACACTTCGGGGAATTCTGATCACCTTAATGCGTTTTCACCTAGCTTCATAGTGAGTTATTATTGATAACTGTATTGATATATGTTGATATGTATTCATATATGTTGATATATTTTGATATGTATTAAAATATATTGATTATCATAATTATGTATTGGTATATATTGGTATATATTGATATTTGTTGATGTGTATTGGCATATACATGTAAATATGTTGATAATTATAGATATATACAGATAAATGTTCATATACATTGATATATAATAATATATTTTGATACATAGTGATAAATATTGGTATAAAGGTATAAATACGAATATGTAATGATATATATTGATATGCATTAAAATGCAATGATATGTACAGATATACAATGATATATATTGATATATATATATTGATATTGATATCGATATGTGTTGATGTATTTTAAGATATATAAATATATATTTAAATATATTGACATACATATACATTGATAGCTATTGATATATGTATGTTGATATACATTGATATATATTCATCAACATTGATATATTTTTGATATATATTGATATATTACTTTTATTACTTTACTATATTCTTTGCTTTTTATGATCTACTTTGAATGTGGAATGTTTAATTGTCCACCTTAGTGAAACATACAAAGACAGACATACTTGTAGATATACTTCTTAAATATTCTTCTGACTTCATCGTCACTGCCCTATCGTCGTTCCTCCCCTCACCAGGGCCTGATTAATAGGCCTCCATCAATGCGAGTCAAGCCATATGTCACCAGGTACAATCGAATTGGGGCAGCCAATTTATTTATTTATTTATTTATTATTTGCGCTGCACAGAAGCCGCCTTCAATAATGAAAAGCTATAGAAAAGCTGCACAGGATTATTTACCAACAACAAGCTTAAAGTGAAAGCGTATTCAAAGCAATGAAAGAAACCAAACAAACAACGCGACGAGCAACGGCAAACCGAACCTGCCCTGCCCTGCCTCCTTCCATTCCTTTCCCTCAAAGCCCTGGTCGCTGTGGTGAGGGGGAGGCGGAGGCAACGGCGGAGGTCGGTCTGCTCTCGAGGGGGTGGTGGGTCCAAGTAATACGCGTATATAAAAGAATCAAAAATCTAGATTTTGATTTGAGATACTTCGGACTATGGAGACAGACTGGCAGCTTGTTTAGTTTGAATTGGAAGCAATAGAGGCGGAGGCGGGGGGGATGGGGGAGTTTGGGGCAGTCACCCAGCCCGGATTCGGGACCGGGTCAGACTGACTGAGGACTTAGTGGTGGGTCTGCGGATCTGTATCTGTTTCGCCAGTCGCCGAGTCGAGTCAAGTCGAGGGCCGCAAGTCAAGTGGCGCTTAGTGCGTAGCAAGCGCGCGTTTCACTCGCGACTAAAACCGCTCGCACCGAGCACGGGTTTTGTCTTGTTTTGTTTTGTTGGGTTCTCCGTTTCACTTGGCGTTCTGTGTTTTTTTTTTTTTGTTTGTTTCTTGTTTTTTTTCCCTTATGGATTCCACTTCAATGAATTGAAAAATTGCCTTGAACAAATTTGAAGCGGCCCCGTTGAAATCGCGCGCGGCTGCTTTGCATTTGGCTGTGTCTCTCTCCAAGGTTGGGCGAATGTCTTGGAATCGGAGATGGGGCCAGTGTGGAGGGGGAGGGGGGCAGCATTTTCCTAAACATGACATTTGACATTTGATAATGTCATTTGCCGCGTAATTGTTTTTTGATTTGATGCTTCGCTTTGGCGTCGCTCGTTATTGTTGTTTTTATCTGCCACTTTGGAATGGCGGAGCATCGTCCATGCTTGTGGCAGGAGCAGGCGCAGGCGAACGCGAACGCGTGCAGCGCAAATTGATTTGACTAGCGATGCGTCGAATGACCCCAGCAAGGGAGATACAGAACGGAAAATGAAATATCTCTCCATCAGGTAGAGATAATTGAAAGAGATTACTTATACTGACACGGAAAGATAAAGAACTATACAGATAATACTCTTTAGATCCCTCGAGCTTACATAGTTTTCCCATCCAAGGCTCCTCAAATGGCAGTTGAAGCTACCCCTACAGCAGCACTTGGACACGCCCAGTCGATTATTGGTTACCTATTGGTTATTGGTTTTCTGCTCTTGGCTATTGGACATCGATACGTGCGCCGAGCAGGCGCAGTAGACGCCTCTGGAGAGGGAGCAGGCTGCACAGACTGAATCGTGTGCGCTTGCAACGATTTGCGAATAAAAAAAACGAAGTGAAAAGGTGAACGGCAAAAAAATGATAGAGAGAAAGCAAGAGAGCAAGAGAAAGCGAGACAGAGTAAGAGAGAGAGTGTAAAGCGTTGCATGAAATTGGCAGTCGTTTGCCTGTCGAGCGGGGGAGGGAGAGAGGGACGGTAAGGAGAAGTGTGAGAGCTGGAGAAAGAGCGAAACCAGGAGCAGGGCCACCATTCAGCATGGCCAGCCACTTTCGCCTAGGACCACCCGAAAGGCAGAACGTTAACCTTAAATTGCGCTCCATTTTTATATAGTTTCCCCCGGGCAGCGAGCCGGTGTCAATTTCGGGCTGCAATCGCATTCGTTAGGCACACGGGGGAATGAAGGAGTACATGGGATTCGTCGGCGAAAGGGTTACAGTTGACCAGCACAAAATAAAATGCAAAAAACTGTATTTATTTCTATGTTTGGCTTATAGAACCGCATCGCACCGCACTGAACTGAACTGAATTCAGGCGCCTGGATGCCAAATTGTCTGGGCTGTGGCAAGATCTAGGTAAGGCCCATTACAGAACACCATTCTGATTGCTTAATAAATGGCATAAGTTGCTCATAAGCCTGCCATACCTTGAAATACTTCTTTATAGTAACTTTTCATATATTTATTCTATCGGTACTTATCGAATTATCGATCTTACTTGCATCTCTAAGCTAGGTCGCCAAAACTCTATAATAACTACAGAAAATGAGTAAGGAACTCTGTTATGATGGATTTAAAAATAACATAGGTTGCATTAAGTTTTGCTCTGCACTAATCTCTTATATTTAAATTCATATCGATGCTTAGTGAAACTATCGATCTTACTTCCATCTCTAAGCAGAACTTTTGTTCTCCTGCTTATTGATCATCAGTATACTTAATGATATTGAGAACCTTTCTTTTATTGAAAGAACCCACCGCACATCGAATGCCACAACTATCGATAACATTCAGCTCTGTCGACAGCTTCTAATTTGTAGTTTCAAGTGAATTCAGTTGCAGCTTTCTTAGTTCTTTTCTTTCTTCCTATGCTCAGTCACCCCAACCAGACACGACTAATAACTAACGCTCAGTCTGCCCTCTCTCTCTCTCTCTTCTTTTCTCTCTCTCTCTTTCCTTCTCTCTCTCTCACTCTCTCTCTCACTCTCTCTCTTTCTCTCTGTGACTCCCTCCCGGCTCTATCAAACCCTACAAAGTTAGTTTATGGCCAAAGTTCAGCTTGAAAAAATACTACATAGAACTCATAAAAAATTTTCGAAAAAAAAATGAATAAAAAATTGGCCAAATGCTAGTCACAAAAAAGTCACAACGTGTGAGAAACGTGAAAATGTTGTACGGCAAAAAAAAAAAAGAAAAGAAAAAAGAGCAAGCAAAATGCAGACGAAAAAAAATTGGTTTGTAACGCAGTTTTTTTTCTTCGTGCTTGGCTTTTCATTTGGCGTTGGCAGCCATTAGAGCAAAAATCAGCAGCATCAGCGGGAAAATCGTTAGAGGAGTGTGCAGAGAAAGGGTGGGGGTCCGTGTTGGTTAGGGAAATGCAGTGCTGAATAAAGGTTAGTTTCAGCTGCTGTTGTTGCTGCTGTTTTTGTTGCTGCAGTTTCAGTTGTTGCCACACATGTGGAAATTGTGCGCGTTTTGCAGTTTTTTAATTGACCAACAAATTTATTTGATTCGTTAGCGACGCGGCGTTTTTAACCGCTAAGACTTTTATTTATTTATTTGCATGTTGTTTTTTTTTTTTTGTATGCCCCCTACCGACCACTTAAATAATATAGTATTTATACAAGCTTAAAGTGCCGGTTGAACCGAAGCACGTCTCCCTTGGCTTGGCCAATTGAAATTCAAGGCAAACGATGTCTCCTCAATGGGGAACTCACGGGGGCTGCGGGGTGCGGGGTGCTGGGCTTGTTGTTTCTAAGGATTACATATTGGTAAACAACGATTACAACAACAGGAACAACAACAAGGGGCACGAGAAGGACAAGCAATAACAGCAACAACAACAACAGCAACAACAACAACTTATTGTGCTACAAATTTGTTTGCCCGACGAGGAAAAGTTGTTGGGGGCCAGGGGGAAGCAAGGAAGAGCTGCCAGGGGCTGTTGGGGCTGTTTGATTTGATTGTTGACTTTATTGGTCAAGCGGTCCTTTGGTGTCTGTTGTTGCTGCTGCTGCTGCTGCTGCCGTTGTTCTTGGGCTTGTCTTGGTCGACTGCCTGAGCTGCTGTTTGTGTTGTTTTAACGATATTTAATCTATGATTAGAATCGTTTTTGGCCAGTGGAATCAATTAAACGCTACACTTGACTTAATTTATTGTCGCGTTCGGTATGCGCAAAAGACAAGTAGCCGCCAGTCGACTGCCCAAATACCCTGTAGAGCGAGGCAAGAGTCGTGTGTGGGGTATGCAAGATTACAGGTTAAAGAAATAAAGAGACTAACTTGAAGTTTACCTTAAGTAGTGACTGCTTAAATACCCTGTAGACATGTGTGGAGTATGCCGGATTACAGGTCGAAGAAATACCAAGAATCACTACAAATTAGACTGAATATCAATGACTTTGAAAGACTCTTGGCAGATACTCCCATTGCACAGAGTTTTCTTATATATCGACCGGTTTTTCAATCTTACGTAGTATCTATGAGTCGTTCATTCCAAGCCCAAGGAATCTTAGTCGCTTTATCTATATCTGTATTTTGGTTTTGTCGGCATTCGAGTATTTGTGCACAAGTTCGGCTAACCGAATACACAAAAATCCGATGCAAAATGATATCATATGAACCGAAAATGCTCGTAAAATCAAATTGGCCTCTGCCCCTGCGCCGTACCCCCTTTCCCCCCTCCATCCCAGGCCAGCAATCGTTCAGTCGAATACCAATAAAAATACACCAGCAAATCTTGGCACACACAAACACTTTGTCGGTCCGCTTTGCTCGCTTGTTGGTATTTATCTTTATAGCTCGATCTCTCGTTCTCTGACCGACGACGACGACCAAAGATAATTTGAGTACTTTGGCCAGCGGGGGACCATTCGTATACATACATATATGTGTGTGTGTGTGTGTGCTAAAGCAGAAGCTAAGAATCGCAAAATTAAATGAAATAATAAAGCATTTAAAAGTCCGATCCGACTGTGACTTCACACAGCATTAATCTCTAGCAATATCTGCGCAATTCAACATAAAATTCTCAACTGCACTTGTGTGTTACCATTTCATAGATCATTTGCCATTTCAGGAGAGTGAGAGTGCTGAAGATTGATTTAAGAAATACTCGTGTAATGCCAAAATGAATGTTCTTTCTTTCCAGTCAATACCAAATTGAATATTCCTTCATATCAGTTTGAGTACCTTACAGAATCACAGTCTCCAATCTCCAGTTCAATATGCTTCTCTATCAATTCCAGTACCTTACAAGTTTGTAAGCAGTCCCAAAGTCAATATTCTCTTCTATCAGTTCCAACATCATTGTAGATTGTGATTAAAGTCATACAAATCAACTGCCACTCGATTTGCATGAGCACACAGCAATCAATCTGACAATTTGCAAATATTCTGTCGCTTCAAAGACGAATGCAAATGACCTACACAACCACAGGCACACTGAGCGCAAAAAAGGGCTTTGAGGTTTGAGGTTTGTCCATTAAAAATTCTGTTTAATGATGCAATTGGAATTTGATGAGTCGCAAAAACGGAGGCAGCTGCTGTTGATGGAACGCAATCAATGCGTTGCCACTTTCTGGACAGCAGACACGCAGTTCGAACACGGGTGCACGAGTCCGTAGTACTGATTCCTGATGATCCATACATGTGCATGTGGAGAAGAGGGGGTGGGAGGCAGAAGGTGCGCCGTGTCAGGCAGGTAAATTGCAACCAATAATAATGAATAATTGAAAATCCAATTAAACACCAAATGAAAACGGAGGCGTACAACATTCGTTGCTGCCGTAGCCGTAGCCATAGCTGTTGCCATTGCCATATCCATATCCCATAACACACACACACACACACATACACACACACACACAAAGAGAAAGAGACAACCACACACCCCGTTACGCAGATTCGACAAGGCCGTGCGGCCAGCGGTGGCTGCTGGTGTTGATTTTGCCGGCTTTATCGAAGGACATTAGCAAACGGTCGTTGGATTCGGTGAAAATGCAATCAAAAGTGTGGGCCAACATAGCCAAACAGACAACACACACACACAGCAGCAGCAACAACAACAGGAAGGTGGAACAACAACGAGAGAGTAACGACAAACCAAAGCGACCTGCATAGATGACACCCCAGGGACATGGCCAAAGTCAATGAATGGTAATAGGTGTCGACATGGCGTTAGGGCGTTAGGGCGTGGCGGCCATTCTCAGCCCCCGCATGTGTCCCTGTGTGTGTGTTTGTGTGTGTTTGTGTCTGTTTGTTGTTGTTGCGGCTTTATTGGTGTTGTTCTTGCTGATTGCCACTTTTGACCACGGATCGAATGTGCCACAGTCTGCTGCAGGCTTGCCGCCCCTTGCTGTTCCACCTCGTGATGCCCTTTCAGGGTCTGGCTCATGTTCAAGTCGTCGACAGGTTAGCTCCAGTTTGGTGTGGCCAACATGCATTAATTGCCAGTTAAATTGACTTTGACTGCGACTGCGACTGCGACTGCTTCGACGCCGCCGCTTTGTGCCCGAGCATTGATTCTGTTTGATGGATGCAAATCCGAGACAGATCCAAGAGATTGCCATGCACTCGAGCAATTACAACTTCATTAATTACCAAGTCTTGAATTCGGTATGGGTTGCCCCCCTAAGAAATTGGCGAAATTGATGCGAAAGCGATTTCCCTCGAGCTGAGCATGTCAATTATGACGGCGCGTGTCTTTCTGTTTGTTTGCCACGAGAATATGTTTCATATTTTTGCACACAAAACAAACAAATATTGTGTGTATCGAAAGTGCCGCAAGGCGATCGCAGTTGCCGCTCCCCCTCCCTTCATCATACTCTAACATTCCCCTCTGCTCGCTTTGCAGCTGCAACCCTCGCATCGAAGCCGCAAACGCATTGCAAATTGACGCCCGCGGGCGTGGCAAGACAAAAGTTTATGTGCTGCGACAGACAGACAGACACACACACACACACAGTCACACACTCATATACACACACATACACGTGTGCGTGTATACATTTTTGATATAATTACACGCAAATATGCCGCTAACGTTAACATTTTCGCCAAATTGAGTTGAGTTGAGCTTGAATTCAGTTAGGCAGGCAAGGTGTGCGTGTGTGTGTGTTTGTGTGGTGTGTGCGTGGTGTGTGGTATGTGTGTGTGTATTCGTCTGCATGTTTTCTGTCGAATGTTGTTCAATTAACGTGGCTCTGTGTTTTTGTTTTTGTTATCTGTTCGCGAATCTCATCACTCTCTCTCCCTTCGGCGCGCACAACAGAGACACACACACAGCACACACAGCACACACACACATACACACATCACAGCAAAATGGCACCGCGAGCGTTTCGTGCTCGACTCAATACTTTGACTGCAGTTGGCCCTGCGCGGCGTCTACCTCGACGTGGCATCAACATGTTGCACAAATATAAACATAAATCAATTAACAATTTCGACGAGCAGCGAGTGACGCTGGCCCTGCACACTTTTTTGGCCTGTCGCCTGCGGCACTTGCAGCAACAGCAGCAGCAGCAGCAGCGACTCGAAATCGACAATTTGCGACAGCTGCTGCGGACGAAATTGCGCATTGCCTACTTTTAGGTGCGCCCCGCAAATGCCAGGCTCAGCTGCTGGAGCAGTGTGAGTGCGAGCAACTTTGCTGATCAAATTTGAGTGTGCTCAATCGAAAACTAACACACAGTACGTGCGTGTGTGCGTGTGCCACATGTGTGTGAGTGCGTGTGCTTGTGTGTGTCTGTGTCTCTTGTGTGATACTTGTAATTAAAGCCTTCAACTCCGAGTATTTTGTTGAGCTTTTTACACTACGCTAAATCTTCTACGATTTAGGCAATCATTGACTACGTACTGCATACTATTCATATACTATATAAAGGCATTATTTTGTTTTTATATCACATGCAGAAGCAGTAACCAAAAACTGTTTTCGTTGCCTGTCAATTATTCAGTTTGCAGCTCGCATATTTAATGCGGTCGGATTCGCATAAAGTCAATGTTCGTCCCTGCCATTATGCCCAAACCAGATACAGACACAGCACACACAAACACACACACACACACGCAGAGAGGTAGACAGTTGCACGATATAACACACATGACCACAATGGGGCGCATCGCAACAAACCGAACCAAACCGAACCAAACAGAACCAAACAGAACAGAACAGAAACCAAAAAACTTGTTTCATACATTTTCTATTCAAAATGTAATTAAACCCTTTCGTTGCTGATGCTGCTGCTGCTGCTGCTGTTGCTGCTCATCTAATTACAACAAAAAGGCATCCTTGCCCGACCGGGACGGGGACCAAAGCAAGATGCCAGTTTCCAGTTCCATTTCTCGAGTTCTACTCGAAGCAAAGCCCGGAAGGGGGAGCAATATACTCGATAATTGCAAACGAAATGGCACACAGGCGACAGGCAGCGACAATAACTTGAAATGGGGCAGGACTCTGCCACCCGGACCCTTCTCTTCCCCTTCCCCTTCCGTTCCCTCCCCTCGCCTTACTCAGCTTTTCCTTAAATATCTTCAAAGTCATTAAATTTCACACATGTTGGAGGCAAAAGCTGAATGCTTTTAATTTTAAAATTATTGTCATTAATTGATTTTTGATATAGCCCAAGCTAAGTCCAAAGTGGAGAGTCAAGTCAAGCCATAAATCTGCGTGCGTGCGTCTGTGTGTGTGTGTGTGTAAATTTACAGTTAGCTCGAGGAGTGGTAGCAGTGGTGCCGCAGCATCTTTTTCGAACAGTTGTGTTAAGTGCTAGAAAACAGTTACAAAAATAATTAGTGACTCTGAAAAAATAGCTAGATCCAAAAGGGTTAGCTGCCTAGCCATGGTCTGGCTTGGGTTCCGGGTGGATGCCACTCGAAGGTGAGAACTGCCAGGAGGAGGAGGGGGGTGAGAAGCAAATGGATCTGGTATTCTACTAGGGGGAGGGCCGGAGGTTGTCTCTGCTGAACTTTACGGTTATGTGTGATTATTGAGACCATTATTTTTGTTTAATTACGTTACGGGCGTTAATGTGCGGAGAGCAGCACCAGCTACGGCAGCAGTGCCTGCCCTGCCGCACTCCCCAAGCTCAACCAGGTTACATTAATTTCATTTTATACTTATATTCAACAGCAGCACAAACAAAAGCAAACAAATTGTAAAAAAAACATTTTCCGGGAATTTTCAATATATGGTTTTAGTAGTTTCGCCCGGGGGTGGCATCCGTAAGGGGTTGATTTTTATAAATAATATGATCTAGTTAAACAGAAACCAGCCTCGAACTGATATCTGGCAGTGTGGCAAATGGTTAATAAACTGAAACTGAAAATGATAATTATCATGTCCTGTAAACATGCACAGCAGACATCCTATATGCCATATTTTGTGCAGGTAATCAAAGTGCAGGTAAGTAAGGTAAATCACGTCTTTGAAACTAGTCCTTATATCCGATGCTTCCATGGAATAACTTCGAATCAAAGATAATCCAAGCACACACAGTATGTAGCGTCCATTTGGGTTTTGGGCCTGGGCTTGGGCTTACCAGGGTAATCCCGGAAAGTAGGCAACAATATTTTATTTTATTTTGCATTCACTTCTTCGTCTTCTTCTTCTTCTTCTTCTTCGTCCCGGCGACAAATTTGTGACACGTTTCCGACACTTTTGCCATGTCGATTTTTCTTAAGCAAAACGTTTGTCGTTCGCCCGTCTCATATATATTTTATAACTTTAGACGAGGACAAGAAAAGAAGGAGAAGGAGGACTTGGCTGCGATACGAGTATGCTATATAGACACATGCATATATATACATACATATATCAGGCTGATGGCTTTGTGCCACGGAGGGAGGAGGGCTGGAATCTGACGCTGGGGTGCATGAGGTTACCTGTGATAGAAGGAGCAGGGGTAGAGGTGTAGATACCAGGAGGTGGTTGAAAGATAACCGTCAGTAGCGTTGACTCATACGCAAATTTTTACTCATATGCCTGTTCCTGTTCTGGCCACGACTCACACTGTTGTTGTTGTTGTTGTTGTTGTTGTTGCTGTTGTTGTTAATGGTTTGATGGGTTTAAAGTCGTGCGGAGGGTGCGTCAATGTATCGCCTGCCTGGGTGCCCCCGCTCGCGATGCTCGTATATTTTGCATATGGACGCACGCCTGGGCGGGCTCTGTGGATTGCCGAACAGCCACCGAAGCAACCGCTCGACAGTATCTTATGGCTTTAATAACTTTAGTGCTGGTACGTGCCATTGATCCTTGATGTGCATGTGTGTGTGTGTGTGTGTGCTTTCATATGCATAGGTGAGACGAGAGTGTGTCGCTTGCCGCATGCGACAAAGGATTTTTTGGTGCCCAACCCCATGTTATATGAAATATGAACTTGGGAAAGATTCAGACAGAAAATAATCAATTTGATAAGTGTATCAAGTCATTTTTTATGAATTACAACAAAGTTATTTGCTTTGTTTAAATCGTGTGAGCCAAACAGATCAGCAGCCATTTTGATTAGCTCTTGTTTGCTCTTCTGCAATTGAGTTGAAATCGTTCTGTTGCCTTTACTCCTGCGCCTTTATGCAGTACAACAAGCAACTAACTCTGCTATCTCTTTTACGCCTGCACTCTTACTCCCACTCTGCCCAATTATTGGTAGACATTGACACTCTATTGACGGCAAAAACAATGCAGTCAGTGCCAGCATTGTTTTTGCTCTCTCAATCTAATGCGCTCTCTCAATTAGGAATTTAGTGAGAAAGCAGCAAGGCTCTCTCGTTTTTGCTGCTCTCTCAGTCTGACTTTGATTCCTAATTGAGAGAGCCTTTGCCTTGCTGCAGTGCAGTGCAGTGTACTGCTTGTGCCCGGCACTGCTTTGTGTTGTTAGTTGTTCTTGCTTTTGCAGTTACTGTTGCTCATCCCGTTAGTTGGGCAATTTGTTTTTGGAATTTGCATAGCCAGCTGCTGGAATTCAATGTGCGCTGGGCGCAACAGAGACAGACGCTGTATGCATGGATGCCGTAGAGAGCAGCAATAACAACAACTGCGATCGATGTACCTGAGAGAGAGAACGGGAGTGCACTCTCTCGCATGCAATCAGTCTCTCTCGTTTTCTCTCTTGCAGTTGACAATAGTGATGCAGTACCAAGAAAAACTAAGCTTTGCCAGCCATTTCGCTTCACTGCGTAAATATGTTATTCGAATTCGCTTCGCCTTTCGCCTGTGGCGGCACCATTCCCCAAACAATTCGCCCCCATTTGTTGTGCCTAGTTTGGGGCAATTTTGTATATGACTTTGTTGTTGCCTTATCGCCGTTTTTATTTGCCACTTTTGATGGACCATTCGCTTGTTTCTCGTTCTCTTTCTCTTTCTCTTTCTCTTGCTGTTTGCCACTTTATGCATAAATTTCATTTTCTTCTCTACGCTTATTGTTCACTTCTTTTGCATATTGTATTTTGTGTTTCGTATTCTCTTCGTATTCATCTCTTTGCTTATTTATTTACGACCGTGTGTGTGTGTGTCTGTGAGTGTATCTGTGTGTGCGTTATTAATCTTCGTGGGAGTTATTGCTATTTTCCCGTTGCTCTTGGAATTATTTGTAATTTTTTTGTTGTCAGCAGGAAGCCACAACAACTGAAGCTGCACACACCCACACACACACAAAAGTACCTCTCCCCCCCTCTAGCAGGCGCCCCAGCGCAATGATTTGCGTTCATTTGTGTATGAAATTAAAATCACACCCATGAGATGCATTGGGTGGCGGTGGAGAGGCGCAACTTGACCCTGGGACCTGCACTTGGTAGCTGATGAATATACAACAAATACTTGTATATACATATATCTGGTATATATCTGGTATGTATCTGGTATATGTATGTATTTCTATTTAGTTGTTTTTTTTTGGTTTGCCTTCATATTTTATTTGGTTTCTTTTTATTTTCAAAATGGTCACCCCGTGGGCAATGGAATTCCGCGTCTGCTCCAACTGTAAATTGAGTTGTTGCCCTTTCGTCGAAGCAGCCGAGGCTGGCTAAACTTTGGCCGCCGCCTAATTCATTCATGAAAACTGTTCAACTGCCTCCTCCCCCTCGCCCTTTGCTTGTTGCGTCCCCCCCATCCACCATTCACACCTCGCCTCTATCTGCTGCTGCTGCTGTTGCTGCTTAGCATACAATTGCCACATTAACTTGCCAGCCCCCCAAAGATAAATCGCGCAGCTAGCTGTGAATTTTGTTGTCGTTTCTTGTGTCGATGTTGTTGCTTTTGTTGTTGCTGCTGTTGTTGCAGCTATTTCGCACTAAAGCCTGCAGCACAACACACACCAAAATCGAGACAAGTTTGGAGGAAATGCTTTTTTGCAAAGTGCATTTGAGGCCTCAAGGCACAACAACAAAAGCAAGTGGCAGCCGCGAGTTGAGTTCGAGTAAAGCTGCAGCTCGAATACGCTTCCAAACTTGGTGCAAAACTAGTGCAACGTTATACATGCAACACTCAGTCAATGCCTTGTCGGATTTCAATGTGTTCCAGTAGATGCCAAGGGTGCTCTTTAAAGTCTCGCATATCCTGGTTATATTCAGTCCGATCATAATTAAATAATCACATACCATTTAAAATAGAGTTAATGCCATGTAACTTACATTACTTTGATAGTTTAGTTTAGATGGCAGCTATAATGCAGCTTTGGAATAGATTTTACTGATTTACAGAGGCGGAAAGGGGCGTGACAAAATGTTAAAAATCAATTAAGCTGCTTGCAATGTATACGAGTCTTATAACAAAATTTGATGGCTGTAGCTCTTAAATGTTCTGAGAAGAAGGCGCTCATACAGACAGGCATCCAGATAGACTGACTTAATATACTCGGCTGTTGATGCTGATGCGGAATATTTATATTTATAGAGTCGGAGATGCCTTCTTTGCCTATTGGGCTCATTCTCATCCGACAAACACAATAGAACATGCATTTTTAGAAGGAAGCTTAAATGCATCCACCTGCAATTAGAGCAACTTGAATGCAGCTCAAACAGTGATCAGTGATATAACGTTGTCTAACTTGCCCAAACTAAAATAGAGTAGAGTGCAGTAACAACAGCAACCACAACAGCAACAACATTGGCAACAATAACAAAGACATGGAACAGTAGAGAAGCATTTTTAATGTGTTTGCGCTTTAGCCAAAAGTTGGCGTTGGGCCCATTTTTCTTGGGCTTGTTAGATGCGGCTGCTCTAAAGATTCGAAACACTTTGGCAAAAAGGTTCGCGCAGAGCAACAGAGACTGCTGCCGAGCAGCCAAGTGCAAGAGCAGGCAGACAGCAACAGCAACAACAACAACAACAACAACAACATTGACATTGTTGTAGTTGTAGTTGTTGTTTATGATACGTCAGTTGTTGCAGTTGTTTGAAGAAGTTGTAAGAAATAGGCTTGCCAGCGACGACGACGAGGCCAATGTAGATGAAGTGAAGACTGAGTCGCTGACTGAGACTGCGACTGAGACTCCGACTGAGACTGAGGCGACTGCGCTGGCGACTGCGACGCAGACAGAAGACTGTTGTGGCTGTGGCCGGTCGAGGAGGAACCGCCAACCGCCAGACAAATGAGCAGCCACCGCACTGAGCCGACGCACAGTGGTACAAAGCAGCACAAAATGTGCACAATTGAGCAAGCATCAGTGCAGACTGACTGTGACACACGGTGCCAGGGGCACCAAAATGAAGTAGTTAAAAAATGCGCTAAAAAGTCGTAGCATCTATTACTGCAAACGCATTGACTGTGGCCACTTCTGCTGCCTGTCCTTCTCTCCCCCCTCTTGTTTCTTCTGCTTCTGCTTCTTCTTCTTCTCCTACATGCAAATGCAGGAAGTTGCCGTTGCACGAGAGACCGGCCCACTGAGCCAACCCGTTGATGAATTAGACGCTGCCTCGTGGGCACAGCATGGACAGCGGACAGTGAAGTGACGGTAAGCCAACGGGGTGAGGGCTGCATGGGAGTAAGGTGTGACGGGGCAGGGGAGGTGAGCAGGCATAGCTGCATAGCTCATTTTTCGCATGCAGCGAGTGAGAGACAATTCATTTATTAAACTGCACTTAACATCAACACCACATCATCATTAATTTTGCCAGCCGTGAAGAGGGAGAGAAAGAAGAGAAAGATGGAGAGAGAGAGGGTGAAAGAGTCGGACACATGGAATATGGAAATGTGAACACGGCCGCCAAATGTTGTGCGAGGTGCTTACGCGTTGCGTTGAGGAATTTCCCTAGAAGCCTTTGACAGGCGCTCTCCAGGCAACCATTAATAACGCGCGCGCCTGACAAAAGTTATCACAAAATTCCAACAATCAATTGAAAATTAATTCAGTGGGAAAATGAGTTTGAATTTATGTTAAAATATTTTTAATAAGACTTAACAAATGTGACCAGTATAAAGATAAGTAGTAGTAGATAACAAGCAATCGAGTATCTTTTATATTTATACACTTGCGGAGGGTATATTTATTGTGGCCAGCAGTTTTTTCTATATATATAATATACATATAAAATTTCATTATAATCAGAAATAAGAAATAACTTAGCTTATAAATTAAATTCTGCACCATTATATGTATATAGCTATAATTAAAACAATTGGAGGAGATTACAACCTGCAAGGTACCCTTTCTTCCTCGATTATATTCTCTTTCCATATTCTATATATTCCATCATAGATATCAATGATCACTACAAAGCGCAGATCAATTATAGAGCATTGAAAATCAAAAATGCAAAATCTCTAAACAAAATTGGAAATCAAAAGCCAAACAAATGCAAAACCAAATCCGAGCCGATCGCAGAGCAAACTAAAAATCCAAATCTGTATCCGAATCCGAATCCAGAGCCAATTCCCGCGCAGCGAATGTCAAAAACTCATGTTCAACTGTCAAACTGAACCGTCAAACCGTTAATTAGCAAATCAAAGATATGCCACGGCATGCCACGCCACAGTCGGACCCGATCTTGGGGCCATAGCTGGGGCTGATGCCAGGGTTGATGCTGTTGCTGGAGCTGTAGAGCTGTGGAGCTGTGGATCTGTGGCCATGGCCACTGACAGCGCAACAGAAATCCGACAGTTGCGCACATTCGAAAAAGATCAATGAGAATTGTGAAAGAAGCTGAAGAAATACAGCAGACGGCGAGCAATTAAAAGATCCCGCAGAGGGGAACACAGAGACAGACACAGAGAGAGAGAGAGAAAGAGAGAGAGAAAGAGGGAGGGAGGAAGAAGAGTGTGGCCAAAACCGAAACGTTTAAAGCGCCCAAAGCACGTCAAGTTGTCAGTGCTGGATGGATGTGGACGCACTGGGGGGCTGGCAAAGCCAGGCCGGCGAATGCCAACAAAGAGGGCAAATGCCGGACGAGATGCGTGTGCTGTGTGGTACCACGGTGCACAGCCTGCACACGCTGCACACGCTGCACACGTTGCACAGTGCAGCAGCTCAATTCAGCTGTTGTCAATCATAAGCCCAACTCCAACTGCAAGTCCAAGTCCGACTCGGAGTGCGAGTCCCAGCTGAGTGTCTTTCTAGTTCTACGTGCAGCTACGTCTAACTATTCTTCTTCTTCTTCTTCTTCAGCTGATTCTTCTGCATCTTCTTCTGCATCATCTTCATCTCTCTAAGCTCTTCTAACGCACTGGCGCAGCTGTCGGATTTGCATTACCGCGTCGACTCGCCTTGAAATTATGTGAAATTGATCAATTTCAACGCTCTGCAATCCCGACTTCAACTCGGACATGGATTCTATCTCAGTATCTCAGTCTCTTTGGGTTTGGGGTTCTGGTTCTGGTTCTCTTTCTGGTTTCTCGGGCCAGGGACGCCTCTTGCACAGCGCGGCCAGTACATTTAATGTAAAATGTCAATCAAAAATTGCACAAATAAATGGAAAACAAGTTGAGAATTTAATTAGAAATGCGATTGTGGCCGCGCATCTTCGCCGAGCAGGCATGGGAAAATACAAAATATTTGGCTGAATCTCCATAGTGATTAGTCAATCGAAGCCATGAGAACTTAGCGAAAAGCTGCAAGAATGCGAATATTTAATAGATGCATTTCATTTGCATCTACTAGAGATGGACTAGGATTCGATTAAGAAACGATTAAATCGATTATTTTTGCCTTAGTCAATAAAAGATTCTCTTTGTGCAGAATTGGAATTATATAATATATAAGTGGATTTATTTAAACTGAATAACACTACCATCAAAACTAATGTTGAAAGTTCAATATTTTATTTACAAAAATTTAGGGTTGCTATATAAATCGAAACACCAAAAAATTGATAAAGTAATCGAAACAAATCGATCTTAGAGACTGTAATAGCTAGAGCTGCCAAATTTGATATTAATATGTATTATTATTCCACGCAAATCAAGTTTGCTTTAGAATTTAAAATAAATAAAAAAGATATCACAGTAAAGTAAACTCGATTGTAGCTTCCACACTTGTTAAGTTTCGAATAGAAAAGTCTTTAAAATGATGCAGAGGCAATTTTGAAATTGAATGTACATATGTGGATAATATGTGATACACGGGGTATGGTCAAAGGAAACGTAAGTCTTTCAACATGTCAACAATGTCAACATACTTTATATATAGTATAAAGTATAAAACTGAGAAATTCAGATTCCACAATGTCTGGAAATTTCCCAGATACAGTATGAATCGCTTTGGGAAAGAGGGTCAGTTAGTCGCAGCAAAGAGGTTGGTAAAGAGGCGGGGTGGGGGCGCAGGGAAGAGGTAGCAGTAACACTTTATAAAGACATTACTCAAATCATAATGATTGTAAATATACTGGCGTGTGTGTTATTAAAGTTTTAGAGCTCGCTTCGCTGGAAAGTGTAAAACACAGCAACAGACGAACACCAAAATGCGCTTGGAAACGGTGAGAAAATGCTCGAGCCATCAAATTATGGACGTAGTTGTTGTTGCTGTTGTATTTGTAGTTGTTCCTTTTATTGTCGTTGTTGTTGTTGTTGTTGCTGCACGCTGCTGTTGCTGTTGCTGTTCGCGCTTGTTGTTGTTAATTGTTTCTGTTTTCTGCTTTTATAGCACTTCCAATTTGGTGGAACTGCAAGCGCTTCCAAATTAGAAATTCAAGTCCAGGCTATCTCTCGCTTCGGCCAACATCAAACGAACCGATTGACAGCGCCACAAATTCCAAAAAAGAGCGCAGTTTTGTGTATTAATTTGTCAACCGATTTGACAATGCAAAAACAAAATAAATGGCGAAAAAAAGAGAGAGAATAAAAATATAAATCAAATATGAATGAATGTTGCACTGAAGCTGAAGTTTGCTACATGGCTATAAGTTGAGACAGTGTGAGCTTGGAATCTGTGATGTGTGCAGATTGATTGATTGATTCATTGATATAGAAACTTCTCTGCAGAGTACATGGATACTTATTAAAAACATGAGTATCTCAGAGTTTGAAGAGATAATTCAGACTGAAACTGAAATGAAAATGAATTGTAATCGATTAACAATTGCCTAACAATTTGTTATGCTCCAGGCAAACTCTGGCAAGTATATATATGTCTTCAAATATAGTATAAACACTTCGTCTATCTGTCTGCCTGTCGTATCTATAACACTTTTAGTATTCTCTATTTCTTTGAATTTCATAATTACACGGCTTTGACCGCTCAACGACGCAGCCTGTAAGTCTGTCTGTGTGTGTGTGTGTGTGTGTGTGGCTTTTTGGGGCCATCTTCAGTTATGAGCATATGAGTACAGAGTACAGGTAAATATTTCTCCCCAATGCCGACTGCCCCGCAATCCCCTTAGCCTCTTGCCTTCTCTTCCCCCCGCTGGCCAATTGTCTGCTAACTGTTTTTGTCGCCATTCTCGGTTTCTTTTCGTGAATGAAGTGGCAACTGGCCAGATGGACAGCGGGGACACGGAGGGACTGGGGGGGAACTGAGAGCGGGGAAAACTGGCAACTGGTTTTGGTTTTTAGCGCTCGGCTTAATTAATTACGCGTATTGTTGTATAATTTGTAGTTGTTCGCGCATAATTCACAAGAAGCTCATGAATGGCTCGCTTTACACATTTCCGGTACAGTTGAGTGCAAAAGCCATTGCTGCTGCTTGCTCGCCGCCAATGGGCCATGGCCCGCCCAGTTCGACTTAATAATAACGAAGAAGCTTAAGAAAAAAGCAAAAGAAAAAGAAGAAGAAAAACAAGCGACTCTGTGTGTGTGTATGTTTGTGCGTGTGTCGGAGCCAGGTTTGTATGAAAAAGGGCGTTGTGGGCAATGTCAATCAATTGGTTGGTTGGCTGCCTGCCTGCCTGCCTGCCTGACCGACCACCTGACCGCCCTGCCTGCCTACCTACCCGCTCCCGCTCCTGCTCGCTTGCCGTCTGTCCCGCTGTTGGCTGGTTGGCTGCTGCTTTTGGCCCAAGCGAAGCTGTGGCCCGAGCAAAAATGGCAGCTGACTGACAGACAGATCGAAAATGCTGCCACAGCAGCAGCCACAACAGCAACAACAACAACAACAACAGCAGCAACAAGAGCAACTGAAATTGTGCCGAGGACTGGTCGAGACTTGACTTGACAGGCGGTGGCATGGCACGGCCACGACTTGCAGCCCAGCGAGCCAGCCAAATCGATCGAACTGCCTTCATTAAACAGCGCACTAGCTCCCTCTATCCCCTCTCGCTCTCTCTCTCCCTCTCGCTCTCTCGCTCTTGCATGCTCACTCTTTCATTGCCTGCATTGGCTGTTCTCGTCTGGCACAAGCGCCAAGACTTTAATAACTCCTTTCCTGCCGCCGATTTGCAGCCAAATCGAGATCACGGCAGCTCCGGCTGCTGCTGCTGCTGTTGCTGCTGCTTCGATCGGGCAGCGGCTAATTTCCATGTTGGCCACAATTTGACTTCTGTTCGCTGCGTTGTTGTTGCCACATTTTGCAAATTTGCGAGCCGTGATTGCGGCCTCAGTCTCCCTATCTTCTTCTTCTTCTCCATCTCTCCCTCTCTTCCTCGCCTTCTGGTTCGACTTGGCCTGCCACGCAATTTGCAAAGAGAGCAGACACATCTGCAATAAATTGGAAGCCAATAATCAAATGTCAGTCAGAGTTCTTCTCTCTGTCCGTCCTTCTATACGTCTCTCTGTCTGTCTCTCTGTCTGTCTCTCTGTCTGTCTCTCTGTCCCACTGTCTCTCCATCTGTCCAGCTGTCCATCTGTCAGTCAGCCAGATCAGCAAGTATCAGTCTTACCCCCCCGCTACCTCATTTTTCAAAACTTGGCTCAGCTGCGCCTCTTGGCCCCGCCTCAACCCCGCTCTACTCTCGCCACTTCCTCCTCCAGCTGCTCTTCTTCTCCTCTTGTTTCTCTTTACTGAATTCTTGCGCCGTGTCCGATCTGCATGTCTATTCATTTCACAGTTTTCGATTTTGATTTCATTTCATTTTGGCATTTGGCATTTTGCCTTCACGCTTTGCTGCTTCTCCGGGGGGGGGAAGCTCATTTGCCAGAGGGGAAGCAGCTCTGCTCTTAATTGCGCCCGATGTCGATCGCCTGCGATTTCTTAGTATCGAAATAATTATCAGTGCCTTGAGAACTCTTAGCCAAACAACTTGCGGCTAATTCCCATGGCAACTCCAAGCGAATATCTTGGATGATTCATCTATGAGTTATAGTTGACTAATTAGGAATCTGCCAAATCTTATGATTGTATTGTAGGATCTGGGAGAATGTTTGAAAGTTCAAACTAAAGTAATAGGCTGACTTCAGACTGAGTCCCGAGGAAGTACGGCTCACTTTGCTATAAACGTGTATCGATTAAGAAGTAAATGATGATTGAAAACACTTTTGCATGCCTGATCAATATATCTGTCTTAAGGCTTAGCTTAATAATACATTTATCTATTAAAGTTATAGCTGTGTTAGTCACTTCATATTACTTACATAAATCTCTTCGAGTTGTAACTACCGCATTCTACTTTAATATACTCAATAGATCTGTAGAGATCCTAAAAGGGACTGATCTATAAGAATATTAATAGACAGATCTTTAGAATACTTTTAACAGATCGACCTATAGATTTTTTCACGGAGATAGATATATATAGATCTTCGTAGAGACAGATCCTAAAAAGATCTTCATGGTTACAGATCTATAGAGATCTTCATAGAAATAGATCTTTATAGGTACAGATCAAAGATATTTATTCTTTATTGAGACATATTTATAAAGACTTTCATACAGATTTATTTATAGAAATCATTATAAAGATCGATCCTTAGTTAGAGTTAGATCAATACAGATCTTCATAGAGATAAATCTATAGATTTCTGTACAGAAACAGATCTTTAGCCATGTTCATAGCGACAGCTCTTAAGAGATGTTCAAGGAGACACATCTTAACAAGTCTGTTTAGAGAACTTCATAGACTTGAACTCACTTCCATGTACAGCTCACCTGGAATACCTTCTCGACACGCAAGCTGATTATCTGTGCTGAACACTTGACAACACTCAATGACATTTCCCTATCGCAGCAGATTGGCAGATCGGTACACGCTTTGCTTTTATTTATTTCGCTTTACTTATTTCGATTATAAATTCTGGACCATTGGCGTTGCGAGCTTTATTGATTGGTTCCACATAACGCGCGCTACTTGAAAATAATTAACAATAAAAAATTTCAAACACATTTTGACACAATTTTAATAGTCAATAAAACTTGAGGGGGAGCGTTAAAATGAAAACAGGAGCGCCGTCAAAGTGCCCCAACAAGAGCGACAGCAAGAACAACAACAACAACTGTTAATGTGGCCATTGTTCGAGTTTTTGTGGCCTGTCGCTGTTGCTTTTGTTATTGTTGTTATTGTTGTTGTTGACAAATCGATAAACAGCTCAATTAGCATTTTTGATCTTAACATAAAATGTTCCAAGTGCTGCGCGCCGCCCAACCCAAAGTGAGGGACCCTCTCCACCCGCCGCCATGCCATCACCCTTCCGCCTGCCGTCTGCCTCTTGTGGCCTTTCCCTTTCGGCATTCGTCAGCGCAACTGAGACGAGGGAGATGGCTGTGCTATGAGGGACGGACGGGGGGTAAATGGTAATCATAAATCAAAGCATAAAAATTCAGTTCGATAATAAATTTATATGCTCTCGTCGTGCGACACACAATTATGCAAAATGAACTGTCAAACTTGCCAATTGACAGCTCAAACTTGCCAATTGCCAGTTTCAACTTCAACTCGCAAGTTTTCCTCAAGGGCGTCGAAGGGGGAGGAAACAGGGAGTCGGGTGGTTGCAACAAAGTTAGAAATATGGAAATCATCATATGGATGGGCTGAGCTCTTTTGTAGAAGCACCATTGAGACACTGATTGACAATTTCGATAAGTTGCGATACTATCGTACATTAGTTTTTTACTTTGAAGATCTTTTGGCTCTATTTTCTATTAAGTCTGCTTTAGTCTGCGTTCAACACCTTGTCGTAATTATTTCCTCTCTTGCTTCCTGACCTCGAGGGCTTTAAAACATAGTCAACATATATTTAAATGAAACTACAAAATCGATTTATCGATAGTACCACATGCCATCGGCCTTTCTAATTGAGGCAACTCAATTTGCAGCTACGACTCCGCGCAAAGTTGCCAAAGAGTGACAGAGCCCATCATATTCGCCGAGACAACAAAAGAGTTGAGTCCCACTGGGGCCGCAGTGGACTCGAGTCGAGTTATTTCAATAATTCAATCACGTGTTATCGAATAATTGAATAAGTCATCGTGTCGAGCGACACAAATTTAATTTCAATACGCAGAACGTTTAACGAACTGGCGACAGCGTCAAAGACATTGCCGATTGGAGTGAAACAAAAACAGAAAGAGAGGGAGAGAGAGAGCGACAGAGAGGGAAAGAGTGAAGGAGAGACAGAGGCAGAGAGACGGGACAACTGGTCGGCTGTGCAGGCAGGCAGGCAAACAGGCAACGTGAGTGATTGTCGCAAAAGCTCAAAGGCAACGACAACTCTTCGAATTGTACTGATTTTTATTTATTTTATGTTTGAACCGAAACGTTGATGGAATTCCAAATGAAACCGACTGCGCCCCGACTAATAGGGGGCTCCCGCCGATAAATGTGTGTAGCACTGATATAGCCCAGTTATTCGTATGCCAACATCTTCCTTCCCCTCTACCCCTCCACCACCTGCTTACATTGCCAATTGGTGTGGGAAAAAGTTTTGTACTCTCGCACTACGAATTGGTTCAATGGTAAATTAAAACAGGCGTGGCAAATTTCCATTATCACATGTTCCCGACTTTGACTTCGACTTTGACAGCGACTCTTAGCGATCTAAAATCGAGTGTTATATGCGCCGATTCTGGGTAATCCTTTAACTCTAAATTGCCAATAGGTTCCTCTTTGTAACTCATAAATTACCGAATTAGAGTACCCTGTGGTTAGAACGGATGGATTTGAACTTTTAGAGAAGTTAATCCATTTTTAAATATTGTAGAATTAGCTCTAATTATTTGTCTACCTTCTAAACAGTGGAACTGAAAAGAACTAATGGTTCTCTATGTTAATTACAAGACCTTTTCTGGTATACTATTTTCACCTTCCCAAACCCAATGGAACTCCGCAATCCTCAAGTCCCAAGTTGTCGAATATCCTCACGTTAACTGGGTCGCGAAACTGACCTACGGCAAATGCAGTCGTCATCCAACTTGTCCGTCTGTCCGTTCGATCCCCTGCCTGCCTGTCGCTCAGCCAAGAAGGCACTTTGATCAGTTGGTCCAGTTCAATGATCGGTCGCGGGATTCGATAGATTTTTGACATACTCAACGCTGGGACACTGCCGCGAATCGGACGGATTTTCTCATTCACACGCTGCTGTCCGTGGGAGAAAAATGCGTGTGTTGCTCTGCCTTCCCCCCTTCCGTTTCCCCTCTGTTCCCTGCCCCTTTTCTCAACTCCTTGTTGTTGAATGTTTTGCGACGTTTTTGAGCCAAAATTTGCGCTGATTGGTGCGCTGTGGCTTCGAACTTAAACAAATCAATACGAAAACGATGCAAATGGCAAAAGGCATGTCAACGATGCTGGCGAGTAATTGGCAGAGAGAGAGAGAGAGAGAGAGAGTGGAGACAATCGGAGTTGAAGCTGAAGCCGCAGTTGCTCGCGCTGATGTTGATGATTGCGCTTTGAATGTCTGTGAGTGTGTGTGTGCGTGTGTGATTGTCATCGCGTCTCAGTTGCCGCCAAAGTGCAGCTAAACATCTGGAGCAGCAGTGGCAACACCGCCCAACGTCCAGTCTCCGTCCGCACTGCACTGCTCTGCCCAGGCAGGCAGGTGATCAGTGATCTTTGCCGACGCGCCCAGCGCTGTGAATTGTGGCGAAGAAGGCTTTGATCTGTCACCGCTGGATACCGCTGTATACCGCTTGCCAATCGAATCACGGCAGGCGCGCGCAGCACCAGATAAAATTATTGAAATTACATTGGCGCAAGACGCCGCAACGTCGATCAGCTGCAACAGCTGCGATCTTCTCCTGCGACTCCAACTCTGTCCAGCTCCGACTGTGACTGCGAACGATTTCTTTGAGCTTACGCGACACGATCGCCAACACTTTGGTGCAACAGGGCGAATTAAAGATCCGGCAATAATTATCGCTTTTAGTTTCATCTTGGCCTGTCAATGTAATTCCAAATATGTCGTCAGTGTCGCGTTGCACTGCTGTAGTAGCTCATCAGAGCCAGCACACAGATCCAGCACCAGCTCCATCGGACTAAGGAGTCCAGTTTCTTTGATCGGCACACTGTGATTTTCATTCGATTTCGTCGTGTTTCGCCGCTCGTTCACCGCGTTTCGCCGTTCGTTCTCTCCGTTTTTTATACCCTTCGACCATTGAAAATGGTCAAAAAGGGTATACTAACTTTGTGCAAAATGCAAATGTATGTAACAGGCAGAAGGAGGCGTGGCAGACCCCACAAAGTATATATATTCTTGCTCAGGATCACTAGCCGAGTCGATTGAGCCATGTCTGTCTGTCTGTCCGTCTGTCCGTCTGTCCGTCTGTCCGTCTGTCCGTCTGTCCGTCTGTATGAACGCACAGATCTCAGCTATTATAAAAGCTAGAGTTACCAAATTTGGCAGGAAGACTCCTGTGTGGATCAAGCAGATCAAGTTTATTTCAAATGTTAGGTGCCACGCCCACCGCCCCCACAAATCATAATTTAATTTTTGAACTCAATTTGTAAGCGCTGTTTAAAAGATAGAACTTTCTGACTTAACATATACTAAGCTTAATGAAATATCTACGTAGTCTCCAAATTTCAGTCCGATCGGACAATAAACACAAAAGTTATTTAAGAAAGTATGAGCATAAAATCAAGTGCGACAGCTAACAAGGGAGGCGGGCGAGTGCGTAGCACGAGCGCCATCTGTCGGGATTAATTTCAAAGCATGTGCCTATGCATATGTGTATGAATTTAAGAAATTAAACTACACGGGAACATACTAGGTCGAAGGGTTTCCCACTGTCGCGTGTTGCGCGACTGTTGCTTTTCTTACTGGTTTTAAAATGTAATCATCATTAAAATATTTATGGGCTATCTCTCGCTCTAACCAGCAACAACAACAAGAACAACAACAACAGCAGTAGCAGCAACAACCTCGACAACTGAACGGCTTGTAATGACCATACAAAGCAATTGGTTCTCACGTTCAGCTCAAGAAGCGCTGCCAATTTGGCGTCATCGTTGTCACAGTTGGCCGACTTGCAGTTGTGCCTGGACGGGGATGGGGACTCTCTCTCGTTCGGGAATCTCAGCCAGATAAGAGTTCTCGCTGTGGCTGTGGCTGACATTGTCATTGTCATTGGGATTGGGATTGGGATTGTCACCTGTGCTGCGAATGGAGTACACTGTGCAAAACGATGCGCAAGTTCAGATGATCATTTTATCATATCATATATAGAATAGTGAGAGTAAGTTAACACACAAAACTTGCTCATTATTTTCTGAAAATATTCTACTAATCATGAGATTGTATTTATTTTTATATATGACGATGCATAAAATATATATTACTGTGTATAAAAGATACATGATGGTGCTTACTAGGTATATACGATATGTAGAAGATATATGCCGATATATAGAGGATAAATAGAGATATATAGAAGACTTTTGATTATGCTAAATTTACATAACATAATCGCATTATTCGTTGTAACTTGAACAAGTTGCGATAGTTCTTAAATGAGTTGATATAAAAAGGAACAATCGTTATTGCAGATAGGCCCTGAACAGAGGTACATTGTGAAATAAGTAATCGTTGAAAGGTAATGACAAGTCGTGTAAATATAATTAAAAGTCATAAAGGACGATATAAGTCCTTTATTTTTTGCAAAGTGTAGCCACTTGTTACGATCACATACTCCTGTATAATTTTAAGTCTTCTTTCTTTAGCTTCAAACTTAATTAATGTTGAGCAATCAATGCCTGAAAATGATAATTAAGAATACTATTGCTTTAAATTAGTTGATAAATTTGAAGTCATATATTTTATGCTACTTTAGGCTCAATTAATGAGACACGTTTTGAGAACCTTATGAGGACAGTTAGAGCTGGTGAAAATCATTCTATAATTATATATAATCGCCGTAATTGATTCCACAAGTTGTGATAATCTAAGTTGTTTTTGCCAGCACTGCTGCATGTCCCTCTCCTCTGCCTCACTTCAGCCACATCTGATGTGTGGCTACACCCGCTGCTGCTGCTGCTGCCTCTGCTGGTGTTTTTGTTGTTGCGTCGCGACGCTTCGATTTGTCTGGTCGGCGAGGCGTTTCAATGTTCCACTGTTCACTGTCATTGCCACTGCTGCTGTGGGATCTGTGGGGTCTGTGGGGTCTGTGGGGTCTGTGGGGTCTGACGGGTCTGCATCGAACTCGAAGACGAGTCGAAGTCGAAGTCGTTCGACTGACTGACTGACTTGTCATATGTGGCATATGTAAGTTGTTTCTGTGGTTGTTGCTGTGGCAGCTGTTGTCGTTTATCAATTATGACAAATCTTTGCGCATGCGTGGCCAGCGTCGTCGGCAGCGTCGCGCAGCTATTTTTATAAACTTTTGCAAAAGAACTGTTTGCCCTTCTTCTGCGCCAGCCCGACTCCGACTCCGCACCACGCCACGCCCCCTATAAGCATTTGCGTTTCATTTTAATTTGTAATTATTTCTCGAGCGTTTTTGCTCATCTTCGTCTGCGACTTCGTCTCCGGCTTCTTCTTCTTCTTCTTCCTACTCAGTGTGTTCATTATCATCTTGTATAATTTCAAACGATTGCCCACAGTTATTGTTGTCTTTCTTGTTGTCATTGTTGCTGTTGTTGTCGTCTCTGCATGTTGCCTCTTCGAACTTCATTTGCGCGTCGGTTCGGTGACAAATAAGTTAAGTAGCCGAGCAAAAAGCTGCCTGGCGGCTTTGGCCATCATTACAACAACAACAACAGCAGCAACAACAACAACAACTATATCAACTAGCTGCAATTAAGCAGAGTTGTTGTCGTCGCGTCGGTTTGTCATTGTGTGCAAGTAAAAACGCCCCTTGAAGATTTATTAAATGTTCGGTGATTGGAAGCAGTCAGCGCCAACTGAGCTTCGGCCCCTCCTCCCTCCAAGCACCGCAATCGCCAATCACTCATAATGGCGGCCAGGGATCGGCCCATGAAGAGGCGCAGCATCATGCAGCATCATCGATCTGACAATGCCTGTGTGCGGGTAGAGATCCTAGAACAGCAGGAGAAGATGATAATTAAAAAAGAATATAAAATATATATGTATATATTATCATATTATATACATATGTATGATAATGTATAAATAATATATTATGACATTATCGAACTATTACTTATGATGTTCTATGCCATATTGTGTCATACTAAAGTACGCTATTTCATAGCATATCATTATGTATCACCTTATAAGAAATTAATGAAATGACAATAACATAAATAATTTGTATGCAATCCCATAACATACCATACCATACCACACCACTCCATACCATGCCATACCATGCCACACCATACCATACCATGCCATACCATGCCATACCATGCCATACCATGCCATACCATGCCATACCATGCCATACCATGCCATACCATGCCATACCATGCCATACCATGCCATACCATGCCATACCATGCCATACCATGCCATACCATGCCATACCATGCCATACCATGCCATACCATGCCATACCATGCCATACCATGCCATATTATGCCATACCATGCCATACCATGCCATACCATGCCATACCATACCATATCATACATTATCATACCACGCAATGCCATATCATAACTACCATACCTTACCATACCATATCATACTATAGCATACCATAGCATACCATGCCATACCAAACCATTCCTTGCCATACCATGTCATACTATACCATACTATACATACCATACATACTATACATACCATATCATGCCATACCATACCATACCATGTCATACCATACCACACTATACCGTACCATACACTGTCATACCATACCATACCATTCCATGTCATACCATACCATACCACACTATACCGTACCATACACTATCATACCATACCACATCATACCATACCAAAGCATGTCATACTAAGCCATACCACTATACCATACCTTACCATACCATACCACATCATACCATACCAAAGCATGTCATACTAAGCCATACCTTATACCATACCTATACCATACCTTAGCATACCATACCACATAATATCATATCAAACCAAGTCATACTAAACCGTACCACTGTACCATACCTTACCACACCATACCATACCATGTCATATGACAGCAATTATATCGAGCATATACAAAATAAATATGCAAAATACGAGTACTCCCTGCTATTCTACACTGTGTCATAGCGAAGCAAATACTATAAGCCCTTCAGTTTGTTGGGGCCCAATGCACTGGCGGCAGCGAGGTCGCATCCATCTGAGTGCCATATGCCGTACGCTCTGCCAGATGCTGCCCACACTCTCCGCCAGACAGCGGCCACTCAATCAGCAGCGCTCGCTCGCTCTGCCAACTTCAAGCCAAATCAGCTGCTACTGTGCGCAGCGAGCAAAACAGTCAGGGGGGAGAGGAAAGAAGAAGAGAGGAAAAGAGAGGAAGAGAGAGAGAATGGCAGAGGGAGAGAAGAGCAGAGATTGGTCAGTGAAGCCGCTGCTGCTGCTGCTGCTGGTGTCGCAGGGCTTCAATTGCTGCGGCCGCTCGGCTCGGAGTCGTTTATTAATTTGGCATATGACAAATTATGCCTTGGCCAGCAATTAGAGCCGAAATCAACAGACAACTGTGCGGCTTCAGCCATCCCCCCTCTTCCCCCCTCTTTCTGTCCTTCTCGCTGCGTCTTTGTCTTGGCCAGAAGCTAAGGCTGACTACGACTCCGACACTTAGCGCTGATTTAACAAAATTTTCTGCAAGACACGTACAAAAGCTTCGATCTGGCGGCGAGGAAAGGCTCACAACCTGGCCGGGGAGGGGGGGTGCAGGGGAAGAGGGAGGAGCATGGGGCACGGGGTACGGGGCACGGGGTAAGCAGTTGCTGTGCTGAGGACGAGGTGCGTCAACAGACGACAAGTGGCACTTTGGCGCATTAAGAAAATCTGTACAAGTGTCACTTTGGCAGGGCACAGCAGCGAGAAGTTGGCAGCGTCCAGGGGGGCGAGAGGGGGCTGGCTTGGCATGGGTAGTCGGGTATTTGGAGTCGGTAGTCGAGTAGAATTATAACGCCAACGCTGACCAGCCGCAGCCAAATGCAATTTCACTGCACATCGAGGATTATAAATTCGAGATTCTGTCTCGACTCGGCCTCGCCACCGGCCCTGGCTGGGCCATGTTTAATCACTTTTCATTTAAGCAGCAGCAGCAGTGGCAGCAGCAGCACCAGTGGCAGTGGCAGCACCAGTGGCAGTGGCAGCAATGGCAGTGGCTGCAAAATAATACACTGCACATATACATATCTGAAATTTGTCCAGTCATCGGCATTATTTAATGAGTTGGCAACAGGTTGCCAAGGCCCCAAGGCAGGAGTAGGTCCGGGACCAGGCCAAGCCAAGCAGAAAATCAGCAGCAGCAACAGCAGCGATGGCAGCAGCGTTGGCAGCAGCAGCCGCAGCCGAGTCCCGTCCTGCTTCAGTTTCAGCTGTAAACTGCTGAGTCAGCGCCGCAAACAGAAGCCAACAGTCGCAGTCGGCGCATCAGTCAGTCAGCCAGCCAGTCAGTCCGCCCGTCCGCCCGTCCGTCCTTCCGTGCCCGTGTCCAGGTTGAGGTTGTCCAGGGCCAGACCAACCTACGCCTGCCAGCCCAGCCGCTTCCTTGTGAGCCTGCGCCTGCCAGAAGTGTCATGTAAATGCAACTTGTTGGGCGCTGCCATCGCCACCGTCGACGTCGCTGGCTGCACTTGACATTGCCACTGCCGCCGCCGCCGCCGCCGCTACCGCGCTGCCGCTGCCACTGCCACTGCCACTGCCACTGCCACTGTTACTGGTGCTGGCTCTGCTAGTGCCACAGCAGCCTCTGCTGCGTCGCAACGTGTAATGTCAATTTGACAGACAAACTGTCGACCGTTTGAAGCATATTCAGCTACTGTCTACTGTTGCCCATCCACCGATTATGATTTGTTTGATTGTGCTGCGCTACCAGCGAGTCGGCGGAGCATATCAGCTATGCCCAGCTCTACATACAATAGCTGAGAGCATTTCAAGCCAGTTGAGACCTCAAGGAGACAACGAAGTACATGCTTAATAAGCTTTTTGAGTTATTATTGAGCTTAAAACATTTATTGTGTTTGATATACATACTATATACATATATAATATATAGTGTAAACATATAACTTAGTTGATGCCTAACTCTATTTAAGCTCCACCTGAGCTTAACGCCTTTAAAGCACATTAATCTATTACAGTTACGGATCGATAGATCGATAATAGGAAATACAAGTCAGTTAATGCCTTATTTACTTTCAAAGCACTTTAATCTTTTACTACTACGTATAAACAAATGGCATATTAATTGGAGAAATACAACTCAGCTGATGGTTTATTTTATTCAAAGTTCCCCTTGTGCCGAACACCTTTTAAGCAAATTAATCCTTCACTATTTCACTTATATTACAGACCTCAAAGTTAATGAAAGCTTTGCTGGCATAAAATATGAATTAAAGTGAAATAAAAAGTCTACAAAATACACTTGACATACCTTAATTTTTTAAATACTTATTCCTTAGTAAACTTCCCCTATAGTTTAACATGAGCTTAAAGCACATTAAAGCTCCCTTAAGCCACTTCGGGTAGCGCCGCCAGCAGTTACTGCCGCTTAACCATCGCCAGTCAGCTGAAGACATGTGGTAAACTCATATGCCAACTGGTAGCTGGAGTCTGTAGAAGACTGTAGACTGTAGAGCAAAGACTGCAGCCTGCCTGGCTGCCTTGCTGCCGGGAGGCTGCCTTGGGGGTACCTCGGCCAGTGGCTGCCAGAGCTACTTCAACTTGAGGCGCAGACAAAGTGCTACTTCACATGCTTAGAGCCACGCAGATTACACTTGTATACACACGCGATACTCGGTCATGTGTGAGTGTGTGTGGATGTGTGTGTGTATGTGTGTGCGTGTGTCTATATGTGTGTGTGTTTGTACTCATGTATGGCCGCCTGGTGTTGGCATCCACAGCATTCAATAAAGAATTTTTGCGATTTTTATCTTGCGCGGGCCTTGCCGCGTCACCCGAATACAAATACAAATACGAACATGTATACGAGTATGAGTATGAGTACCCGTTGCCGATGTTAGTGTTCGCTTACCCCTTTGCTTAATACTCATAATTGATTAAAAAGAAAATTTCCATGGCATTTATGCGTACCACGCCACTCATGCACACAATGTCGACTTGTTGACAGCCCCGAGAGAAGCGCAACAGTGAAAGAGAGAGACAGAGAGAAAGAGGGGCAGAGAGCAGCACGGGCAGCATGTTCTTCTGCAGCTGCGACTGTGACTGTGGCTGGGGTTTGTTCACTGGAAGCAGTTGTCGAAATGTTTTTATTTGTTATCGATTAATCGCTTGAATCAACAGCCAGCAGTCAGTTGTACAGTGGCAGTTGTCAGTTCTGCCCCTCCCCCCGCCACCTTTCCTCCTCTATTCCATTCTTTCGCTGCGCTGCTTGAAGTGTATCTTACAGATTCACAATCACATTTGTATCTGCATCTGTATCTGTATCTTTCGCATGTTGCTGCTGCCGCTGCTCCTGCAGCACCCAAGAAATGTTGCTGTGTAATTGTTTTGAAGTTTGACTCAAAGATTGGTAGCAACAGCAGGCAAACTGCCTGTCAGCCAGCCCCCCCCTCCTTCCTCTGCCACCATGCTCTTGCTTCAGTCAAGTAACCTCGAGATTTGCGTGCCTGTCAAATTGCTGATTGATCGATTGTTTGCACACGTTTTTATGAGCTTTCTTCTTGAGCGCATTTATTGAGTATTTTATTAATTTCAACTGATCGATGAGAAAATGCCGACTGACCCCCCTTTCTGCTCTCCCTGCTCTCTCATTCTTCCCCTCTCGTGTATTGCCGGCGCTACTGAAGCATTAAGCGCGGACCTGCTGCCTATCGATTGCTTTCGATTACTGTAGGCGGTCTACAAGCGGCACTGATGCCAGCGAAATGTGCCAATGATTGACTGTCAGATACACTTATTAGGAATTTTCTATGTTTAAAGGGGAAACCTAATTGGTATCTTGTTTATCTGAAATACCTTCGCTTACAGTAACCTCAAACATCAATAATATTTAAAGCACGTTTCCGATATATGGAGCTTGAACAAAATACCAGCAGAGAAAACTCCAAGAACTCTGCTACCTGAGATGGAGTCGGGGCCGAGGCTACACTTCGCTAGAATCTATGTGAGTGTATTAATCTTGGTTAAATGATTCTCGACTTCCTAACTTTACAGCCACTTAGCCAATGGGCTCGGGAGGGTCGACTCCGGCTCTGGTTCGTTCTGCGAACTGATTGATTTCGATTTATTCTACGAAGTTTGGCTACCAGAGTTGCCACTTTTGGTTAGTTGGCCCACTTGTCTCACGTGTCGATGGGCGCGCACAGATAAACGGCAGCCCCCGCGAGCACAGTGGAGGAAAGCAATGAGCGGGGCACTTGGTACCACTGTGCACAGTGTCGCACCCGAAACGCAACAAAAAAACGCGGAAAAAACGTATTAAATACAAATTTCCTGGTAATAAAACAGAGACACGAACATATAAGAGAGAGAGGCAGTGGAAAAAGGGGAATGGGGGGATGGGGGGCAGGCTGCCAAATAAAGAAATAAATCTTTACACCCAAAAGGGCTGGGCAGAGAGGGGGTCGGGGTATGGTGTTAATATAGAAGATATTACAGCCAATGACTAACTGCTGCGTCCATCGATGATATTGTTGCTTTCGCTGCTGTTGTTGCAGTTGTTGTTGCTGCCGCTGCTGCTGCTGTGCCTTTTGCCGGGCTTTATTGTTATTTTTGTGTATTTCTTGTATCAGCGTGTAAATCTCGCTCACACACACACGACGCAGACGGCCCCAGCAGATGAAATACCGAGCTCAACTCAACTCAACTCAACTGAACCGAGCCGAGCTCAACTTGCCAGAATTTTTATTGGAAATCTGTACGTAGAAGTAGTCATCATGATCATGTGAACATTATGATCATCATGCTCATCGCCATCGCCATCGCGATCATCGTGATCACCGTCGTTGTCATGCTCATCGCGCGATCACGACGATGAGCCGATGATGATGATCATCATCTCGAACAGCAGCCGCAGCTCCTTGAATTCTTTTTGTTTTTGTTTTTGCCTTTCGGTTTTTGATTATTTTTCGTTTTATTTCTTATACTTCTCTCTCTCTCTCTCTCTCACTCACTCTTCTCTCTGCTACTCTCTCTCTTTCTTGTCTTCTCTTCTTGTCTCGCGCTCGTTCAGTTTCTGTTTCAGATGCATATCTTCAGAGCGCGTTGGCAATAAAAATATATATGAGCTGTTGATGACTGCATATAAAAATTATTCGAAACAACCAACAGCAAAGTACAAAGCAGTCAGCATAACAACAACAACAACAACAACAACAAGATGAGAACAAGAAGAAGCGGGAACGGGAACGACAACGGGAACGGGAACGGGATAATAAAGAAACCCTCGAGTGTTGTGATATATGTGTGTCGAGCCATTGACAGCGCCGGCCGCATCTGCAACGTGAGACCCTGTGGCAGTGACAGATCCTGCCAAGCGCCAAGGAGTCACAGTGACAGTCACGTTAACAGTCACAGTTACAGTAACAGTTGCACAACAGTTGTTGCTCTTTACATTTATATGATAGATTGTTTGAATGATTAGAGATCAATAAATATGATTGACAAACTGATGCCTGGCATTGAATATTAACATATTTTACATTATATTATTATGTATAATGACTATATAACTATAATAATATATACATAATATGTATATTTGGCTATAAAAACTATATTTATATATATACTTTTATACTATTCCATTTTATATTGTATATAATATGAAGTTATCTTTTGCCACTTATTACAAAGAGAAGATGAAAACATTGTTTGCTACTCTTTCTAAAATAAACAAGTAACCAAGCTACAAAAGAGAGTGCTCGAATGTACTATACCCTCTAACAAAAGCTTCATCTAAAAAGGTTAGCTAAATAACTCGTATGTTTATTAATCGATCGCAAGCAAACTTTCAGCAATCATAAAGATGATAAAAGATTATAAAATAAAATATTAATATTAAAATATTATATTTATTACAGTTCTAAAATATTTATTCTTGCTTATAAACTACGCTTGCAATTGGTTTTCTTCGATTTATTTCCGTGCAATAATAATATAAAGGTGTGTAGAACAAATGTACAATGGTATATTGCCTCGCTGATCATGAGTATTTATACTTTCCTAAGGGAAGAAATGTACCCGATTGATTTTTTTTAAAAATGCACATTAACATGCAAATTTCTTTAAAACATATGTTACTATCTATCTAAATATAACTACCCAATCAATGTTAAATACTCGTATATAGAAAAGTACATTCAGTCAGGTTGAGAATAGTTTTTATAGATACGAAGGCATTAGCAGGGCACAATGTTGTCAATGTATTTAATACATGGTCAACAACTAAACTGAACTGGGCCTTGTCAACTGGCCTGCCAATTGGCAAGTTAACGTGGGGGGTCAGTGGGCAGGAAGGGTGGTGAGGGGTAACCCGTTGTAGAATGCATTTAATTGCTATAATTTTTCAATTGTAACAAAAGACACATCAACAAACAAGGCTCAGACAATGCAACAAATCACACAAAAGGCAAATGCGAATGCGAATGCAAATGCAAATGGGAAAGCGAATGTGATTGTGAATGTGCATGCGAATGCAACGAGCCATTCAGCCAGGTGAGTGAGTGCGTGTCTGCTGCGGCTGAGTATGAGTGTGTGTGTGTGTGCAGTGTGTGCAGAGATTTCCTGAAATCAAATCTAGCAAATCAGACCAAAAATCAAAGCCAAACTCGACTTAACCGATGCCTAAACAGATGACTGTCTACGGGTTGTGGCAATATGTCAGCAAAAACCAAATGGAATCGTTTTAACTGCTCCACTTGGGCATGAGTGTGTAGCCGGAAGAGAGAGAGAGGGGGGTTCGATGGGGTCTTAGAATAGGGCTGGGACGTACAAGCGCCGGAGCGTGCCATCAATATGGCAAACGACGACAAACGTTAACTTAGAAACGACTGAGTGACTCGACGCGACGGCATTGAACAGAAGCCGCAGTCGAAGCCGCTGGCAGAGACCAGGCCACAGTTACAGCCGCAACTACAGCTACAAATAGAGATACAGATACAGCTACAGATGCAGACACACACGACACACACACTTGTAAATGGGTCGGCCTTGCGCGGGCTGTGCTTGCTGCTGGCTTGGTGTACAATTACCTTAACGCATCGACAATTATACGAATGGTTGGCCGCCCCAACAATGGCCCGACTAGAGCTGTTGCTGTTGTAGCCGTAGCCGGAGCATTGGCCATCCCATCAGGTGCGATATGCGATACGCAGTCGGGCGGCGGCTGAGACAATTGCGCCACACAACGTTGCGACTGGGCGCCCAAGAAGATTGTCAGTGGTTTAGTTCTGTGGATAAAAAAAAAAAATAAGTAGCAGCAACAAGAAGAAGAAGAGGCAGAAAGAACAACAGCAGAGGTGGCTAAACAGGGAGAGAGTCGAGGAGAGAGGCAGAGAGGGAGGGAGAACGCGAAGCAGAGAACGCCCCAAAAACACTTTGGCCTGTTGGGCACGGGGCCCAATGTGTATGAGGGTGTTTAGGTGTCTGCGTGTGTGTCAGGGTGTGCGTGTGTGTGCCGCAAGCAATTTGGGGGCGTTGTGAAGGTATTGACACCGCCAATAAAGACTACAACAACAACAACAACAACAACAGCAACAACAGCAGCGCAAACGTCAACGTTGGCAACGCAACGCATCTTCTTATTGCCTTGCGGTTTTAATTGTGCTCGCACAGTGGGGCAAATAAGCTGCACAGACAATTGGCTTAGTTTACAATGAACAACGGAAAATAAGGTTAATAAATGCTAGAGAGATTAAAAAAAGAAACAAATTAAGGACTCATTCAATTCCGGGATTGAGTTCAAATGCTAGACATGTTTTCATGCACTTCAAGGATTGAGTTCAGTTTAGTTCATGTGGAACTTAAGTTCCAGTTCCAGTTCGTTTGATATAATAGTTCTCTTGAAGGAAAGATTTGAACTAATGAACAAACTAAAGATGAAGAACGGATGAACTAAAGAGCAGAGTAAACAAACTAATGTTGCAATTATCAGGCACTTTGTTTGTTCGTTTAGTTTTCAGATTAGTTCAATGGAACTTTGATACAACTGAACTGAAGGATACATTAATTTTGCTTATAAATCGTACATATGTTTGTATGCAACGGAAGCTGGGTTATTAATAATAAATTTAATTAATAATTAATTTAATTTATTTAAATAGTTTAAATACCAATGATCTCTTTTTTTTCCATGTGGTAACGTTTATAGCATAACTAGTGATCTTGATCAAGAATATATATATACTTTGTGGGTCTGCCACGCCTCCTTCTGCCTGTTACACATATTTGAACAAGGTTTCAAAGTTTTTTCAATGGTCGAAGAGTTTTATTGGATTTTATAGAAAAGCCTGAGCAGCTTTGGTTTTCTTCTTTTCCTAACCTACTTTGGGTTCCACTGTGCGCATGGCGAGGCTTCACTTTGCCAACTGATTGACATGGCTGTGGCGCCCAATCAACCAACTGTGCATGTGTGTGTATGTGTGCTTGTGTGTGCGTGTGTGTGTGTGTGCGTGTATAGTTTGCATTAAATTGTATTGAAAAGTTTTGCATGCCCAAAAAGCGGAGTCCAATGTAAGAAAGAACCAGAAAGGGAGAGTGACAGTAGAACGGGGGTAGATGGTAGAGTGTAGAGGGTCGTGGGTAGAGGGGGTAGAGCTGTGTGTGCGTGTGTGTGTGGCAAAGGATGCAGGCTCTATTTACTTTTTAATTGGCAAAATTAATGCAATGCAATGAAATGAAGCCCGTCGAGGTCGATGAATGGATGGATGCATGGAGAAGGAGCAGAAGCAGGAGCAGGAGCAGAAGGAGGGAAGAGTGGGAGAGGTGGAGACGGGGGGCTGGCTGCTTGTGCAGCTGAGCCAAAAGTGAAACTGAAGACGCAGCGCTGCTGCTGTTCTTGTTGTTGTTGCTTTAGTTGCTGTTGTAGTTGTAGTTGTTGTTGGTTTTGTTTTGTAATTCCTAGAAATTCAATTTTCAACTTAAAACCGCCGCTGCCTGCCCCTGCCCCACTCGGCTTGCCGCGCTCCACAAGTGTTTAAGTGAAAACAACAACAACAACAGCAACCCCAGAGCCAAAGCACATGCAAAAACAAAAAGTGGAGAGACAACACACACACACACACACACACGCACACACAGACACACACACGCTTGGCGGCTTCACGGTTTTGATCCATTCGCATAATAATGATGATCATGACGATCATGAAGCGACACAACGATGGCATTGGCATTGCCCCATACACTCTCCCCCCTTCCTCTTCCTTTCTCCATCTCCCTCTCTCTCTCTCTCTCTCTGCGTGTACCCCCTCCGGGCAAGGCGAGTCCGTTCGCAGTCAGTCAGCCAAGTCAGTCACACATATTGAAATAATTATTATCTGCATTTCGAGATCAACACGCCAAACGGAGCCGAACCCGCCGAAGGGGCCTCTGCTGACTTCTGCTCCGCCATCATCGACGGCGACAGCGACGGCGACGGCGACAGAGGTTCAGCATCAACTTCAGCTCCAGCTCCAGCTTCAGCTTCGAATTGAAGGCCATAAAAAATCAACGCATATTGCACACTGTCAAACTCATCAACAGGGTTCCAGAATTTGGGCTGCCTTCCTTACCCTCCGGACTCCCCCCCCTCGACCCTGCAGCTGCCTCCCACATCTGTTCCGATCGCATTGGCAGCACTGGCAGCCACCCAGTCACTTCACAATGCACAGCTCATTAGCAGACCCAGAACCTTTAGCCCCCCCCTTCCACCACTGTGGCAAAGCGAAGTGATAATCCTTTGACAAAGGCAGCGACGCGGCTTGCCTCGCTCGCTGCGAGATTTCGCGCATTTCGGCACACGCAATAAAGGCGAAGAAAGCAACAATAACAATGCCAACAACGGCAACAACAACAACAACAACTGGGGATAATTTCGAGGTGAGCTGTGGCTGCATTTGAGCCTGAGCCCGAGCCCGAGCCTGAAGCGGCCCCTGGTTAAATGCCGCACGTAATTCCCGCAGGAGTCGCAGCCCATGACAACAATTCCACATAGAGAGAGAGAGAGAGAGAGGGATAGTCTCCTGTAGCAGGTCCTCCCGCTTCTCCCCTCGCCCTGCTGCAGCTTCGTTTCAGGCAGCGTGTAATGCGACGTGTTTGCCTCAATTCGAGCATATGAAAACGGTTTATTTTGCTCGATTAAGTCGCCCGCTTTGTGTAAGGCGAGTGCAAAAAACCAAGAGAGAGAGAGAGGCAGACCCTGTCCAGCCCAAACAAAAAAATGAAGAAGATTTGCGGGGGCGCTGTGTCTGGCAACGAGGTTTGTCGCACAGGAAGCTGGCGAGCGACAGGAAGCAATAAAAATCCAAATTGGATGCCAACTATTGAAAATCGTTTGCCAGCCGATTCCTTTTGAACTGCCAGACGACGGCGGGCGGCACATGACAATAGATTAGCAACTTAAGCTGTCTGGAAAAGGGTGGGGAGGGTGGAGTGAGGAGGGCAGAGGTGAAAGTAGCTGCGCCATGAAAGCAGCCAGGAACAAGCACCAACACCGGCTTAGGTCTTGTCTTTATATACTTGAATATTTCTCACAGCAGACTTCTTCTTCACTTATATATACAATATATACTAATCAAAAATACCTTACTGTAATATATATCTGAACATAACCTCAATGTACATGGAATATATCTTAGGTATATCCATCTCTAGCTACTTACCTTGCACCCTTTTCTTTTGGACTCTCACGCACTCTGAGAGCCCTTCACTGATTCCGGTACTCGATAAGTGAGTGTAAGGCCGTAAAACCCATAGACCCAGGGTCCAGCTGCTGCTGGTTATCGGTTCCACCAGGTTACGAGCGTAACAAGTCGTAAAACTTTCACCGATAAACCGATTAGCATCAATGGGGTTGCTCGAGCTCGAGCCGCATTTCACTCAATGGACCAAATCGAAGTTCGACAAATGGCAATTAACGATCAGGGCCCAGGTAACGTTCACTCCTCGATCTCCGCAATCCTCGATCCTACGTCAAGTACACAGTAGCTCAATACGCATAGTTTTATGATTGCCATAAACTGACCCAAAGGTTTCAATTACTCGAAAGAGAGTCTTGAGAGACTGTCGATAGCATCTATGCGGCGTACTAGTGACGTTAGCCGACAAACCTCCGTTGCGAAGGAGGAGAGACCATATAAACTGCAGCGATCTTGACCATAAATCGATAGGTTGCTTGTTTTATGTGCGGATTTTTGAAAACCTTTATGACTTTATTAGTTGTCCATCTGAATATGAAAGGTAACTGCAATCGCTCATCGGCATCGGCAACCCGGGAGGCGTATGTGAGACGAGAGAGCGCAATAAGTCTGGGAAAAGTGCGTTTAATTGACATTTCCTACAAGAAGTCATTGATCTTAAGTGATATTCTTGATTTAGACTCAATTTGTTGCTATGATCTCTGGGAAAATTACTTTTTTGATGGCTTTTCATAGTTAGAATTGTTGATCACAAATGATCTTGTCGATATATCTACAATATATTGTTAGTTTAGATCTTTGGGAAAAGTACTTGAGTAAAATTGAGATTTAATAGATAAACTTGAGTTGAAATAGAGTTGTTAATGAATAATATTATTGATATATATTCAATTGTTTGATATAATCTCTTGGAAAATTACGTAAAATATATTCAATTCTAACTTTTTTCTTAAATCTTTTGGATAAAAACTTAAAAGTGAGATTGAATAGATAGACTTGAAATGAAATAGAGTTGTTTATGAATAATATTGTCGGTATATATTCAACTGTTTGCTATAATCTCTTGGAAAATTACGTTAAATATATTTTATTTAACATTTTCTTAACCTTTTCCTTAAATCTTTAGGATAAATACTTAAAAGTGTGATTTAATGGATAAATCTGTTGATCTTGAATGATATTGTCAGATATATGAATTGTTTTCTCTTCGAAAATTACGTTTAAGTTAAAGATTAAAGCAATGGAGTTGTTGGTTTGAAGTGTTGATGATCTTTCTGAAAGATCAGTAGGAAACTAAGAGACTTTCTTAGATCAAATGAAACTTCCTGTTCTTCTAATTCCCAAACAGTAGTTCATATAGGTTAATGTATGTTAGTTGTGATATATATACAGCGATGATATATTACATATCTGACTTTCTTCCACGGTGTATTGCACTTTGGCAACCGGTTTGCCATTTTCGATTTCAATTTGAATTTCTTTTTTGTCTCTTGCGACTTCGATCTGTGGCATGCAAGTGGGCCGTGCCGCCCACATAGAAAGCAAGGCAGACAGGCAGGCAGCAGACAGACAGGCGCATGAGCAGGGAGCACGAGGGTTGGTGTGGAGGGAGGGAGCTGCAGAGGCGCGAGCAAGGACCGCGAAGCGACTGCAACTAACGCCCCAACCGGGCGACAATATTTATAACTCTGTGGCGCGTCTCAATTCATTTGGCTCCGTGTGATTGTGCCCCGGGTGCCGGCAATGCTGCGCCCGGACTTGTGCCGCGTGCCTCGATCCGCGCCGCAGTCGCCGTTGCCGTTGCAGTTGCAGTCGCTGCCTGTGACTGTGACTGTGCCTGTGACTGTGCCTGAGTGTCTGCCACCTACGTAAGCGTATAATTCGTTTAGCGTCAGCCTCGGCAGCAGCAGCAGCAACTGCAGCAACAACTGCAACAACAACAACAACGCAGAACTTAATCAGTCACTTTAACACCAGGCAAACTTGGCAAAGTTGCCACCTTACAGCGCAGCAGTTGTTCTTGTTGTTGTTGCTGTTGTTGGTGTTGCCGCCGTCGAGTGCGTGAGCGTTGGGGAAACTGGAAACGTTGATCGTCGCCTGGCGCTGCCTGTCATGGTCGATATTGCGTTGACACCAAATTTGCATTAAAATGCAATTCAGTCAGTTGCCGCTGGATTGTCGCTGGGGCAGGGGGTGCAGAGGGGAGTGGGGGGAGTTGGGAGGATCGTAATGCATCTTTAGTGTCTATCGAGTGGTGCATTAGTCATATATGCGACATGTTCACAGGCAGACACAAAAACAGCGAAACGGTGCGAAACTAACAACCGAAGCAGAAGTGGAACAAGAACAAGTGGGAGAGAACGAAGAGAGAGAGAGAAAGAGAGAGAGACGGGCAGACAGGCAAAGAGAGAGAGAGAGAGAGAGAGGAGGGGGGGGCAAAAAGAGAGCGAAAAAAGTATCAATTAAAGCGCAGAAATAGAAACGAAAGCACTCAAAAAGCACTTTGATCTTGCCAACTTTACGATCGCTGAAGATCTTTCACTTTCTTTGCTGCTTTGCTGCTGCGCACTTGGATCAGGCCAGGCCGCAGACAACAGACAGGCGCACACACGCACACACACGCACACACTGAAGAGAAGAGGGAGATAGAAAGACACAGAGAGGGAGTGGGAGTGGGGGTAGACAACGTCGCGGGCATTCCAATTAAAAATAGTTTTGACACGTCGCGAGCTGCGACAATTTCTTGATGCCGCCTGGGGCAATAAATTAATTACAAAATTGCCAACGTGGCAGGCGGAGGAGCAGGGTGCACTAGCGGTCAGTGGGTAGGGGGAAAGTGGGGCGAGGAGGAGATTCGCAAAATTTTATGACCATGGCTAAAAATCAAATGCGTCGCGAACTCCCGCCCACTCGCTGCAACTGCGACTCTCCTGCCTAAGACTGTGTCTGTCTGTGTATACGTGTGTGTGTTTACGTGTGTGTGTGTGTGTGGGCGTCTCGTTGACAACAACAACGAAATTGAATTCCTTGCGAAAGGGCACTTGGTAATAGCTGCAACTCGGTAGTCCGCACTCGGCAGTCGCCTTTCTCCCATCTCTCTCTCTCTCTTTCATTCTCTCCCTCTCCCTCTTCCGAGTGCGACCTCATCAGGCTTCTACCTGCTCCAACTGTGGCTGCTCTTGATCTTCGCGCGCGCCTCTTCATCGCTAGACGAGGCCCCAAGTCTAGTGTTTGCTTTCCTGTTGTTTGTCGACAACTCCGAGGCAGTTGCTCAACCTCAACCTCAACCTCAAGCTTCAGTTCCTGCTCCAGCTCCAGCTGCAGCTGCAGCCTGCCGCTCCTACTCAGGCACAGACTGAACGCCCCCCGGCTGCAGCTTTCAATTATTCACACATCATCGAATCGCACAGCTGCCCAGGGAGGGCACAGGGAGACAGGGACAGGGGCCTCCACTAAGGGCCAGCAGAGGCTTCTCGTGTATGCCAAGATCTACGTATTGTTTCGTTCATGTCAAATTATTGACCCGCGCCAGGCACTTTGAAATGTTTATGCGTTTTCATGACCGAGATGAGCAATTGATAAATCCAACTCGAAATTATGAATATGCAAACGTGCCAGCGAGCCAACAGACCAGCGGACAGACAGACAGACGTGCAGGCTGCGCAGAGCCAACAGCAGCCAGCAGGCACCACCCGCTGCTTTCGAGACTGGTCAGTAGCCGTCGGGCCTGTGGGCAAGCGTTTACACGTGCCTGCTTTACGAGATTTACCTCAAGAGAAGAGATTTAACTCAATATGGAAATTGCTACAGCAATGTTGGTAAAATGAAATCATTTTAATTAACAATTATAACACGGAAGAACCGATAGTTCCTATGCAAGTTATATAGAACATAATAAGTATTATATCTTTCTTTTTTTATCCCAGTTTCAATTCAATTCAATTAATTTCTAATTTAATTTTTTCACAGTTAAGATCTTACTTTCAACTTAAAATTATACTTAGTTTAATAATTCAATTTAAAACTTAAATTATAATTATTAATTGTTTTTTTTACTTTTAAACAGTCGACTGACCATAGTTCGACTATAAATAAAATAAAATAAAAAAAAATAAAAAATATTGTTCATATATTCCTGAACAGCTATACCAACTTCAATCACTAGAAAAGTACATTTTAAGCTTCTTTTCTGTATGAGTGTTGTTAAAGATATAGATTCTATATATATATTACAGAATATAGTTGTTTAATATCGATAAAACGGTAAAGATACTTATGCATATAAATATATGTTACTATATATATATACCTTAGATTAGAACAGATGGATTAAGGTTTTCCTAAGAATATTACTGGACTTCACACAAATAACTCGTTTAAGCTGTTTGTTTCTGTTGGAATAAATGTGTATGTCTTGATCGGTAATGTTAATTAACATAAAAGTAAATCAGCTGTTCTGAAAAAGAATAATGAAGTGTTGATTAAAATAATGAAATCCATTATCCTCTCGTTCATTAAATGTAAAGAAGAAATGAAGTGCACGAAGCACAAGCTCGTTAAGTAAAATAAAATATAATATATTAAAATAAACAAATACAGTTTATTAACAGTTTCTGTGGCAGATATATGTTAAAAAGGCTTAATTTGGTAAAAATGTTGCCAATATTTTATGTACTTGAAAAAAAGCTGAAGTATTTAGTGGTTTATACCATGAATATTAACAAAAATCGGCCGATAGGTCCTTTGTATGTTAATACACATACATTCTATTCATTTGCTTTTCTTTTGATCCCAAGCAATATGTTAATATTTCCAAAGAGGTGCAAAGGCTTTCCAAAATGGGTAAGCACTTTAAATATTACACTGACTGAGAGAGTCTCACTCTCGCAACGTGTAAACCCGTGTCAACGGTCTGCACGGGCTGCTCATCATCATAAAGCAAACACCCCGAAAAACGTATTACCCTGTTCGAGGAGTGTGTGTGTGTGTGAAGCATCCAACTGAGCGTGTTGCATGCCTCGACCATTTGTTCGCTATCAGCTACAAGCGATCAATACAGCAGCAATCAATATGGTCAATAAAGTTCGTCCAGGTCTCCGACTGCGCTCCGACTTGCCTGACTTGGCCTGACTGTCGACTCTCGCTGGGGGAGTCACAGTTGCAGTTGCCACATCGGATGTGGAAGCGGATTTCGGTGGAGGATGCCTGCGTGAACAGGGTCTCTGCGCTTCACTTGGTTCGATACATGGCCACGTGATGTACACCGTTGAAACCCAAGTAGTTTCAACTCACAGTTCACAGCTTGCTGCATGTGTTGCCAGGAGGGGGGTGGGGGTGGACAGAGAAACGGGGGGGACAGCGGTCGTCACCGGCTCATGTTGTCACTGTTGTTGTCGCTTGATCGCAAATTTGCCATGGCAAGCTTGACAACTTGCAACGCGCAGGAGACGCAGATGCAGACGGAGGCAAACGGAGGCTCAGCCACAGGCAGCCACAAGCCGGCACCTTAAAATAATGTTACAAACTTTTTGGCATGTAGCCCAAGTACGGGTATCCGAGATCGGGCCCTGTAAGCGTTTCAATTCGCCTGCAGCAGCAGCAGCAGCAGCAGCAGCAACTCGATGCGATGCGATGCGATGCGACTTAACTGCGCTCTGAGGCTGCACTTCATTCGACTTGCAGCAGCAACAACAAATTGGAGATCACGGTTTTCATGTACTACATGCAAATTCATTGCTACTGTTGCTCTCTGCCCAGTGGCAGAGCCTCTCCCTCGGCCCCCCAGTGCCACCCGACTGTGCGACTGTGACTCTGTTTGGGCTACTGTGTATCTGTATCTGTATCCATAACCATAAAGCCAGGCTGCAGACGACGGAAGAGCGCTGCTTAAATAAACAATCCAACAACAACAACAGCAGCAGCAACAACTTGCTGCCTGCAGACTACAGCACAGTGTTCGAGCGGGGCAGACAACCCGAAGTTGCAGCACAGGCGAAGCAAACTGAAAAGTCATTCACAAACGAGGCAACAAGCCGATACCCTACACCACAGTGGCGAGTCTTGCGAATTGTGCAGAGCATATTGATTGTTATGAGAAGAAATACATTAAATACTCTTTGTTATTATAATGCATTGAATTGTTACTATAAGACTCTTACTTGAATGATATTCTACTGACTACTCAAGAGTAACTTCCGCTTATCAACCCTAAGGCTCCTCCCACAGTTTTTATTTGATTCCCTTTACCTTATTCATTATTCAAGCCATGTGCCTCATCTCGTTTGCTGTAGTTCCGTTTGATCAGCTGGTCCAACTATCGAGTATTCGTCGCCTTTTTGGGCGCCCCAAGCGACCGTTTAGCCATTGGCGACAGCAAACCACACACTGACACCGCCTGCACACTCCTGCACTCACCTGCAAGTCGCAGGATTGCGGCAGAGCACGTGGATGCTTCCACTGACAGGGGACAAGGCACCACAAGGCTGCGATTGCGTTTGCAAGACAAGGCCTGGACTGGACTGGACTCTGGCAACAACAGCAGCAGCAGCGGCAGCAGCAGCTTCATGATGTACTAATAGACACGGACGACGCACACTGCGACACACACGAAGAGTTTGTCGTTTCTGGCGCCATTCAGTGGGCGTTCAGTTCGATGTTAAGAAGGTATCACCAGGTTGTAGACCTATTCCAAAGACAGTCAGAGAAGGTAGCGAAAACCTGTGCAGAAAGTGCAAATACAATTTACGTATGTGTTACCAGTATTATATCAGTATTATACCAGTATAATACTAGTATTATTATATATGTATACGTGAGAAAAACTATATTGATTCAGACCTGTAAGGAAGTACAGAATAGATGATAGATCAAAAATAAAAAGAAAAAAGACAGCTAGAGATGAAACTTCCCAATATATTCAATATTAAGCAATTACCACGAATATATAAGGTATATATATTAGTTTTCACTTGATTTATGTCCATCATCCATGGACAAATTCCGATTTCACAGATATGCCTCTTTAAAAAAAAAACAGACTGAAATTGTGACTGGGAAAATGTGAGATTTGAAGAGGATCGAAGAATGATGATAAAACATGAAGAATATACAGAAGCTAACGCAGACTTGATGTGCTGAAGCCAGGCCTTTTTCTTTCCAAAACCGGACTGAATGTGTCTGTTCTCCAATCCTGATTCACTCTACATACTCGTATATCCGATGAGCTCGACAAAAGCTGAGAATCAGTTTAGAGAAACTATTTGTCAACTCTTTTGTATCTTCAGAGACAAACAATTTGTGTGCCATTAATTCAGCCCCATGTAGTCCATAAATTCCAATTGATGGCTGAGAATTGGAGAACTGGAGAAGTGGAGAACTGTTGCCCCGTCGTGACAGTCGGTTAAAGTGAAGAGCGCGGCCCGGAAACGCGACTCGAGTGATTTGTAACAACAACAAAACAAAACATTTCCTGTGGGTCGCTTTAGGTAGCCCCACCTGAGATTGGCCTTAAAAATTATTTATTTTTATTTTATTATTATTGTGTTTTACTTTTTTTCTTTCGGTTTTTGTTTTTTTTTTTGTTAGAAAATCAAACAATTAACCTCGAACTTGCGCCTTGTTGCTGCCGCTGTTGCTCAGTGCTTACAACATGTTTGAGACATAAAAATTTCCAATTAATTTTTGTTTTTGGTTTTCGGTTTTAGTGGCGGCGGCTACAAACTTCCATGGAACGCCAACAAGAGTCACACAAAATAACAACAACAGCAACAACAAGAGTAACAACAACAAAAAGCAGAGACGAACAAAAATTGTCACAGCCGCCGTTTACAAATAATTTTTGTTTCTTTCGGCTCTTTGGGGTTTTCAATGGAAACGAAACACATAAAACATGGCCAACAAGCCGGCCAACAATAAAAATCCAAACACACACACACAGACACACTCAAGCATGGGCTAAATGTTGGCCAGGCCCCGAAAGCCGATGCCTCCCCACACCCGCAAATGGAACAGGCAACTTCAAACGGGAGCAATTAAAAATTGCTACGTTTGTCTCTCCTCGTTGTTGTCTTTGGTCATTTGACAACACTTACCTACTCGATGCAGTTACCCTTGCTCCCAATTCATTTCCTCTTACAAGTAGAAGAAGCTGTCTATGAACGAGGGAACCTTTCCTGAGGCCACTCATCATTGTGTAAAGTTTCTTTAAATATTGAAACATTTCGAAACTTGGAAACATTCATAAAATGTTCCAAATGTTTGACTCAAAGTCGATCTGCATAGGATGCAGAAACCTTCATGCCAAGTTCAGAGTCTCTAGCTTCTATAATAGGGATCGAACAGGCCGACAGACAGACGGACAGAGCTATATATAATATATGTTAGGTGGGGTCTGTTACGACTCCTTCTTCCATCCCTCCTTCTTCCTATTTGGACTACTTTTAACTGTCAAATGGTATAAAGTGCTATTGTTGGCAGTTAAAGGATCCTCTTCTTATAGTAAATTTAATAATAAGAAGGAATTAACCTCCATAAAACTCTAAAGAATTTTAAAAACCCTTCCTTGGCAGCCAAAACTAAAACAAGAAATGGTTCCGCATAAAAATCACTTCAGTTTTAAAGACGTCTAAGATAGTCTGACACTTTTATATAAACTCTTACCAGGGTACCTTAATAAACAAACCCTAATACTGCTGCTACACTTATCAGTTATTGTGCCAACTTCAGAGAACTCCGAAGAGTTTAATAATTTGCAAATAAGCAAATCAATAGGGGAGGTATAGGGAAAGAGACAGTTATAGAAAGGAAGGGAGTGGGCAGCAGAGCCCAGCACTGAGACGTGCCCAAGTGTTTGACCACATGTGGCCCAGTCAATTCTCACAAGAGCTCTTCTTCCCTTGCCTTCTACCCTTACCCTCCCCCACGTGAACCATCCTCCACTTGCTCACTTGCTGCTGCTTCTGCGTCTGGCTCATCAAGCTGATGATAAAAGTTCATTAGCGACGCTTCAGTGCGTCAGCTTCTGCACGCGGGGGAGAGTTGAAGGGAGAGGATAGGGAGGGGTAAAGGAGGAGGTCTGCTTGGTCGCCTTGGTCAGTTGCCGCCAGCTTGTTTTTATTGCTAATAAATATCGGATCATAAATTCATAATTAATATTTGTGCTGCGGCTGTTCGCACTCAAGCAAAGGCTTCCTGCTTCGCAGTTGTCTTGTGCTCGCCAAGTTGCGCATTACAAAGACACACTCCAACACACACACTCACAGACACACACACACTCGCACACACACACCCACATACATGTAATACATGCGCATCTTATATGTAATTTAGGCAAATATTTTAATTGCTTTTGCAGCGCAGTTGTCGGAAAAATGTCATTGTCATCTGAATGCCACGCCCACCTGCCCCCACAAACCCACACACCTGCCAGACTGTGGCAGGCAGTTGGCAAATCCTTTGTATGATAAAATTTTATCGCTTGGAAATTTTTCAATTTTCCAAAGGAGCCAGCGCGCCAGAGAGTCTTACGACTCTTGCTCTCACGCATGGATCTCCGCCGATGATGATGATGATGAGGACAACGATGACAGAGAGAGAGCGGTAGAGAGAGAGGTAGTACTGCAGTGTTGCATTCCACGTTGAATACATTGTGGGGTGTGGAGTGTGGGGGGCAGTGCGCAATGATGCCCCTTATTAAGGATAACAACCCGCAACAGGACAAACAAGTTACGGCACCCTCCACGTACTAAAAAAGGACATGTTCCACTTGAAAAATAACAATTTCATTCAATTTTTGATCATTTGCTACCAGAAATGGCAAATCAAAAAGCTATAAAAACCAACAACGACAATGGCCAGGCCCCCCCCCCATCCCCTCAACCCGAGACCCGGACAAGGAGCAACCCAAATGTTTCGGCCGTCTGCCAGGACACTTCTTAAGCGGTTTGGGGGCGGGTTTTCCTTGTTTTTTGGTTGATTTCTTTTTGGTTTTTTCGTTGTTGTTGTTGTCCTGCTCAAAGGGCCACTCGTTGGCTTTAAAATTGAAAAGACACACGCCCCCTCCTTACACACACACACAGCAACATACACACAGAGATCCCATTGAAGAGGACAGCTGTGTGTGTGATTGAGTTCTCGGCCAGCAAGGGGCAGCGGGCAACGAGAGGCGGCGGCGTGCGGCATGCGGCATGCGGCGGGTAGCAAATCCTGCACGCAAAATTTATGTTGCATAAAATTTTTCAACGAATTTTATACCAGGAATTTGACTTGGTTTTACAATTCGCCCGCCGTCGTCTTTCTTGCCTGGCAAAGTCTTCAATTTTTAAATGACTTTCGTCTACGCACGTGGCATATGGAGCGTAAAGCATTCGCATTCGCATTCGAGATTGAACCATTTGCCGCACTCGCCTCGTTTTCATCCTATGCCCCTGTCCCCGTCCCTGTCCCTGCCCCGTCTGTCGCTGTCGGCTGAGCAACCACCGCAGCCCAGGCAGGCCGTATCGAAATGTAAACCAAACAGGTCACTCGACAGGCTCAGCGAGGAGGGGGGGTTGGGTTTGCCCAGTGGATTTCAATTGGATTCAGCGCTGTTTTTTGGCCTCTCAATGCATGTTGCAATTTGTACTACAGACGCCTCCCCGTTTGCCCCCTTCTTCCCCACCCTGGCACTGCCTGCGTGCTGCGGTTATTTAGCTTGTGTCTAAAACTGCCGTCAATAAGGAAATTAAACTTCCTTAAGGCATTTTTTAATTAAGGCCGCAAAGTATCGCAGGGCACTTCATTGTTTCTGGCTAATCATCTGGCAAAGCAAAAGAACTCAATTGAGAACAGGGAAAGATTATCTCGTGCATCGTATTGAGGTCTTTCACATGCTGCTTACTTAGGTTATCTGCATATTTTGGATAGCCTCAAGCGACTGAAGATCTTAGCTATAGAATTCTAGAAACTGATTAATAGACAATCTCAGATTTAGGTCAAACAAAGAGGGAACTAATTTCAAAACAAAGAATGTTCACATTTGAAATCATATTTGTTCTCTTTAATGCACCCAGTATAGATAGTGTAAGCAACCTATAGCATATTATCTGTATGAACTAAAGATAACTTGACAGAATCTTAACTTTTGAGTTCTTGAAGCTGATTAATAAGATAAAATATGTCTCAAAGAGTTAAATCTATTATTCTAGGCAAAAGTAAAGCATTTACATGGTATTTGGGTCTTTTGAGTATTCATTACTTATGATCTCAAAATATTTCAAACAACCTGAAGCGACTCATCTTTTGGGTTCTTAAAACCGATCGGAGAATAACGTTACATTAAAACTATTCCAATATTCTCAAATGCATAAGTCAATTCGAATAAAAATAATGATTATAATATTATTAAGAAGATATACCTTAATATATAATATATATATATGGTTTATTATCTATTCGAATAATAATAATAATTATAATATTAGTAAGAAGATACACCTTAATATATAATATATTTATGGTTTATAATCATGAAGCCAAGTTCTTTGTTCAAATTTGATTCATAAAATACTTTTAATACAGAAACCTTTTATCAATTTACTTTGACTGTGTCTTAAAAGAGAACTTTCTGTATTATACATATATAGTTATATATATTATATATATATGTATACTGTACTACTTTATATATTATATATTTATATATATTTCAGTTCTGTCTGCCTTCTGTATTTCATAGTTTCACTTAACCAAACTCCCGACAAGCCCACGCAGTGCAGGAAAAACTGCCAACATTGAGGATCATTTTCAAGAATAAATGCCCGCAGCGCGAGAGACTGCGAACGAGGATGTCGAGGAGGATGGGAACCTCGAACCTCGTACATGGAAATGCAGAATCTAAGCACTTGATTGTTGTCAATACACAACAAGCGATCCGCAGTGCCAGCCAGGCAGTGGAGCAGATGGGGATGCGGAAAGGGGGAAAACGGCGCTTGAGCACGACGCGATTGCCAGACGTGTCCGCGCATGTCCAGCGTGTGAGGTAGAGGGACGGGGGGGGATAACGTACAATTATTGCGTTTTGCTGTTAAACAATGCGAAGGTGTTGCAATGTTGCCATGTTGCATGTTGAGGGGGGAGGGAGGACGAGGGGTGCGCCCTTTGCACAGCCAGGGGGCATGTAACGAATTTGTCGCTGTCTGTCGCCGTTTAGCTGCGGCTCGGCGAGGTGCGAACAACGGCGTACACTAAATTTAGACGGATGCGAGGAGGGAGGCAGTGAATGAAACAGAGATAGAGACAGTGAGAAAGAGAGAGAGAGATAGAGAGAGGAGATAGAGACACACGGGCAAAAGGTGCATGCGCTGAAATAAATCAAAATTTCGATGCAATGTGGATGGGACCACCAGCGTCAGATGAACAACAACAACACAAGCAGCAACAGCAACAGCAACAGCAACAACAGCAGCAGCGACAGCAACCACAACAACAGCAACACAAAGGAGACAAGCGATCGCGCAAGAGAGGCGAGAGCAGAAAGCGTCTGATTTGTGGCAAGGATGCGACGAGGCATGCAACCTGCTGCGCATTTTGACTGCTCTGCTAAACGCCTTGACTACTAGACAGAAGGAGAGGAAGAGAATGAAGGAGGAAGGTAGAGAAGGACGGGGTAACAGACGAGTTCAAGAACTGGCGTAATTTGATGAGGCCCTGAGCTCGTTTCTCATGCGGCGGCTACTCCACAACATGCCACATACTCGTAATGTGGCATTGTTTTCGGGAACGTCTCTCATCGATATCAAATCGATTTGGGCTCAGATTTCCAACTAATTTGTTGGGCTTGCATTGTAAACGCTGTGCTTAGCTAACCGTTGAACAGGTAAAGGATCCTCATTAGAGAGAGCGAAAGTAAAAGTGGAAAGAGGGCAAGAGGGCAAGAAAAGAAAGAGGCAGAGAGAAAGGTAAAGCAGGCAAAGAAGGGCGACCTATCAATAAAGCAAGGCCCGAGCAGTCCCTGTTTTGACTTATTGCCAGCGATTTGTCAACATTGGACATGGACAGCGCTTGCACTAGCCTATCTGGCTATATCTATAAGAGTTCTGTGAAGAGAGAGAGAGAGAGAAGAAAGAGACAGAGAGTGGGAGAGTGGAAGAATCACTGCACAGCTCTTATAATAACTGTGAGTTGTGAACGTGATCTAGCTGCTCTTCAACTCTCTATCCTACATCTCTTGGCATCTCCATAATACCCCAACTCATTTGGGGGCAGGCACATGTAAAATTAATCGATTACCATTGATAATAAAATTGAAGAAAAGATACGTCATTAAACTCATGACAGAATCCTGCATTATCTGTGTGGCATATGATAAAGTGCAACTAGAAAACACAACTGGGGAAATCTACAAGTATGTAATTTTCTACTGCGTTCGATTATAATAACCAATCTTCTACTCTCTCTCCACAATCTACTGCATATTCTATGATAATATTATGCCATCTTCCAGCTAACATATCTACAGTTTATAGAGTTTAAGTCTGCAATAAATAAATAAATAAATAAATAAATAAAAATGATCAATTGATCTATTGATCTACTGTTGTGCATTAATGATCAATTGTAGTTACAGTAGTAGTAAGGGTAACTATTTGTAGAAGTTACACACATATTATTCTTAGATATTATAATTTACAGGTAACCTTGTTAGATTCAGATCAAACATAACAATGTGGCAACACTAATTATAATCGATATTTACAATTGCAAGAAAAGGGTTTCAGAGTTTGAACTATTTAGATATTGGCAACGATTAAGCTGTTTGACGATCTTGTTAGATACTGACTGATCGTGCATGATCATTCACATTGCATACACTCACCTCTGCAGCTGAGAGTTGGCGCTTGCCTTAGTGTTTTGTTCTGTTTCGTTATGTTCATTGTCTTCTTATTCTCTCTGATCGGCAGTTTTGGGGACTCTTTTGACGGCCCCTTTTGGGGGCTTTCTCCGCTGCTTACTCATTTTATTGCCTTGGGCCAAATAAACAAATTACTTGCCGCGTTCTGTTTGATTTCTTTTGAACGGGCCCCGAATATTTACCACAGCCTCAATAAATTCTGCAGCGCTGCAGCGCGGCGTTCGGCGTTCAACGCGGCGTTCATTGAAACGTTGCGCGCGCGTCTTGTTTAGACAACAATTTTCATTGTTGACTTTACTTGTTATGTTAATGAGAGGCCCGACGGACTAAACGTGCGACTGGATCTGGGTCTGGGACTGGTCTGATCATTGCTGCGGGTGTTGTTCTTGTGGCGTGGGGCAGGGGGTGGGCGACGATAGAGCACTCCGGATGACGCGTGGCCACGCGCCTGTTGACATTCTGTTTGACATTATTGACACACGAGTCAACGAGGCAGCAACGCGAAGCGTGCAACGTGCTGCAAGGCAATCAACTCTTCAAGGCGCGCGCGATGCCGGATCAGTGATAGGCTCACACTCTCTCTCTCTCTCTCTCTCCCCCTCTCTTTCTCTAGTGTGCCATAGCAATCAGCTTTTGTGCGCCAGCGCCAGCCAATTAACCATGAATCGCACAATTTTCATAATTTTTCACACGAAACTCGCAACGATATCAAGATATTCAATAAGTTTATGACAATAAGAAGGAGAGAGAGAGAGAGAGCTGGCACGACTGGCAGATACCCTACATATATTTTGCATATTCAACTGCCTTGCAGTGCCATGCTAAGCCTCTGTAGACACCCCTTTATTGATACTGAGCAAGTACGGGGTATGGCATATGTAAAAGCCGCCTGGAACTCTGAAGTCGCTTCTTATCTGCAATTTGGCGATCGTAACAGTTTTGACAAATCACACACACACGCGCAGGGGCGAGTGAAAGAGATGCCGCTATGGGTAGAGGTGATTCGCCAGTCTGTAGAGTGCCGGGGAAGGGCAGGGGGCAAGGTGGAAGGTGGAGAATGGGTACCTGCCAGGGCTCGTTGTCGGTCGCTTTGAGCTTTATTTTGATTTCAATCTAAAACACACAAATCGTTCATTCTGCCGCTGCCTGATGCCTGACGAGCAGCTTCGACGTCGACTGCGACTGCGACGTCGACTGCGCACAGTGGAGCAAAGCGTATGTGCTTATGCCGCCGCCCACCTCGCAGCAAAGCAGCTCCAACATGGCTTGCAGAGCTCTCCCCCTCTGCTCCTTCTTCAGCTCCTCTTCTCGGCTGCTGCTCTGTTCCTTACCTGGCCCAGGAGCAGCCCTTGCATTGAATGACATTTTTATGATGCTGACGCGCGTTGCTCAACACGAGCCGAGCACAACAAACCGCCGACAACAACAACAACAAGAACAAGAACAGCAGCAGCAGCGCAGAAGAGACGACGGCGACGACGAAGACGTTGCCGACTGTAGCCGAGCGTGTTTTGCATGCATAAATAGCTCGAGATGAAAAAGAAGAAGCAGCAGCAACAGTGAAGAGAGAGAAGGGGAGAGGGAGAGGGAAAAGGAGAAGCAGAGAGAGGCTCTGGTAGAGCCGAGCTTAACTTGTTACTGCAGACTGCGCAGGGACACAGTGAAGCAGGAGGAGGAGGAAGAGGGGCCTGGGCCAGCTGAGGTGCTTGGCTGATTGAGTTGACAGATTTGCTTGGCCTTGCTGCGAATTTACTTATTTATAAGTATATTTATGTCTATGTCGCTTAATTGGTTGTCAGAGTGCCGCGAAGATATCTGAAACTGCAATTGCAACTGCAACTGGAAAGAGGAGACTCAAGGCGAAAGCGCAGCAGGAACTGCTAAGGCTACATAGCTATACAATAGATTCACATTATGCTGCTTTCCAAAGCCTTCGAACGCTGAATTGGACTTGTCGAGGACTGTTAAACATGCATTGACTGCTAAAACTGCTTGAAACTTACTTCAATCTGAAAGTCTCCTAAGTTCAATACAAATTAGAAACAGTTTAAACTCTTAAAGAGTCCAAAGAGATTGCGAAACATATAATATAAGAATATATTTACATACATATATAATGCAATAATATTTGTTATCCTGTTAAATTATTTATTTAATTAGTTTATAGTCGGACTAAGGTCAGTCGACTGTTTAAAAGTAAAAAAAATTCATAGTTATAATTAATAATTTTAAATTAAAAGTAAAATCTTAACTGTGAGAAAAGAAATTAATTGAATTTAATTTGACTGAATAATCAACTTTATTTAAACAGAGAGATAGTTAAATAAATATATCGAGTAATGATTTAATTTCTATTAAATATTTACGAAACAGTTTCAACTTCATGGAATTCCCTTTTCTAATTTATGTAGAACCAAGCTTTGCTTGCGAATTGAATTGACTGTGCAAAGCATTATAATTCCCTAATTTGATGCAACAAAAGGCGCTCTTCTCTCGGCTCACGAAATGGTGCAAAGACAATTGTGTGTTCGTAGACGCGTCGCGTCTTGCCAACGATGGCGTTAAGAATCGATTTGTCACATGAATTTGGATTTGAAGTGGCCCATTGAACTGGCCCAAAGATTTGCCATAGTCAAATCAATCAAGCCAGTCCAGGCCAGGGCGCTGATGCTGATGATGGTTTTATTTTAGCCACATTGCAACGGTCTCTTGCCAAGCGCGTTGAGCCCAAGGCAAATCAAATCGCCGGCTCGAGTCGCACTTGGAGTGAGTTGAGGTTGTAGTCGGAGTTGGCGTTGGAGTCGGAGTCGGAATCGGAGTCAAAGGCAAATGCAAAGCAAACAGATCTGTGCGATCATGTCACGTACGTGGAATTGGGTTGGCTGCGGGCAAGGTGCCGTTGCAAAAGGCTGAAGATCTTTGTTTCGGGGCACCAAAGCTCCGTCATCGGCATCGGGCATCAGGCATCGTCATCGACATCAGCATCGACATTTCGACAGCTCAGCGATGACGAACGTTTACTAGAACGAATTCGGTTAATTTTTATTGTGATTTCCTAGAACCAAAGACAAGAAAGAGCAACCACAACAACAACAGACAAGCAGAAAGTGCTTGCCCTGAGACCAGGTAAATCACGAAAAAGTGTCGGCGGACACGCGTCTCTAAAAAAGCCAACGAACGTTCCAATCGAATCGAAATGCAAATTATGCAACGCCGCAACGTTCTCTTGTGGCTCTCCATAGGCAGCAGGGGCACCTCTGAGACCGTTTCGGTCTTTGCTCTTGTCTCCAGTCGTCAGTCTCGACTCGCCACTCTCCACTCGCCACTCGCTTTGGTCACTTGCCCCACAACTGCCTTTGCCATTGCGGCTTGTCGCGTCTGCTTGGACTGCAGTTAATTTTTAACGACGCAAAATTTGTGCATTCAGGCGCTACAAATTGTTTATTGTAGGCCCCCATAGCCCCAAAAAATATGCACAAGTAATTCCCTTGGACCCGCCGACGAGCGACGAGTCATTTCCAAATAAAATTAGCTGTGGTCAGTCTGCAGTCCCCGCCGCTATTGAGCCACCATTCAATCACGCGAGAGTGACACAATGCGCATTCACTGTGCAGTTTAAGGCTCATATTCCCAGGGGGGAGAGGGACTCAGCAAACTGCTCTAATATGCCAAATAAGCTAAAGAAAGAGTTACATAGTTGGAAGAGTAAAGCAAGTGCACATAAAAGCCTTGACGAAACAGTAAACCAAATAAAGCATGATGTTGATGGTAAAATACAATACATCAAGTAGACAACAGAAGAGATGTTCCTGCATGAATGTAATTATTACAGTAGTATACTCTAAATACTAAATATTGATTATTGCTTGAACTGTATACATTTAAAGAATTGTAGTACGTACATAATTTATTTATTTACCGAATTAAATGTAGTATTTATTAATTTATGATGTAATTATAATAGGTACTAGGTGCAAAGGTACCTATTTGCGGTACCTATGGTAAAGGTATAAACAGGCTGTATAAACAAGGTACTAAACCTAATGCAAACAATAAGCTCTAATTACATATTGTATTGTAATCATACAAGCAATGACAATATCATAAATGAATGTTGAACTACATTCATTTTCATTTACCACTTAGTAAAAAGGGTTTCATGTCTTTCGAATAGATGTATTCATGCACACATTATAATTTTTATTTATTTATTTAATATCGACTAATGGCAGTCGACTTGAAAAAGAGTTACAATAAAAATTAAGAATAAAAATTGATTACATTAATGTAAATGAATTAAAAAGATTATAAATATTTTATTTTATTTAAATTAAAATTAAATTTAAAAAAATAAAATTTAAAATTTAAACTTTACATATGTGTAATACTTAGTTTTCACACAATTATCAAACTTGATGCTGTGCATGCATAAATCACACGCAATATCAATACATACCCCGATCGACAATCTCAAACTGGTTCCGGTTTTAACTCCACGGCAGATCAGTAAACCCCTAACCCGATCAGAACACACCCACACACACACACATGTGTGTGCAGTTGTAGAACTGTCTCTTAAGCCTTTTTCGGTGTTTCGGCATCGCATCGCACAATTTGTCGAAATTAATTGAGTTATCGGCTAATAAGCCAGCGGGCCCAAAGAGCTGCCAGATTTGCCATCATTAATAACGCTCAGACGCGTTTTTGCCACCCCAAAAATAGCCGGCAACACGCAGCACGTTGCACGCTCGCTGGGGGAGTCCCAGTCTGGCGTGGCGATCGGCGCATCGAACAGATCAATTATCTGGCTGTCTGGCAGACAGACAAACTGACTGACTGGATGCTCTGCCTCCGTCCGTGGCAGCTTCTGTCCCTGCTCCAAGTTGCCGTTGCCATTGGGGCGCATAATCGAAAAGGCGACGGGAAAGGCAGCAACAGCCGCTATATAATTTCGTTTTCGGATAAATCACGCAAAGGCAAAAGAGCAGCAGCAGCAGCAGCAGTGGCAGAGGCAGCAGGAAGCGGCAGAGGCAGAGGCAGCAATAATCTATCACCTGTCAGCACCTGTCATTCAAGCGTCGCAGTTGCGATTGGCAGCAGACACACACACACACACACACACAAACACACACATGCAGCCGTAGATGCTGCGAGCTGGTTATGCCACCGGTCTGGGGCACGTTTTGCGTTTCTCGTACGTCTCATATCGAGCTGAGGCAGCCAACCGGACGGGGCAACCAGTCGGGCAGCCATCGAGGCGTCTGCCTCAGTCGAGCTGCCTCAAGTGTCAGTTTGACATCATTAATCATGCGATTAGTTAAGTGGGTGTTCGCTGCCCTCTCTCCCTCACACACACACACACACACACACACACTTTCTCTCTCTCCCTGTCTCTCTCCTTCTCACTCTTTTTTGCTACTTATGTAAAATCAGTTCCGAGCTGTTTAATTTGACGTTTGAACGCATGATTGCATTTTCAATTTGACAACTACACATCACACGCACACTGCCCCATGCCCCATGCCCCTCTACCCCCTTCTCGGGGGCTACCTTACTGCCGTGATACCTCCCGGCGTGTAGACCAAGGCGATTGGGACTCGCTGCTTGTGCTGCTGGTGCTGTCAAAATAATCACACGTACAATTAGCATGACGACAAGCTCATCAATTTGTTTGGCCGCCTGAGCAGGCACAAACGTGTCTGCAGAGTGGATAAAGGGCATCGAGGGGGGAAGGGAGGCAGGTAATGAGTAGCCAAATAGACGACATTGGAATGTGGAAAACACGCTGAGATTGAAGACGGGAAGCAGATTGACCTTTGTCTTTGCTTGGTATAACTGCAGGGGAAGGAGAGGGAAAGAACTAATGTGGGGAATGAATAAAACATGCAGTGGGAATTATGTATATTTAAGAAAGATATAGAAGAAATAAAGGGTAGTATATTATACTCATAAAGGAATGAGAAGGGAAAGAAATAAACTTACAATTCCAATGTGGTAAATATATTCTAATATCTAACATGTATATTCCGCATAGAATTGCTACATCAATTTAATATATCGTATATCAATATTCTAACCCCATTTTATTGATAAAACTATCGACAAACTATACACAGACTATAGACAAACTAATAATTACTTTCAGTCCATAAAGCGACAAGAAAAGAACAAGACAAGACAGTTGTAAGGAATTTAATTCCTTTTGGAAACAAGCTTTATAATACCTAAATATATACACTTCATTTCAATGATCAAACTATCGACAAACTATCGATATACTGCAAGCAACATTTAGCTAATAGGAAACACACAGTAGACGTATAGAAATCACTCGGAAACTAGAACCCGAAGAGGCTAAATACTTAATATCTTAATAGATTCACTAAGCAAACTCTCGATAAACTACACACAAGCTATCGATAAACTAATAATTACATTCAGTCCACAAAGAGACAAGAGAAGAAAAAGACAAGACGGTTGTAGGGAATTAAATAAATATTAAATTCCTTTTCGAAACTATCTTTATAATACCTGAATATATACACTTCACTTCAATGATCAAACTATCGACAAGCTATCGATATACTGTAAGCAACATTTATCGAATAGAAAACATGCAGAAGACGCATCAAAACTACAGGGAAATTACCATCTGAAGATGCTATATACTTAATATCTTTATATCCCATAATCAAACTTTCGACAAACTATCGATAAACTCCATTCAATCAAAACTCAACTGACAACTCACACCTGCATAGAATTTGCTGCTATTCGCACACTTCCAACTGCTGTCACTTTCAGCCAGTCTCGTCATCCATTCATCGACTCTCCAAACACAACACCCACCCCCCATTACCCCTACCAATGCATGGCTCTTTAATTCTATGCCCCCTCTGTAACTTGCAACATTCGGCGGCAGCTCGCACATCAATTTTGCGCATCGTCATCTAACGTGTGGACCACCAGCCAAGCCTCAGCAACACCTACAACGACACCTCATAGACAAGTACTGGGAGAAGGACTGGGACAAGGACTTGGACTGGGACTGAACCTAGCACAGAGACAGAGGCAGAGGCAGCTTGAGCCTCAACTCCAGCTGCAGCTCCTCTCCGGGTCTAGTCGGGTATCAAGTGTGTAATTAATGTTTTATTAATACAAGCGACAAGCGATCGCAGCCGGGTTCAGAGCGGCACAGCAGGCCGCCCGTCTACAGTGAAGCTCAGGTAACCAAGATGAACAGCAGTCGAATTGCAATCGATGCAGCAGCGGCAGCCAGAACAGACTCCGATGCGGCAGCATCAACTTCAAGTAAGATTCATATGCGCAAAGCCCATAAAATATGTGGCCAGTTTCAGAGAGAGAGAGAGAGAGAGAGAGAGAGAGAGAGGGTTAGCACAAGCAGAGCCTGGTTCAGTTTCGTGCGCCTAAATGAATTACCAGATTAATGGACAGCATAAATCACATTATCGCTTCGGCTTGTGGCCCCAAAACACACGCAGACCGCATTTAGAAGGCCTCCTCCTGTCCTGTTCTGTCCTGTCCTGTTCTGTTCTGTCCTGTCCTCGACTGGAGGCCGAGGATGAGGCGGCCTTTGTGGGCGGCCGCGAGCCGCAATCCCGCACCTCGGGACTGAAGCCGGTGCCAGTGCGGCAAGTTAATGATGCTGCGCCGGGTAGCTCGGGTAGAATTTATTGAACCATTGCCTAAAAGTCCATACACAGTCGACACCCAAAGCCGCCGGCCACGGATACAATGCTGATTCACTCAATAAAATATAAATGCCAACCGGCAGAGAGAGAGAGGGAGAGAGAGAGAGAGTGCGATGCGATCGGTACAAAGACAAATCACACCTTCTGCATTTGTTGAACAAAATAAATCTCGTAATGAGTTACGATAAGACGACGATTTCGACAGCTAAACAAATCACCTGCAATTGATCTTATGCATGGTACGCAAATCGCAAGCAAGGGCAGCCAGTGAGGGAGGGATGGGGGCGTGAGGGAGGTGAGACGAGATCGCGTCGTGCATAATGCGCTTTAAGAGGAATGCCTGCGATTTCGAATACTGGAGCAGAGAGCAAGAGCAAGAGCAAGCTGCACAGAGCAACACGAAGCGATCGCGCGCTGTTCCTGCTCCGATTCAAGTGTAGATCGGTTGCTCTTGTGTGGTATACGTGTGTGTGTGTGTGTGTGTGGCTTGTGGTGTGGACAATCAACAACCAAACATGACATTTATTGACTGCATTGCTCGAAAGTATAAATTACGAATGAGTGGACGATCGCAGCGAAGATCGTGCCAGTGCTGCCAGTGAGTGAGATATGGCAGGGAGCGGAGTTGAAGTTGGAGCTGCGACTGCGACTGTGACTGCGACTGGATCGACACCAACACCGCAGGACATTGGCCCACTACGACACGCATAACTCTTGTGCTTTTGCAGCTTTTGGGAATTGACCGCTCGATCTGTCCATCTCCCTCGCTCTCACTGCCGCTCACTCACTCTTGGGGTCGACAGGTAGCTGTGTGGACCAACCACAGCGGTGCCAGGCACTTGGATTACCCGTGCGTGCCGTTTCCCAGTAGAGAAGCGCGCGTATAGTGGATTGTGATAATGATCATGACAGTCTATATAGTCGCTCGAATGCTGCCAAATGACATTTGTCTCGACACACACACACACACACACACACACACACAGAGACACACACACACATATATAGAGGGAGACACCCGGCGACCACTTGCTGTGTTTTTATGCCTGGCAAAATCAAAACCAGTGGCTAAATTGCAATAATAAGCCACCTTTATAAATCGACCAGGGAATGACCACAGAAAAAAACACTGAGAAAACGACGACGACGACGACGACGAGCAAGCTCGATGGCTCTTTTTACGCCGAGACTATGCGACTATTTGTCTATTGCAGACAACGCGGGCGGCCTCGGGAGAGACGGGAGAGGGGCTGGATGGTGCTCTATGCCGTTGCCGAGAAACGCCCTCAGTAGGTGGGCGATGGCAACAGCAACGCGGACTACCGATGGCCGCACTACGATCGCAACATGATGGACAACCACAGCATGGCGGGCACGGCTGTGCTGGCGCCCAACTTGGGGCGCAATAAATATGAATATTATTTAAAACACTTTTTGTTGTCTCCTTCTTTTGGTATTCACTTATTTTCCCCCCTATCACTTTGTCTCTATTGAGGGGGGATTTTCTCCTACCTCGGGCCGCGGTGAACCGCTCCTGCTTTTTTGCTACCAGACGTTGCGCCTCGCACTATACATTTTTGACAGTTTGGAAAAATTGCGATTCATTGTGACCCCTATTGTGTGCTCGGCTCCGGCTGTGGGGCCTGCCACTGTCGCCGATCAGCGATCATAGTGTGCTGCCCATTGAGCTGAGAGGCAGAGGCTGAAGTTGGAGCTGGGGTCCGCTGCCACTTGGGTTGTGTAACACGAGCCACGAGGCGAAGCTCTCTCGGAGCTGGCATAATGGCACTCTTCTGGTGGGCCGAGCCGACGGCGTGCCACGACTTGGCCAGCGTCGTTGTTGTTGTTCAATAGAATTGTTTGCCAAGAATTATGCCTTATTGATGATGATAATGATGTCCTCGTGGCCACAGCTTCTGGCTTCATACTTCGCTCGCGTGTAAGCATGAAAAATTCCCGGAATGCAACACGCGACACAAAAGCTTCGTGGCACTCGCGCCTCGTGGACACACATTGGTGTGTCGCATAATAAAAATGCCATAAGTCAATATCAGGAAAGTGTTCCCATTGTTCCCTCAAGCCTCCCTGGGGACCTTCTCTCTCTCTCGCTCTCTCTCTCCCCCTCCTCCGTTGTGTCTGGCTCGCGACACTTGCTTAATGAGCAACGCTGCAAGTTGAAGTTGCAACAGTTCCCCTTATGGTAGTTAGCATCCACCCTCGCGAGGGTCAACTCGATCGGTTCGACTGACGCAGCTGCAGCTCGATGCATGGATAATGTGCCAATGCGAACACTTCGTTTTGATATCATCAATTAATGCAAAAGATCGTACGAAGGGGTTCGGCTGGGGGTCGCCCGATCGACGCATGAATTACGACTGTGTCAAAGTATGTGTGTGTGTGTTGTGTTTGCTCTGCAGTTAGTTTTAATTAAATGTGACATTTCAATAAATTGATAAGCTCCGCTGTCCGCCATCCGCCGTCTTCGTCCATTGTCTGATCTCTCGGCCCGTTGATCATTAATGCCAATGGCATCTCGTGCCGCACTCCAACTTCCATCTCCCATCTCTCATCTCCGTCCATGTGCGATCCATCCGCTTTGGGTGTTAATATGATCAACGGCAGCTCATCAGCATCTCAACTTTGCTTCGCTTCGTTTTCAATTATCGTTTTTGTCTTTCTTTATTTCTTTCTCCATTTCGCATCTCGTTTGCTTTCTTCGCTTCGTTTTTTTTTGTTTCAGTCGCTGTCAATGAATGGCGCTGATCGTCGCTGATCGTATGCCAAAAGAGCGTGTGAATATGAATATGAATATGGAATATGAACACGATTGTGATTGTAATCGAGAGTGTGAGTGGCACTGTGAGTGCCCAGTGTGAGTCTCAATTGCAGAGACAACAAACCCAACAACAACACAACAACAGAGCAGTCGAGTTAATTGAGAGAGTGCTGGCTGGGCTCTTTAATTTTCCATCATTTCAATTTCCGCTGCCAGGTCAAGTGGCGATGCATGTAAAACAAACTGAACGATCCGTCGATCAGAAGCCAAGCATAGATCACACAGATCAGCTCAATTATTATGGGGGCGATGAGACGACGTTCTGAGAACGTCAAACTCTAAACTTTAATTAATAAAATCGAATGGACGTGATAATGAATATATCTTTACAATCGATTAACTTGCTACTCCGCATGATCAGGGCTGTACATAGTCAACTGTCTTAGCTTGTTATTTTTTAATTTGTGTGTGAGATTATTTTAATTATGCTAGAATTATTTTTTTTTTAAATATATCTAGGATTTATTATATATCAAACTCATTATTATGTTATGAAATTCTTAAGATGATATACTTATACCAATACTAGCATTGTTACTAGTACTGGTAAATACTGATAATCATTGCACATTATTATGATCTTTCAAAAGGTCCTAACTTATCGATAATTATCGAAATAGATTACTCTAACATATGTCCAAACAAATCATACAAACTTTTTGTTGAACTCTTAAGATCTCTGCATCTATTACATCTAACAGTATTTAGTCTATACCATGGACTTGGCCCAAGTACCCGAATGCCAGCCGGTAATTGCATCCGAAAACGGGGCCTCGTAATGGAGATCGGGTCAGGGCAAATGCCGCAGCTAGCAAGGTGGTCCAAGCTGGTACCGGGTGCATTGTGGTCGGGTTGCCTGCAATTTTTATGATTTCGTTCATTTTTATATGTTCATTTGTAGCGCCTTCGCTCAATGTGTGTGTCGTGTGTGTGTGTGAGCTACATATAAATATATTGGGAGTGAGAGGGAGAGCGAATGGGTGTGTGCGAGCGGGAAAGAAGTCATCATTAACCCATTAAACTTCCGATTTGCCGACAGCGATAAACGCCGCCGTCAGCGTTCTTCTTCGGGTTGTGCGTGTGTTCTTCAGTTTGGTGTACTCGTATGTGTGTGTATGTTTGTGTGTGTGTGTGTTGTTCGGTATTTTTTTGTTTTTTTAATGACATATCGTAAAGATTTGTTAAAAGCCGGCACAAAGATCTTTGAAATGCGCTACGCTTCCTGCGTCTACGAGCTAATTTTGTTGATGCGTGAAAACGTAACAAAAGGGGAGGGGGGGGGTCAACACTGGGGCCAACGAAAGGTAAAAGAAAATACTTGTAATTGAATTGGAGCTGGGCCCACCCAGGAGGTCAATGTAAATTGAGCAGATCATTCCGCTATAAATTACGGGCTACAAAATGCAAAAACCTCAAAATATTGAAACGTGTTCGAATTGTTGCCGTAGCAGTTGCAGTTGCTGCTGCTGCAACTGGCCCACCCCAGAGTTGCACAGACAGCCCCAGAGCAGGAGAGGCACAGAGAAGAAGAGAGGGAGGAAGTACGAGAGAGAGAGAGAGCGAGGGGGAAAAGATCCTTTAACCGCAGAATGCAGAAAAGTAAAGGTAATCAATTTTTTTGCTATGGCCACGACTTTTGCGGCATTTTGCGGCGTTTTGCTCGCGTTTTTGATTGAAAATTGCAAATAAATTGTATAAACGTCATCAAAACTCGCGAATGCAAATATTTACGGTGGTCTCGGACCCCCAACAGCAACAACTCCAATTCTTCTCCACACAGAATTGAGCAATTTGCCAGAGAGACGACGCATAATTGTGCCACGTTCGCATTTAATGTTGCCTCTAAGGTGGGGCATACATCCCCTCTCTCTTCTCTCTCTCTCTCTCTTTCTCTTTCTCTCTCTCTCTCTCTTCTCCCCCTCTTCTTTTCGCTCTATACCACCTTACCCCCCTGTCCTCTTTCAGCCTCATTTCGGAAGCCACTGGGAAAACCGCAGAACATCGTGATTACGCCAAAGCGGCAGCGCCGATTATATTTTACTTATGTCTTGCTTTGCCTTTTGCAATTGTGTTTATGAATTATCCCCCCCCCGAAACTTCACCCTTCCGACCACACCGCCGTCATTGGCCCCGCCTCCATTGGCATAATGATCGCTACCGGGCTTAGGTCATAGCTTTAGCTCGGGTGTTGCGGCCAGTTCAAAGATCGTCACACTTTTGCCGGCCAACTAATTTTGGCCAGTTGGTCCAGATATTTTGCACCAGTTAGTCGCGAAGACCTTCTCCCTTTATGGGTGAAAAGGTAAAAAGGTGAAAAGCTGTTGGCCATATTAATTGCCCCAGCGAAAGCTCTCCGACATTATAATCTTCTTCAACTTTGAGCCGCAGTTTCTCTGGCCTACGACTAGAATGGCCAATTAGTTGAAAATTTATAGAGAGCAAATTAAAAACATAAAGATGGGTCAAATTATAATTTGAAGATCCAAGAATAGCCATGAAAATAGCATGAGATCTTTGAAGATCTCTCAGCTTGAATGGGAATTCTGCTAACAATTAAAAGAGTGAATATATCTTAAGAATTTCTTTAACATTATTCAGTCAAATTCAATTCAATTAATTTCTTTTTTCTTTCTTTTCTCACAGTTAAGATTTTACTTTTAATTTAAAATTATTAATTATAACTATTAATTGTTTTTTTTTTTACTTTTAAACAGTCGACTGACCTTAATCCGACTATAAACTAATTAAATAAACTAATTATTAGCATAATTATGATAATATAAAGTAGACTGGCTGGATGAAGATTTGCCATAGAGTTTCTGCAGTATTTGTACAGATTTACGGCTCAATTGAAGGCTTTCCTGTTGCGACCACAATATACACTATGCATATATCAAGTGGACTCTATCAGCGATCTGGCAGCACTATCTGTGTACAAAAGGCGCCATTGAAGGCAAGTTTTATGTGATTTTTTACACAAAACTTATTGCGATTGCGACTGTGATGGCGATCGGCGATAGTGGGTTGGTTCATGGGGTTTGTTCGGTCGGGGTCTGTCTGTCTGTCTGTCCCGTCTGTCTGTCTGTCTGTCTGCCTGTTTGGGTATCTTTGGGTTGCTCCGTTCGCTGATCGCACCCCAGTAACAATGGCGCAACAAAATAAATAAACTCGAATGGAAATTAAATTAAAATGCTTTGGAAACGCTGCAAATGGAAAATGGAAATGAAAATGAAAATGGTAACAGGCAGCAGCTGACGCCGTCGCCGTCGCTGACGATGACGAGCCAAAGGAAACAAGTCGCATGCGAAAACAAAAGACGTCGCGACGAGCGATCATCATCACCACCACCAGCGGTAACTACTAAAATAACAACAACAGCAGCAACACCAGCAGCAAACACCAGCAGCAACAACAACAGTTGTAGTAGGGAATTTAGGCAGAGGCGCTCTACGTGGTGCTCTCTTTCCCGGCTCCCTCGCTACCTCTTCGCGACGCGTTTTGTGGCTTGTGGAGTCAAGTGTGGTAAGGTCTTTTTGCAGAGCTTCAGTAGTTCCCTCATTTGATGTTGTCTGTCTATTGTATGTGTGTGGGACCCGCTGCCTTCCCCCTATGCGTTGCCCTGCCTCTCTCCCTCTATCTCTCTCTCTCTCTCTCTCTTCTCTCTCTCGCTCTCTCGCTCTGCTGTAGATAGCTCGTATGTAACAGGAGACATGCTCTACTGAACATGAGGTTCGATTAAATGTTAATGTTGGTTAACTTTGGGGTTTTTCTTTGCCATGTTTTCATTGTTTGTCCGTCTGTCCGTCTGTCTATCCGACTGTTTGTTCGTCTGCCTGCTTGTCTGTCTGTCTGTCTGTCTCTCTGTCTCTCTGTCTGCCTGTCTGTCCGTGCAGTTTTCAATGTGTTAGTATGCATCTATTTAACTACCAAAACTGGACTACGTTCACACATAAAAATCGCATACACAGAGAAGGAGAGAGACAGAGAGATGGAGTAGTAGACACTGAGGGAGAGTGGTGGGAGCAACGGAGGGGAGGGGCAGAGGTTAGTGCGCGCTGTGCTTGGTCGGCTGACGCGCTCAAACGTAATGAACGACGCTTCTGACTGCGATTGCGGGGCTGCGTTTTCTATGTAACGTCGCCCGATTTGCGTTGCGTAGACAGAGCAGAGCACAGGGACTGCGCAGTCGCGACTTAGTCTTGAGTGCTGCCATCTCTTTCTAACGCCCACACACACGCGCCTTGAATGCTTTTCGGCGCTGTGCTTAACCTCAGCGTCGGTCGTCGGACTGCGTCGGGCAGGTGTTTGGAAGCGCTCGTCTCGTTTTTTGAACTCAAAGTCAAGTCATTGTTGTGCCCCATGTTGTTGTTGTTGTTGTTGTTACCGTTGTTGTTGTTGTTTGTCTTTTGCACTTCACTTCACTTGAATTTTTGCATCGCTTGGATGCTCAGGCTCAGCTCAGGCTCGGCTCGGCTCAGCTCAACTCAGCTCAGGCTCGCTTCAGTTCAAGTTGGTTTGCTTTGGGCTTTTTCACTAGATATACGAGCAATATCTATGTGTGTGTGTGTGTGTGTGTGTGTGTTTTTGGAGGGGAGACACCGGGTCGTAAATTTCTTTAGGCCTCTCTTGCCGCTTGCCTATTAAAGTGCGATTTGTTTAATGATTTTCTACAACTCGCTGTATAAATTTTCCATTTGGAAATTACCTACATGCGAGACGAGACTGAGAAACCGAGCAGACGGCTTCAGTTCAGTTGAGTTTTAGCTTAGTTTTGGGAAATGCGCATGAAAATTAAGTGTTTTATTATGCAAAAATCATTCGTTGGCAACAAAATAACAAAACAACAATAACAACAATAACAAAACTAATTCCGAATATACCCCGAATATGCTGTGCGCAATGCGCTGATTGCGCTTCGAGACCTCAGCGTAACCAGCGCCCCCGCACCTGCCCCGCACTAACCTGCTTCTATCCCCAACACCTGCCCCCGCCCCCTCCGCCTCTATACGGGCATGTCATGGTAGCCCGGCGTTTGCTTTGTTTGAACTTTGCTGCGCTTTGGCTTCACCATTCGCTGGTTTAGTGGTTGCTTAGCTTAGTTAGTTGGTAATATTAGTAGCATTAATTAATGGTCCACTTGCTGGTCTCGTCTGTATGTGTGTGTGTGTGTGTGTGTGTGTGTGTGTGTGTGTGTTAGGCAATGAACTGATTTGCATTAAGCTTCATTTACAGCTGCGGCTTGAGAAAGAAACTGATCATTGTATTGAGTGTTTTTACTGCTGTAAGAGTTGCAGCAAATAAATCAGGATATAAAGCGGAAGTTCGCAAAGAGAGAAAGGCTTTCACTCTAGAGAAGCAAATAAAGAGAGAGAGAGAGAGAGGTATGAAAAGAAACTAATGCAATGAATATATACCTAAATGAAGTGCCTATCAATCATGCAGAGGTACCTTAATGAAGTGCCTCTCCTCTAATGAGGCATAACATGCGTATGTAATATGCAGAGGTACCTTAATGAAGTACCTATTCTATACTGAGGCATGCCTTCTGCCTTCTTCCTTCCTATTGAATATGTGCACAATCATTTCAACACTTTCGTTTTCGATTTCAACTAGAATAAAGCACAATCCCAACTGTTCTCCACAGCATAAGGGTTTCTGCATTCATACTTAGCACCTTGTCAAACCAGAACATTAAACCAATCTTTATATTTTATAGAATTGCCAAAATGAAAGCCTTTACTCAATCCCTGCGCCATAGAAAAAATGGATTCCTACAGCTAGAGCAATCAGTCAATGCTCCAATTGAAGTGGCAGCACTTGGGCCAACCCACTGACGGGTAGAGAAGGAGGTGGGCCAGACGGGTAGGGACGAGCCAATTGCCGCTATTTACCACACACATTACACGATGCGAGCAAGCCAAACAACGTCAATCTATAAGACCAAAGACGACGACGACGACGACGACGACAATGTGGACGATATATGGCGCTATGCAGGTGCAGGTGCCAGGGCAATCGGAGAGCTAAAGAACCGTCAGCAACAACAACAACAACAGCAACAACAACAACAGTAACAACAACTAATAATTCAAATTGTAACACATGCTACGTCTCAGTTGGTCCCGCTCTCCAAGGCAGTGCAAAAGAGATAGTGATAAGAGGCAGAGCAGCAGGTGAGTGGTAGAGAGGGGGCGATGAAGAGAGGGGGGAGGGGGCCGGAGCACTTCTTAGACCTCAACAAGCGGCGCCGTCATCATTTTTTCGCTACTGATTTATGCCCGAAGGCATAATGACTGGAAGCAATGGAGTATGCATTACACACACACATACAGGCACACACACACACACTGAGAGAGTGAGTGGAGAGTGGAGAATGAGACTGGCTAGCAGAGAGACCATACCTCAAGGAAGCCGTGAACGTGAACGTGAACGTGAACGCGAACGACGCGATTCGCGTGATAGAACAATGTAAAAATTATGAACGTGTAAAATATGGGCAAAAATTTCGCTGCCACCTATAAATATGCATGTGCGGGCGGAGAGGGGGAAGGCAATACATATATTGTAAAATCTATGTGTATAAGAATTAATTGATAAAGCGAAGCGAGGCATCGACCCGTCGAGGAGGAGGCACAGAAGCAGCAGCAGCAGCCAATTCACTTTACCATTACCCGACTATAGATTAAGTTATGATTTGGCTTAATAAGCGGTATAAGCCTGCTTCCCGGCCCGGTTCTTGAGTCTCTCTCTCTCTCTCTCGCTTGAGTGGTTCGTTTTAATGGGCATTTAAGACGCCAACTGGAGGTCTCGCAGAAAACATAGCGGTAGAGCGGCCAAGCGATGTCCCAAAAGTGGAGGAGTCATGCTGATGTTCATGAGAATGGAGAATGGAGAAAATTCGCGAACAAATACAACAGTGAGAACAAGGAGGAGGAGGAGGGGGAGGAGAGGGGTAGACGAAGAAGACGGAAGAGTGCAAAAAGCAAAGCAAATTGCGAGTATTTCTGCATAAAAGTAGCTACTGTTTCCGGGTCGAAGAACTGAGACGATATTGTCAAGAAACTTGCTATAAACTCGCATACTTAGGATACCAATAAAAGAACCATGAAAAGAATACAAATTCTAGTAAGAGAATAACTATGAAAAGAATACAAATTCTAGTAAGCGAATACACAAAGATTAGTCATATATAAACTTAATTTGACGATCATTAGCGGAAATATCGAGAAACTTTAGACTCACATTAAAATCAGCAGTTCAAACGGGCACAGCCCACAAATCTTTCTTCCTCTCTCACTCTCTCACTCTCTCTCTGTCTCTGGCTGTCTTATTGCTGTCTTGTTGCCCCTTTTAGAGCCAAATCCATGCGAACACAAAAAGAAATTCGAGCAAGCGACAACCAATGGAAAGCAACTTCCGAAAGGCGGCCAGAACAATGGGTCATAGATCAAGTTTTAATGACGGTTGACTCCAACCGCCTTATACCGTACAATGAACTTTCAATACAAGTTTCTAACTCCGCTAACTCCGCATACACGAAGACCAAGAAGTATATATACTATATGCAATACTACAAGAGATATACATATATATACATATGTATAGGAGACTGTCGCAGCTTATTTTCACAATTTTTTGTCGAGCGTTACCCAATTTTGATGTACGTCAAAGAATCTCAAATGATTCCCCAACTCTACATATCTCTGGCTCTCTGTGTGTATTGTATGTATATATACTTTTATAGCACATGTCTGTATGTGTTTTTAATAATTTCTTGTTGTTGGCGCTCTGCTTTTATGGCGACGACGTCGACGGCGCGTCTTTTGATTGGTTCAACTTGAGATTTGTTTTTGTTTTGTTTTCTTTTTTAACGAGCTCTGATTTTGCGCTGCTGTCGCTGCTGCTGCCAGGTTTATCGCCAGCTAGCGATCAGCGAGTGGGGCTGAGCCGTCAGCTGGCTATAATTTTTTTATGGCTTCTATATAATAATTCACCTATACGTTGACGCGCGGCAATTAGCTTGCCTAGTTTCCATAGATTCATAGAAGAGAGCCCCCAGTTCAGTGCGTGGTCGTCGTGGACGCCGCCTCGAAAATCGCACACACACACAGGCACACACAGATGGACGTAGAGAAAAAGAGACACCAAAGCAGCCCGTAGAAGAAGAAGCAACGAAGCGAACAACGCGACAACGTGACTGCGATGCTCGTCGCAAGATTAGCTCGAGCATTGGAGTCACTCGCATAGAGAGCCTCGTATATCATCTGTAGGTCAGAGCAGGGGCAGTGGCAAAGAGGGGGAGCACCGTCAGGTGACTTTCGCGAAAATCATAATTCTCTAAGGATGTCGAGCAGTGCAGAGCTGATCTAGCAGCCCCGATAGCCGCACTGGCAACGCACCGCTAATGAAGATCTTTGGCCTGGGAAAGTTTCCAACTCCCCCTTCCCCTCCTCCTGCTCCCAAAAGATGCACATCATGAATGACCACTTGAAGCACCCCTGCCCCTGCCCACTCTTCCTGGCTCATCCATAGCCTAGCTGGCAGCTGTGTCTGTGCTACGACTCTATTCGCTAGGGAGGATCGATCGATCGATCGTTCGATGGATTTGACCCTCGCGGCAGCTCGTCGTAACTTCCTAATTACATGACACGACCGCAGGTCAGGTCGCGGCTGCGTGGAATCGCACCTGTAGCGTGTGCGCGCGCGCGCCATTTACAACGTTGTCCACGCGGGGCAAGGGAAGGAAAGGGAAGGGTAGGGAGGGGAAGGCAGATCGAAGAGCGGACTACGCTGGCATTTTAATTGAAATTGTTTGTGTTTTTGGCGTTTGTTGCGCTTGATTGATTTAGAGCGAGTCGCCGCAGAAGGACCCGCAGTAAATGCGACCCTTGGCGAACCACCACCACCATCAGCAGCTGCATCAGTGGCTGCTACACCTGCCTGCCCGCTGGCTGACTCCTGGTCGGAACTAACTGACAGTCGCATAATGAAATTCCCAACGGCGTGCGGCATGCAATGCAATGCGATCGCCTTGCCCCCCCTCCCTTCTCTCGTTCCTTCTCCTTCTGCACAGTTCACATACCCCTGATGACCCTCGCACTGTTGCGCGTCGCACCCTCGCTTGGACTGGTCGATCTTGTCCGTTGATCTTTTTGGTGCATTGGCCAAGTTAATTGGTTGTAAAACAATTTTTCGAATTAACATAAAAAATGTTTCATTGGAAAAAATATTGCAGACACAATTAACATTTCCATTACAGCGTGTGCGCTGACCGGTTGCGATATATGCGGGCAAGCGGGGGAGCTGGAGGAGGAGTGGGAAGAAGTGCGAAGTGCAGATCAAACGGTGGAGGAGTTCCTCATTTGAATTGACTTTGTTCAGGCTGATCCAATTCCGGCATCGTCATCGAATTAATTATCGAACTTGTCACATCGCTAATGTGTCATCTGCAATGTAGCGCGACGAATAGCGGACAAGGCAAACGCAAAACAAAAACAAAAACAATAACAAAAAGACAAAATAAAAACAAAGCAAAGCGAAACACGAAAGTCAACACCAAAAACTCAACCAGCCGGACAATTGAATTGTTTCGCCTGTCTGTACTCACACCCGCACACCGTACCCCCTTCCCCCTCCCTCTACCCCACACACCCCTTCTTCCGTGTACCTTCTCTGTGCCACCCCCCCACTCCCCAGCCATTGACCCGCAAGCTCATTGAAGCGTAGACGCTGCACACACTGTGGGCCAACGAAATGCAAATTGAATGAAATGCTAATGGAAATGAGTGTGAGTGTGAGTGTGAGTGCCAGTGTGAGTGCGAGTGTGAGTGCCAGTATGGGTACTCACACTTGGTGCAGGCTGTGCTCGACCCGCGCAAATAAAGACAATGAAGGCGACTTTTATTGGTTCCATTCGATGATCATTCGTTTGAGGGCGACCACTGCGTCCGGTGTGGTTCGGTCTGCTTTGCGGCGTACTTAGTGACACCATTAGCAGAGTGCTCTACCCCTCCCCCCACTCCCCCACTCCCTCTTGTGTTGCAACTGTATGTATCTCTCACTCTGTCTCACACCCGGATCGGAGCCACATTCACATCCGGCGTGAGCGCATGCGCGCAGATGTCGACAATGTTTTGGGTCCCTGTTAGGGCGACTGTGGCCACGATCGCTCCTCGGTTTGATTGATTCGGTTTCAATGTAGCGCCTTTCTCTTGCCACAGTTCATTTTATTGTTGTTGTTGCTGTTGTTGTTGTTGCTGCTGTTGGGCGCTTGAATTTTTATTGCAACCGGTGTGAAATTTCACACCGCAATGCTTAAATGATTCCGAACTCCCTTAAAGCCAACGCGTTTTTGGCTCGCGAACGGCAACTGGCACTGCGAGAGAGTTTTATTGAAGAGTACCACAAGAGAAGGGCCTGAAGAGATCATTTGCAAAAGTTCTTGGTAGATACATAGATGTGTAGATAGGTGTCAGCTAGACTTTGACAGTCAAAGAATAAGATTGAAACTAAGAAATAAAAGTTCTTTGAAGTAAATTGTATATGATTTAATTTATATCTTTGACATCGTTCAGTTTTCTTTATGAATGATCGTATAAGGAGGCATCCTTCGGCATGTCGATAGTTTTTACCCTTGCAGGATCATAACTCTCCCCGGATTGTTGCAATACTTGTTATATGCAATGTTGCAGAATTGAATGCTTGTTTTGAATTGAATGGTATTGTGGATATGTTGAATCTTATGTATCCCTTTTGATTGCCACTGATAAGTTATTTCTAAAATTTAAACTAGTCGTCATACATTTCGCCCTATTCTTCCCATGTTATGGTGGTTCGGTTTTGATGAAATTTTATAGATATATTAAACATATTAAAAAAGTTTTATGTAATAAATTTGGTAACAATATGTTGACAAATAATACAAATTGGCCGATAGATAGTTTGTATGACAGCTATACGATATGTCACGTGAATCCGGCTTACTTCGATTGATTTACAGCGTGCATGTGTGCCAAGCATGTGTGCCAAGTTTCATCAAGTTAGCTCTAAGACTGAAAGACTAGTTTGCGTTGCCACAGTCGGATGGATGGGCAGACAGACTAGATCAACTCCCCTGTTCATGTTGATTCAGAATATATTATATACTTTATGGCACGTTGCAAACTCCTATCAAGTGTATAAAAAGCATTTCAGGGACAGATGCATGTAATAGTAATCTATGTGTATGCAAAAGACAAAAATCAGAATGAACCAGTAAGAAAAGCAACAGTCGCGCAACACGCGACAGTGGGATACCCTTCGACCTAGTATGTTCCCGTGTAGTTTAATTTCTTAAATTCATACACATATGCATATGCACATGCTTTGAAATTAATCCCGACAGATGGCGCTCGTGCTACGCGCTCGCCCGCCTCCCTTGTTAGCTGACGCAATTGGTTTTATGCTCATACTTTCTTAAATAACTTTTGTGTTTATTGTCCGATCGGACTGAAATTTGGAGACTACGTAGATATTTCATTAAGCTTAGTATATGTTAAGTCAGAAAGTTCTATCTTTTAAACAGCGCTTAAAAATTGAGTTCAAAAATTAAATTATGATTTGTGGGGGGGTGGGCGTGGCACCTAACATTTGAAATAAACTTGATCTGCTTGATCCACACAGGAGTCTTCCTGCCAAATTTGGTAACTCTAGCTTTTATAATAGCTGAGATCTGTGCGTTCATACAGACGGACAGACGGACGACGGACAGACAGACAGACTGGCTCAATCGACTCGGCTTGTGATCCTGAGCAAGAATATATATACTTTATGGAGTCTCCGACGCCTCCTTCTGCCTGTTACATACATTTTCATTTTGCACAAAGTTAGTATACCCTTTTTGACCATTTTCAATGGTCGAAGGGTATAAAAACTCTTCTTACTAATCCTAAATTATTGATTTACTTAAATTAAAATATACTTTATCTTCGAATTGTATATAGAAACCCACGTGACAAGTTTAGTATCTCTAGCTTTTATAGTTGCTGGGATCTCGATGTTCATACAGACAGACAAACACGGCTCAATCAATTCAGCCATTGATACTGATACTATATGTAAAGTCTTTGTAGAGCCTTTCTCGCCAGTTTCTTCTGCCTGTTGAATGCATTTGCACAAAGTTATATTGCAGAAAGTATATTGCAGATTACAAAAGATGATTAAATAGGTCGGTTTGGTTTATTTAGGATCATTTCGTAAAATCTAAAAGTTTGTGGCGTGACTTTAACTGTATTATTTATTTGAATACTTGTTAAAATCGAATACAAGGCGGAGTGGGAGGGGGATCTCATGCATCAAACCAAGTGTGGTCCGTGACAGGTTCAGGTTCAAGCAGTAGGGGTCTAAGAGGTACCGAGGCACTGGATTGCGATCCCGATTACCTCCAGATGGCACTGCGACGACTGCGCGGACTATGCCCGGACTCCTCCTTGTTGAAGAAGGCTAGAGTCAGATTCCGCTTGGCCGGAGTGAGGCCAGATCGTGAGGTGCCCCGCTTTAGGTTGGCCATACTGCCCAAGCTGCTACGCATGGAGACATCTGGTCGAAGATTGTGGTGATGCACTGATGATGACTTCAGTTTGGTTCGATGTACCGGCTTGGCCAGCGCCTCCAGGCGTGCGCTGATCTTGTAGGTGCGTTTGCGACGCTTTAAACAGCGCTTCGAGCTGTTCGTATCTAGATTATCGGGATCATCGATGGCTTCATCGCGTTTCATTTGCCTGAGTAGACGTGCACGCGATTGCTTCTTCCGTATCCGTCTGAGGTTCATGTTCGACTGCTGCTGCCGCTGGAAGTTTGTGTAGAGCGCTGCCGCGACCTGTTTGCGCCTCACCAGTAACTTAGCTTTGGCACTGGCCACAGCGTATTTTTCCCTTGCAGTGTCGTACATTTGTGTTGCGCCGGCACCGCCAGGAAACTGATACGGATGTTTCCAGTATTTGGTATAGCGATCAATTGCCGGCGTACGGATGCCCAGTTTGGAAGCCTCGGCCATTAGGCCACCGGCCTGTAGACGGTTGCCAGCATTCTTGAAGCCAAAGCTGTTGTTTCTATAGCTCTTGTTGCCAAAGCTTTTGTTACTATAGCTTTTGTTTTTAATCTTGTTGGAGCTGTTGTTGTTTCTTTTATGGCTGTTGTTGCTGTTATAATTGCTGTTGACGTTGTTGCTGTTGTGGTGGTGGTGGTGGTAGCTGTTGCTGATGCTGTTGTTGCTGTGGTAGAGCTTCTTCTTCCTGTTGATGATCTTGCTCTTTGACTTGGGCAGCATTTTGATGCTGTATTTCTTCTTGAGCAGATTGTTGGACTTCTTCTTGATGACAACAGGCTGCACAGCCGCCATTGACTTCTCGTGGCACAGTGTCACCGTACTGTTTGCCAACTCCTCCACCAGCGACTGTGCCTTCTCCACGGCCAGCGTAGCCTTAACTCCTGCCTCCAATCTCTGCCCATTATTGGGAGTGGATTCAGGTGGCTGCAGCTTTGCTAGCTGCTGCTCCAGTTTCGCCTGCTGCTGCTCCTGCAGTTGCTGCAGTTGTTGCTGCTGCTGCTGCTGCTGCTGCTGCTTGTGGTGCTGCTCCTGCAGCCGATGATTGCTGGCTGCCACAGGCTTCTTTGCATGCTGGACAACCCTGACTAACTTCGCCTTGAGCGGCCTCTTCTTGGAACTAACCTTCAGCTTGGCCTTGCTGCCAATTATCAGGGACTTACTGCGCGACGGCAGTCGTCGTATCGTTGATCTCGTTGCACGAACGGGAGGCGGCGACAGAGTAACCGGAATGCGTTTGGACTGGCCACGGGATTTACCCTTGGATATTTGGACAACAATCTCGGGTGGATTGCCCCGCTTGGGCAGGTGCCGCTGATCGATGATCACTCCGGTGAGGCTCTTGTTTGCCGGGGGGCTGCGCATTGTCATTTTAAGGGAGCGCGAACGTGTGTGGGTGGACGACGGTGATCTGTACAGATTATTGCGGGAAGAGCAGAGACGCATGCGCTTCTGCTGAATCATGTCATCGAATGCCTCCTTGGAGTGTGTGATTTGTTCGGTTAGGTCGATGCGTTCCGGCTTCACAAAGAACATGTGCCCATTGTAGTCGCCCACATCGCCCTGTCCGTGTCGCTCGGAGATGACGCGGGCGACAACCCGTTTCATTTCCGAACGATTAAGCGTCAATTGATTGGCCAAGTTCTTGGTGAGCGCCTTGAGTGCTCCCCCCGTTCCGGCCATTTTCGATGAGTTCCATATTTCGGTATTCATGTTTTTGGGCGATGTTATTTTTGCCATTTGGCACTGTGTGTGTGTTTTTTGGGCGATTTGCGCAGAATTTCGAAATATTGAGAATTTGTTTGATTTTATTCCGAAAGCACTTAATAATATTTTTTAGTTTTAATTTACTATTTTGTTTTTGTCCCAAAACACTTAAATAATATCAAGAATTTTAAAAGCCTCTGTGTTTTTGTACAACTAACTAATGTGGCCTGCTTCGATTCTACAACGGAAAAGAAAATGAGTCCCACTGAGCTCAGCCAGACCAGGCAAACTCAAGGGGAATGACATCGTCATCCCCTCGATATTTACTTCACAATTTGAAAGAACTATGGGGTGACTATGTGTATGGGTATGTGTTAGTATTTCTATCAGGCATAGCCTGATTGGAAAGGGAATGCTCACTGCGTTGCACTTGTCCTGCTGCACCCCCGCTAAAGAGGTCATCAGCTGGCGCAGCTGCGCAGTAGCCACGTGCGACTGGCTTATCAATGAAACGGGACGGAGAGGAGGAAAAACTACTTACAAACAGACCACAAAACAAAGAGCAGCAGCAACAACAACAACAACAGCAACACGCAGTGTGCGACTGTGTCTAGAAGAAGGAAGAAAAGTTATAAATGATTTCATTATGCCATCATCATTATCATCATCGGGTCAAGGTGCCGCTGCCGCTGCCGTTGTATGCACCTGCGCATGCAACCTGCAGAGCCTGCCACAGCCTGCACAACCTGTGGCACCTTCGGGCAGGTGTAGTAGGCCGCGCTCTGCTCACCATTTAGGGGTGGGAAAAATGATTTACGCAACAAGCGAGACAGAACCGAAGTAGCAACTCAGCTGTGGCAAGTCTTCTCGAGCACCCTTTGGCCAAGTTCGATGATGAACACACACACTGCAAGGGAGAGGGACAGAGCAATAGTGTGAGAGAGGAGCTGCCTCGTTTGGGCCACTTAAGCGTAATTAGGGCTTTTCAATATTATTAATGATGATGGTCGCCGCGCCGCTCGAAAATGTGGGAAATGCATTGCGAATTGATGACGGCAGACAGAACGGACAGCACGGACAGCACGGACAGCACGGACAGAGCGGACACAGCGGACAGACAAGACAAGAACGCAATGAATATAAAATGCTTAATGCAAAATGCAAAATGAGAAAACACGCAAACCGAAAGCGCAACAATTTTCGAACTGCAATTTTTTGTGCAGCGCTGCGCCTGCTTCGCTCTATTTGACTTTTGTTGTTGCTGTTGCTGTTGCTGTTGCAGTTGCTGTGGTGGTGGTGCTGCCTCTGTTGCTACTGTTGCTACTGCTGCTGCTGCTGCTGATGGTGGTGGTTTGTGGTCAACCATCCAACCATACATTTTTAGCGTTATCAGTGCAAAATAATCTTTCAATCAGCCCTATACAACAACATCGTCATCATCATCCTACTCCCAGTTCATGTTGTTGTCAGTCAACGAAGCGTGACGGCAATTGTTGCTGCAGCAACTGCAGCAGCGACGGCGGCAACGGCAGCCCTGCCAGGATGAGTGGCAATATATACCACCTACATACACACACTCACACACACATGCACACACACACACACATAGATACATACTACATAATGCTTGTAATGCAGACCAGAACAATAAAACCTTTGACTGGTCAAATGGCCGCGGTCAGGTTTCCCAGCAAATGGTAGCAGATTCCAATTAGAAAGTTACTCACAAAGTATTTAAACACGCTAGCTAAAGATATTCGAGAATCTGAATATTCTAGGAAACATTTAGTTTTCATCAGCGGGAAATTTAAAGCATTTGGAACCAAGAAACCATATTATATATACATATATGTATACATATATGTATGTATAAATAATATATATTTATATTTATTTGCCTTTACTAAAATATCATATATTTAATATCAGGTATAATTATTCATTATTATAATTTAATTCATTATTAATTCTTTTTGTTAAACATTGTTACTATGTTGTATAATATAATATATACATATGTATATGTATTGTAATAGTATAATATGATATATTTTATGCATAACTCTTGCTAGGAAAATAAACAACTACTTTGATCGTATCCGAGTTCTGAACTTAAGAAGAAGTTAAGAACTACAGTCTATTCAGTTTAATACTGTATATGACCAGGGACTTTCAATATGCATGTATACCATATAACGTAAAAGAAGATATTCCTTCAATGCATGTTAAGGTACTCCTACAAGCATAAATAAAAATTCAAATGTAACCGTCACTCACTGCAGGTGTTGTAGCAAAGTTTAGAGCCTCTATATCATATAGTCTCTGAGATATAGGCTTTCATACAGACAAGGCTATATCGACTCGCCTGTTGATTATCATATGTATATTCAGTGCATCTCGTATGTATACCTTATGGGGTAGCAAATTGTTTTCTTCTGCTTTTAAGCACATGTCGATTAACATAATAGACTATTTGTTTCAAATCGAAGTCTCTAGTTGTCTCCATATTCGATGCGATGGTAATCCCAACAAGTTAAATCAAAATCTCTTAAGTTCAACAAATCCCTGTAAACATGTCGTATTCCCAAGCTTAAAGTGCTGCACACAGTTATCAATAGCAGTATGCGCACCGACCCCAACCCGTTACTTACTTCTTATTTACACTTGTCGTCATCAGCGTCAGCCTCGTCCCCCGTCCCCGTCTTCGTTTCTGTTCCCGTCCCTGTTACCGACCTCGTGTTCGTCCTTTTTATACCCTTCGACCATTGAAAATGGTCAAAAAGGGTATACTAACTTTGTGCAAAATGCAAATGTATGTAACAGGCAGAAGGAGGCGTGGCAGACCCCACAAAGTATATATATTCTTGCTCAGGATCACTAGCCGAGTCGATTGAGCCATGTCTGTCTGTCTGTCCGTCTGTCCGTCTGTCCGTCTGTCCGTCTGTCCGTCTGTATGAACGCACAGATCTCAGCTATTATAAAAGCTAGAGTTACCAAATTTGGCAGGAAGACTCCTGTGTGGATCAAGCAGATCAAGTTTATTTCAAATGTTAGGTGCCACGCCCACCGCCCCCACAAATCATAATTTAATTTTTGAACTTAATTTGTAAGCGCTCAGCTATTATAAAGGCTAGAGTTACCAAATTTGGCAGGAAGACTCCTGTGTGGATCAAGCAGATCAAGTTTATTTCAAATGTTAAGTGCCACGCCCACCGCCCCCACAAATCATAATTTAATTTTTGAACTCAATTTGTAAGCGCTGTTTAAAAGATAGAACTTTCTGACTTAATATATACTAAGCTTAATGAAATATCTACGTAGTCTCCAAATTTCAGTCCGATCGGACAATAAACACAAAAGTTATTTAAGAAAGTATGAGCATAAAACCAAGTGCGTCAGCTAACAAGGGAGGCGGGCGAGCGCGTAGCACGAGCGCCATCTGTCGGGATTAATTTCAAAGCATGTGCATATGCATATGTGTATGAATTTAAGAAATTAAACTACACGGGAACATACTAGGTCGAAGGGTATCCCACTGTCGCGTGTTGCGCGACTGTTGCTTTTCTTACTGGTTTTTTTTTTTTTTTTTAAAGAATTTTCATGCATGCAAGGAAACAACAGCGCTTAAATTCCACAGGGAGTCAGAAGTCAGGCAGTCAATGGAAAGTAAAGAAAAGCAAGCCGAACGAGACGAGACGAGAGGGAGGAGCGAAAGAAAAGAAACACATTGAAGGAGAGTAGCGAAACAGTAGCAACAACTGAAACAGAAACAGAAACAGCAACAGAAGCAACCTCATAATTTAACTCGCTAAACTTTTCCGCCTTTTGTTCGGCTGCTTTCACTACAAGTTATTGAAAATCGCGCAAGGGTTGCCAGCCCGCCCGTCGAAAGGGTTCGAAATTGAAAAAGAAAGCGTACGCGAGCGCGTCAGGTGGCCGCCAAAGGGTGAAGTGGGTGACTGGCAGTGCAGGGGGAGGGGGTTTGTGGGCTGCGGTAAGACCCTGTTGATGGGGTCTCATTTGTGCGGGCTGTGGGTGATTTAGTGTTAAATAAAAACTTTTAAATTGCCATTTGATCGTTTGTTTAGCGACAATAATGTCTTCCTTGTCGTCGTCCCTGTTGTTGTTGTTGTTGTTGTCGACGTTGTCATCGTCATCGTCTTCGTCCTGCGCCGAGGTCGACCCATGGTCCCAGTGACAGGTTTATAGGTCGCTCGTTCTCCAGCGCCAGCGTGACAATGACATTGTTTCGCCTGACAGTTGTAGCAAATTTATTGAAAAGGTGTTCCTACGTTTTCAGTTTTTTTTTTCTCTCCCTCTTCCTTCTTCTCTCTCTCTCACTCACACTCTCTGTCTGTCTCACTGTCGCTGCCAACTTACAGAAAAATTGTCAAAAATTTATTGATATGTTGAAATTGCTTCTGGCCTGCCCCATAAAAATACTGACAGCTCAATTTTTTGCCATCGAGTAAGTATTCCCTTTTTCTCCTCCTCTTTCTCCTTCTCTTTCTCTTCTGTTTCTTTACCCGCTTGTGCTTTCAGCGCCCGCGTTTTGTAGTAAATTTGACAGCAATTGTTTTGTTTGACAGTTTGTCGTCTCTTGGCAAAATGATGATGTCAATATATAAAACAGGCAGGCAGCCAGTGGCCCAGAGAGAGCGTGGCCGTTGGATTTGCATTTTGGCAGCATGTGGAACGCATTGAACAGGGTTGCACGGCTTTTTTGAGTTCACTTCAATTGTTCAGTTTTATTCCGCTTTTCAGTTGAGTTATTGAACCGTTGTTCACTCTTGTCAGTTGACAGGCAAATTTTGACATGTGTCAATGCTATGCGAACATAATAAAGAGTAAAGAAGAGAGGTGGCCTTCGTTCCACTTGGAATCCACACAGAAAATGCAGTCTATTGATGATGATAAATTTATACAACTGAGTTAAGTTAGTAACAATGCAATTAAGTTAAGTTAAGTAGAGTGACGATGCAACTTTCAATTCACATAGTATCCACAGGACTTGAAATAAAATGCCTGCAGTGAAGTGAAGAAGAGAGTTGGCTTAGCTTCCACTTGGAAACCACACAGGAAATGTATATACAATTTGAAATACGTAACGCAATCAGTAAGTCCTGCCATAATACGGAGTCAATGCAATCCACATGGCATCCACAAGAGTTATGTAGCAGTTTCTGGCATCTCTCTGTTGCATGTTCTGCTTTTTGTGTAATCCCAAAAACGAATGTAATCTTTAACTCGATCGTCACTAGCCTGGCACATCCCACAGTGCGATCACGCAACATACCATCCACATGCAATCCACAGCGTAATTTGCCATTGAACTCATCAGCCAGCTCCAATTTGCTGCAAGATCTGGGCCCAAGCCTAACGACATCGCAATAACAGCCACCATTTTTAATTTAACCCCCCTCTAGGCCCCCTCTCTCGCTTGCTTTCTTACTTTGACTATGTGTATGTATGTATGTATGTGCTGAGCTTTGATTGTTATCCATACTCACACACACACACACACACACAGAAGCTGTAGTAGAGACAGGCGCTGAGCCACAGCGATATTTTTTATGAGACTGTTTCGTTTTTCGCTTAATCGCACTAGAAAATCTCCAGAAATGGTAGAAGGAAGCAGCAGAAACAACACAGAGAAGAGACGAGACGGGAACAGAAGAGAAGAGAAGAGAAGAGAAAAAAAATTGCCGAGCGTTCAACTTGAAAATATGCCAAAAGACAATTGGTTGTCGGTTGTTGCTTGTCTGTTGTCTGTTGTCGGTTGTAGGTTGTCGGTTGCCGCGTTAAGGGCATGGCCCAGGCCTATTCACCGTCGCCATCGCCATTGCCATCGCCATCGCCATCGTCGTCTCAGTTCTAGTTTCAGTTCGAGTCGCAGTCCCAGTCGCAAGAGTCTTTAAGTTTTCTTCAATGTTTAGCGAAGCGTGAATATTATTAGAGAGCGGAGGCGCGGAGGGGAAAGCCAAAAGCAGCAGCACCAGCAGCAGCACCAGCACCAGCAGCAGCAGCAGCAGCATTTATTAATAATTACCACACAGAGCCAAGTGATACGGATACAGATACAGATACAGATACGAGATACAGATACAGATACAGATACATACAGATACAGATACAGATACGAATACAGATACAGATACAGATACAGATACAGATACAGATACAGATACAGATACAGATACAAATACGAATACGGATACAGATACAGATACAGATACGAATACAGATACAGATACAGATACAGATACAAGATACAGATACAGATACAGATACAGATACAGATACAGATACAGATACAGATACAGATACAGATACAGATACAGATACAGATACAGATACAGATACAGATACAGATACAGATACAGATACAGATACAGATACGATACAGATACAGATACAGATACAGATACAGATACAGATACAGATACAGATACAGATACAGATACAGATACAGATACAGATACAGATACAGATACAGATACAGATACAGATACAGATACAGATACAGATACAGATACAGATACAGACAGATACAGATACAGATACAGATACGATACAGATACAGATACAGATACAGATACAGATACAGATACAGATACAGATATCAGATACAGATACAGATACAGATACAGATACAGATACAGATACAGATACAGATACAGATACAGATACAGATACAGATACAGATACAGATACAGATACAGATACAGATACAGATACAGAATACAGATACAGATACAGATACAGATACAGATACAGATACAGATACAGATACAGATACAGATACAGATACAGATACAGATACAGATACAGATACAGATACAGATACAGATACAGATACAGATACAGATACAGATACAGATACAGATACAGATACAGATACAGATACAGATACAGATACAGATACAGATACAGATACAGATACAGATACAGATACAGATACAGATACAGATACAGATACAGATACAGATACAGATACAGATACATACAGATACAGATACAGATACAGATACAGATACAGATACAGATACAGATACGATACAGATATACAGATACAGATACAGATACAGATACAGATACAGATACAGATACAGATACAGATACAGATACAGATACAGATACAGATACAGATACAGATACAGATACAGATACAGATACAGATACAGATACAGATACAGATACAGATACAGATACAGATACAGATACAGATACAGATACAGATACAGATACAGATACAGATACAGATACAGATACAGATACAGATACAGATACAGATACAGATACAGATACAGATACAGATACAGATACAGATACAGATACAGATACAGATACAGATACAGATACAGATACAGATACAGATACAGATACAGATACAGATACAGATACAGATACAGATACAGATACAGATACAGATACAGATACAGATACAGATACAGATACATACAGATACAGATACAGATACAGATACAGATACGATACAGATACAGATACAGATACAGATACAGATACAGATACAGATACAGATACAGATACAGATACAGATACAGATACAGATACAGATACAGATACAGATACAGATACAGATACAGATACAGATACAGATACAGATACAGATACAGATACAGATACAGATACAGATACAGATACAGATACAGATACAGATACAGATACAGATACAGATACAGATACAGATACAGATACAGATACAGATACAGATACAGATACAGATACAGATACAGATACAGATACAGATACAGATACAGATACAGATACAGATACAGATACAGATACAGATACAGATACAGATACAGATACAGATACAGATACAGATACAGATACAGATACAGATACAGATACAGATACAGATACAGATACAGATACAGATACAGATACAGATACAGATACAGATACAGATACAGATACAGATACAGATACAGATACAGATACAGATACAGATACAGATACAGATACAGATACAGATACAGATACAGATACAGATACAGATACAGATACAGATACAGATACAGATACAGATACAGATACAGATACAGATACAGATACAGATACAGATACAGATACGATACAGATACAGATACAGATACAGATACAGATACAGATACAGATACAGATACAGATACAGATACAGATACAGATACGAGATACAGATACAGATACAGATACAGATACAGATACAGATACAGATACAGATACAGATACAGATACAGATACAGATACAGATACAGATACAGATACAGATACAGATACAGATACAGATACAGATACAGATACAGATACAGATACAGATACAGATACAGATACAGATACGAGATACAGATACAGATACAGATACAAATACAGATACAGATACAGATACAGATACAGATACAGATACAGATACAGATACAGATACAGATACAGATACAGATACAGATACAGATACAGATACAGATACAGATACAGATACAGATACAGATACAGATACAGATACAGATACAGATACAGATACAGATACAGATACAGATACAGATACAGATATACAGATACAGATACAGATACAGATACAGATACAGATACAGATACGAGATACAGATACAGATACAGATACAGATACAGATACAGATACAGATACAGATACAGATACAGATACAGATACAGATACAGATACACAGATACAGATACAGATACAGATACAGATACGAATAGTCAAATGACTCCCTCTCTCCCTCTCCCTCTCTCTCTCTCTCTCTCTGTATCTATGTGTGTGTGTGTGTGGATTTTGTAAGGGATCTTATTGTTCAGCGTAGAACTATTTGATATTTGCACAAGATCAACAGGTGCCCAACATGCAGCGATGTCAAACAGAGCGACAGCTCAGCATCAACATCAGCATCAACATCAGCATCTAAAATTGTCAGCAGTTGCGCAATGCTCAGAGCAATATCTACATACATATCTACATACACATATATATCATAGATGAGTACATGTATGTGTAGTATAACCTCACATATCACTTTATAGTTCCGCATGACACACAACTTATATTCCCATTGTTTATTGGCTGAAATTTGACTCAGAAATTGCTTTGCTGATTTTTTGATTTTTGATTTATTTTGAAATTACTAATCCAATGAAAAGCAAACAACCTTTGGTTTATATATCAAATTGAGTATTATTTTTATAATATATTTTATATTACAAATTTAAGATATCATTTGTTGCCTTTGTATGCAGTTATAAATAACTGAGTGAAAACCACAAATAAAATAAAATTTCAAACGAAAATCTGTTAGTGTTTGGCCGTCATAGCAAAAAAAATACAAACGTCTGAAATTAAATATGAATTATCTCTGGAAATTAATGAATTATCTCTAAAATCTGTAATCCAAGTCAATTTTTTATTAGAAACTTAACTAGTTCAGCTAAAACAAATATCGAAAATCTGTGCATAAATATGGAAACCATTCAAAGACCTTATTGAAGTCGTTTGATTTCCGCCAAAGTAGTGAGTGTGGGAAGTCAGTCATCAATCCGATCGCAATCAAAACTATTCCATTCTTTATCTGCACACTTCAATCACATGTCGCTGTGCACAGTCGAATGAGGCTTGTAAGGAAGTTCTTCACTTCGCATGGCTTCGCTGCATTCGGGAAATTTCAATAATTGAGGCTCATTAAAAATGCTCGGTAATGGCAGTCGAATAATGTGAAGAGACACATACGCACACACACACACACACACACATGTACTCTGGAAGTCACAACGAAAACGAAGTAACACTTCCGATTATGAAATTTCGTTTGACAAAATGCCAGAAAAGTGTCGTTAGTGCAATTGCTGCTGTTGTTGTTGTTATTGTTGCTGCTGCTGTTGTTGCTGTTGCTGGTGTTAGTGGTGGCAAACAACGGTAATCATAACATGGAAATACGTAGTCGTATCTATAATGTAATTACTGGCAGATCGAGGTGACTGCGGTAAAATTAACTGAACATCGCTGTCGTCAGTGGCGTCGCTGGAAAATCAGGTAGAAATCCAAAACGATCGCAGCGACGACGACGACGACGACGACGACGGAGGAGGCGACGCTCGCGACGACTCATTAAAACAATTTTAAAAAATAATACAAAATAATTACAATAAATTATGATTACGCTTGACAGTGACAGTGGCCACGAATGCTGATGGCTCTGGCTCTGTCTCTGGCTCTGAGGCGCTGCTGCTGCTGCCTCCGCTTTGCTGTTGCAAGTTGGCTGGAAGTGAAGTTGGGCATGGCAACAGCAGCAACAACAACAACAACTGGCAAAGATACTTAGACGTCGTCGTCGTCGTCGTTGACTCCAACTCCGACTACGTCTCGTCATCGGCGTCGTCATTGTGCAGGTGCAAGTGAGCCGCGGCGTCACTGGCTAGTGACGATGAGCATGGCAACAACAATAGGAGCAATAACAACAACAACATGAACAACAACAGCAACACCAGCAGAAGCAGCAGCACTGAAGAAGAGAAGAAGAAGAATAAGACATCGTCGCGACAACGACAACGACACCAAAGAATCGCTCAACTGTGGCCAAAAAGTTCGTTGTTCATTTGCGCTGCTTTGGCTTCTCTCTTTCGTTGCCACTTCTGTTCACCTTCTTCTCTCTCCCTCTCTCTCTCACACTGCCTGTTCCTCTGCTTCTGCTTCTGCTGCTGCTGCTGGTGCTTCCCTTAAACATCTACACAATTTAATTCAATTCAATTTGGCCACAAAATAATTACGACCTGTCCAGGCTGACGCGCAGCGTGTGAGCAACGTTAGCAGCGCCACCCAGCGACGTTGACATGTACTAACTGCAGACAGTTGTTGTGCGTGAGTGTGTGTGCGTGTGTGTTGTGGGCGTTCGCATTGACAAAGTCACATAAAAACCTGACACAATCGAATCAGTAAGAAGAGAAATAAAGCACAGAAGGCCATCAAAATCAAATTGAGCCACAAACTGCAACAGCAACAGCAACAAGACAAGTTGCTCTGGCAACTAATGGATGGATGGTTGCTTGAATGGATGGATCACTGTATCACTCCCGTCCCTGTGGCAGTCGCGTCGCTGTCGAATCTTGTCAATGCACGACATAAAATGCTCCTCGAATCGTTAAAAATGTATCATCATCAATTTTTGATGCATATTTAATGTAAGTGGCGCATCGCACTGGACACACAGCTCCACTGTCGGTATCGCCATCGGCATCGGCATCGCCATCACTATTGCCATCAGTATCGGTGACCCTACCCGCCCACCCCCCACTATCTATGGCGCTCCACATTAACTGCAAAGTGCGACATAAAAATTGATTTAGTCCCCTTCGCATCAGAGTAATGTTGCAAATGGAGCCGCTGATATTTGTTTGGGGCATTATAGCTCAATTAGTCGCATTAAATTGCCACACAGACAAAGGCGAAGTGTGTGTGTGTGTGTGAAGGCAGGGAGGGAGGGGGAGAGGCAGAGAGTGGGGGTGATGCAAGAATAGGATATCCTGGACTTTGTCGGCACACGCCCTGATTACCTGTTGCAGGTTAGCCACAAGCAAACAGCAAACAAACAAACAGGTAACAAACAACAACAACAGCAGAAGGAACAAGGAACGCGCAACAAGTGAGCGCGAAATTTCACATGTCAACACGAACACTGGCGACCGCAGATAACGAAAATCGTCTCGGCACTTCCCGGAAAAGTCCTTGTCGGCATTGCCGCTTGAGATTTTCAATTGAAAACCTTCTCTTGCGATACGATTCTGATAACTTTCAATTGAATTCATTTAACTATTTGCCTGCGAGTGTTACATCGAGCGTGGCAGGGGAAGGAGGGGGAAAGGGGTATGTCGCTTGGGGGCAACATGAATTTCCGGTAGTAGCCCAATAAAAGCCAAGTCAGGCTAACTTTCATAAATTAGTCATTGAACCCAGCCAGCCCCTCTAAATACGAGCAGCAGCAGCAACAAAAGACAAACATTACTAATTTTTTGTTATAGTGTGAACCTCGCGCTAAAGCTTAAAACAATAAACACACACACACACAATATATACATAGATATTATATATAGAAATATCTACATAATCATAATAGTCTCGAATTTACGCTTTAATAACTATGCACATGCGCTACGCGCATAATGAGCGAGCATATCGCAACAGCTGAACAGTTTGTCTGCTATAAGGTAGTCCATTCAAGTCGATCGAGGCTTAGGATTGTTCGATTCGCTGATTAAATATACATTTCTGAACTTACGATCGAATACAGCAAACTATTTCAAAGATTCCTTTCTGTATATGATATATAATGAATGATTACACTCTCATGATAAGTAAAGAGCCTCTGAAGAGTATTCCCCATCTTCTCATCCACTGTACATATTTTATCTATACTCATATTTCAAAGTTCTTTGTTTTTAATTACTATTTAGTATATGAATTATCCCTACCTAAAGAGAAGATCAAACAAGGTCTATCTTCATGTACTATTCATATCTTATATCTACACTTTTATTTCTTCATTCTCTATTATTTTTCAATAATAAACACAATCATTGTTTTCTCATTGTCTACTATCCCGTTCTGTATACGATATATGTCCCATATCTTTCCCTCCCGTTCTTAGTTCTTTGCCCGTCTTTTAACTGTGCCCAAGCATAGCTTTCTGCTACATCTGATAGCCAACTAAACGCATCTCGCTTGATCTACAGTCAAATGTAGTTTATGCAAAAATAAACCAAATAATAATAGAAACACTACAACAACAACAACAATAACATAATACGATATGAATAAGCAGCAGCGTCGCATTATAAATGCTTCAAAAGAAATTTAGGTTATGGGCCGCGGGTGAAAACGAGCTATGGGCCAAGAGCATTTCGCCATGAGCATTTCCCATGGGCCACGCTAATTAGCCAAATACAAAAAAAAAAATATAACATATATAAAAAAATGTTTAAAACTAAAACAACAATTCATAGTATCCAAGCCTGGCTGGCAATAAAAATCACATTTGGAATGGTTTTTTTCGAATTTGAAATTTTTACGTTTATATTGTGTTTGCTTTTGTTGATTCATATTAGGTGCATTCGTCCAGAAATCGAAATTCCAAAATGGCGCCCTTGCTGCTCCCAAAAGCCGGTGGAATGTGGCACTTGAGAATCGCCGAAGCGCCTCCGCACCACCAACATCGCCTAGATAAGACCCAAAAACCGAAAACCAAAAGAAAAAAAAAACCCAAGTCTTGTGCGTATTTAATGCGTACCCAGGGGGAGGGTCTACGATGGAACCCTACGCGCTTGGCTGCCCGACAAACTGACTGATACACTGACTGACAGACAGACAGACAGACAGAGGGACTGACTCAGCTTATCCGAGTCTTCGAGGCAACTGTACGAGGCATATTTGAATGTTAAGCCAAACCGAACCGAACCTAACCGAACCGAACGGAACCAAACCAAATTCGACTCGTCTTGAGTCGACTGACTCAACTGAGCCGAACTCTCTGTGCGCTGTGATCCATGACCGCTGTGAGCCACTGTTGGTTGGTTGGTGCCGCCATTTTTGATAGTCGCGTTTATGATTTGCCAAAAACTTTCTAAAGACACAACATAAGCGAGGCCCAACCGAAAGTCAAAGATCAGGTTCAAGAGGTCCGTTCGAAATACCATTTTACCCATTTTTTTTTGCCAAGTCATTTGTATGCGCGGGCGCTGCCAGATCAGCGAAAATACACCGCATCACCTTCTTTCTTTCTCCCCTTGTGAGGGACGCTTGAGTTGGGCAATTAAGCAACAGTTTGCCCAATGGGTTTTATTTTTTTATGATATTAGTCGTAGCTTTTGGAACTGTTTAATGCCTCCAAAATGACTCGTAGTATTTGTTGCTAAACCAGCTAAAACGAATATCTTCAGCCAAGCAAGTAGGGCCACTATACGATCTATTGTACATTAACTTTGCCCTTAGTTACTTACATAAATGATTTGTCATATTTGTCTGGCAGTTCCATCTGCAACTTTCTTCAACACTTATGGCTGTACCTTATTGATATTTTTGTTGTTGTACCCTTTCCTTGACTTTTGTTTCTTTATATCAATGTGCTGCATTTGATATATAATATTTGTATCTACATTTAGCTAGCGCTGTTCCATTGTTCTTTATTAGTACATCTCTCGAACCTCTCACAGGATGTCATCAATAAGCATTGCGATCAGCACTTGAGCACGCTGCACTGACTGCATCCTCCTCATCTCGAGTCAGATCATGATCAGTGTCAGCATCAGCATCATCATCATGATCATCGTTAGCAGCAGCAGCTGTATTATTATTATCATGATCAGCGACGTGTGTGCGGCGCATTTTTAGTGTAAGCAATAAAATTTAGTTTTATTAAAGAAAAACGAAACAAATTCAAAAGAATTTTTCGCGACTTGTTTCGGCGTCGGCGACAACGACGACATAAATTTAAAACCACCTACACATAAATTTTTCTAGATACAGCAAAAAAACCAGACCAAATAATAAACTGCAATAATCACAACAACAGCAACAACAAACAGCAAGTGCAACTGTCAACTATTAAATGACATTTAACATGCCTACGAGGGATCTGAAAGGAAAGCAGCGCAGGCGACGAGGGGCACAGCGAGAGAGAGAGAGAGAGGCAGGGATAGAGATAGAGAGAGAGATGGAGAGAGAGAGGGGCTTGCATGTTAGTGCAGTGAGTCTCTCGTCGAGCTATAGCGGCATTAGTTTCTTAAAATATCATTTCAAATTTCAAATCAAGTCATCAGGCAGCAGCAACAGTTCCAGCCTAAGACATCAGAGTTGGGGCCACATTCTGCCGCGCTGATGGGGGCTGACGACAACAACAAGAACTGCATTGGATTCTGTATGCGATACCCTGGTTAGAGGGTATTAAGATTATGTCTCGCAGTATGTCGTGCACTGAAAGGGGCTTGTCAAAACAGCTCGAGCTCGTTGAACGAGCTTTGACAAGCTGTCTGCGCCTTTCATGAGTGTGAGTAATACTTGCCACAGATATCTGTTCCAATATCAGTTTGCTATATGCATAGTATATTTTTTTTTTTTTTTTTTTTTTTTTTTTTTTTTTTTTTTTTTTTTTTTTCTTTTTTTTTTTCACAATTTGCGATGACAGTTTTCTCTCAGAATACTACGATATGTATGTTCGTATGCTCTCAATTTGATTAAGGTATTCTGCGATAGTATGCCGATATATCGGCTTGTTCAAAAAAGTTAAAAAAGAATTCTATCGATACATATGTTATGCAAATTTAATTGCGTATTTTTCTAGTCTATCTAGTTTAGAGTTTTAACTCAAAATACTATCGAAAGTACTCCGTTTAGTTTTGCGATTATTGTCAGATATACATATCTTTCTTGTAAGTTCTATTGGGATTTGAAGAGTATCCCACTCTCAACACTACGTAGAGATTCTTTCCACGAGTTTGCAGAGCTTTTTATCAGCCTATTGTTGCTGTCGTTGCTGCATGCACACGTATGAATGTGTTTATGGGGTATTTCAATTGTAATGCATATGCGATCATCTTCGTATTTTTAGACAAATGCGACATCTCGCCTAGAGCGATAATATGTTACGTAGATAATTACTTCAATCTCTGACCGTTTAAAAACGCAGAATTAAGCCTGAATTTATTTGATAATTTTATTTAAATGGTTAACTGAACTCGAATGTCGAATCGAAAATGAATCCGCTTGGGCCGCGATCAGTATCAATATCATATCAGGCATCAATTTCATTCTCGAAGGACTGCTCCCGATTGAGCTCATGCAATCTCTCCAGGATCACACCAGCTCTACGCTTCTCAGCGTTCAGATCACATAAGAGCATGACCATCTCGTTGGCCAACTGCTGAGGATCTTTGGTGACGGCGAGAATCTCCTCTACACTCGAACAACATCGCAACGATTGACGCATGTCGCCCATTATCGATTCTAGCTGCTTGAACGGCAGCTTATGTTCGGGTGCCAAGCAAGTCGGCTTGACAATTAGCCTTTCCAGCATCTGAGCATATTCCTGGTGGCGCAGTTTGCGTTGATCTAGTTCATTAATTTTGGAGCGTACATGATGCAGTTCAACCACACGTAGTATGGGTTCCGGTGCCTCCTGCTTTGTATCGCATTCAATCAATTGAGCTGCAAATTTCTCTGAGGCCGAGATCTTAGGCGGTATTGGTTTAACCGTTTTGCCTGGCAACGGCTCTACTACTTGTGGCTCCTCCTGCTCCTCCGGCTCAATTGGTGGCACCTCCACTTGCTCGGACAAACGTGCTGCAGCGATAAACCAGCGATGCATTTTAAAGGAATTTCGTAGCAACTTCGACGATATCATGTTCTTCATTTCGATCGATTCGATTCGATTCCTTTCGTTGCGATTTGCAGATCAAGTCCGATTCTTACTAATACTTATAATTTAAAATGGCTCACGTCCTTAATGCAATGCTACGCAAGTCTCTTAACAACAAAAAAAAAAAAAAAAAAATAAATTAATACAATTTTTGGAAAATAAACAATTCGTTTATTTGCTTGTCAAGGGTTCAAAGAATACTGAAGCTCCATTCTAAAAATGTTTGAGTAACTTTTGGAAATTTCAATGCCTACTTGGATTGAACAGTTTCTAGCATGATGTTATTGAGATATATATGTAAATATATATATATGTATATATTATATTATATATCATGGTTCCAAGAGTATTTTTTAGGACATCTTACTTATGGAATTTTACAATATATTCTTTCTATAAAATATCTGTGACTCCTAACTGAATTTTAATCCGGCATTCTCTAGAGACCTGAGCAGAGTTGAGCAGAGTTGATTAACTCAAGATCTACAGGAGGAACTTTCCAAATGTATCTTAGGTTTTGCCAACGTCTATGACAACTAACTGCACTTTTATCTGGAGAGCCGAGCTAAAGAACCGCTGCATGGCTAGAACAAAATTGGGAGTACAATTCGAGCATCTAAAATAATATATTATCGATCATTAAACGGGCTTGCTGGCATATGCCTCTTCGTGCCTGCAGGCCAGCGCACGCCATATGAACATTACCCCCTACGAGGTGGCAGTACAAGGTACACACGGTACACGGTACACACACACACATTGTCCCAGCCCCGTAGACCGACCCTGCACATTATTCATCACATCATACATCAGCAGCAGGATGTGGGGTGGGAGCAGTGTGGGTGTGCTCTCGTGCCAGCAGAGGGCGAAGATTGAGACCGAATAACTTCATCAGCATGCAGCACATTTTCGCCATTTCCATTTCCTATTTCCACATATTCGATGAAATATTATTATTTATACGTTTTGTTTTTGTTCTTCTCTCACTCTCTCTCTCTCTCTCTCTCTCTCATTCTCTCCCCCTATCTTTCTCGCTTTCTCCTTCTGTTTTGCATATATGGTATGGGGCGGCAGTTGGCTTGCTTGGGCTGCCAATTCGTTTTAACAGTTAGAAGTCGTCGTCAGCGTCGTCGTCGTGTATTTTGATTGATTTGAATGTTACGTTGAGTGCGCGACGCCAGCAGCGACGCTGGCAGCGCTGCTCTGAATGTGACTGATGATTGATGGACTTAAGACCGACTCACACAGCCCTGTCCCCCCCGTCCCCCTGGCGACCCCAGCACCCTATTCGATATACCCTGCCAACGTTGTTCCGGTGGCCAGCCAGCGCGACCCTCGAACCTCTCCAACTCTCTAGCCAAGGTGCTGACGAAAAAAACACAATACAAAAAAACGTAAAAAAATGTTATGCAAGCGGGGCAAAATAAAAAAATGTGCCGTATTATTATTAGCAGCGACTAATACAACTTAGTCTGGAGAGTGGGAGAGAGAGGGAGAGGGAGAGAACGAAAAAAAGTAATTTCCAGCGTCTGACAGGCGTATGTCAAATTCGACGACATGCGAATTTTAATAAACAACAGTTGCTTCACCAAGAAACAATCACCTCCCTTCCACGTCCCCCTCCCATACATGCCAAGACCCTGGCTAGAATCAAAAGAAATATGGTCAGATTCGTTAGTAGAGTCAAGTGACCGTGGAGGATCAATCAAGTTGCGCTAAAGAATGAGAAACAGATTTTTGATATATATATTTTTTGAAAAATGTGACAGAATATTAAAAGCAATCTCGAAAGAGATAGAAAGATAGTACAAAGACAAATGGAGCAATTGCAATGATGCCCCCCATATCAGATAGAAGCACCTTATCATTAGTTGCTTGCACTTATCAAATACTACAGTCTCTCGTATTTGATAGTCTACAGAGATGGTGCTTAGAAGGGCACTGTTAAATGTTGTTGTGAAATCAAATAGTAGGCGCTATTTGAGTTTGTTTCTTCAACTTCCGAAAGCCAGCGAATACCTTGCAAGCAACTCTAGCATTATTATAATGAATTCTCTTGGATGCGTTGGAGTAAATGAACAAGTGAACGTACCCAGTTTCGTTATACTTTTAGCTACTTGACTCGGAAGCCTTCCAATTTTAGACAGTTGAGCATCAACGCAATCACAGGACAGGCACAGCCACAGCACACACACACACACACACACACACACACACACACACCTCGGAGGCACGCACACATAGGTTGACCCAGTGAACTTTCTCGCGCTCCCTCAGAGTCAGTCTCAGTCTCAGTCTCGGTCAGAGTCAGAGTCGGAGTCGGAGTAGTTTTCACGTGTGGGAGCGCTACTCCAACACTTGTACAAATGCCGGATGTGGTTGCGTAGAAAGGTGGTTCCAAGCTACCTTAATACAGTGCTACCTTGCTACCTTGCTACCTTGCAGCACCGCCGCATCGCATCGGTCGCCCCCCATGTTGCCCCATTACTGTCCAAGCGTGCAACTTTCTGTTTGCTTTAAGCCGCCGCAGCGACAGCAACTAAAATAATAATAACAATAATAGTACATAATACTAAGTAAAAATGCCAACTTCCGAAAGCCGACGCCGACGACCGCCGACTGAAGACCGAAGACCTCAGATGAAGCCGAAGTGCAAGTCGAATTCGATGTGGAGTGTGGAGTGTGAAGTGGCAGTGTGGCGTGGCATGGAGTGGAGTGGAGCATTGTAAAGCCACGTCCAATGTTGCCCATCATTACTCCATTTTTACCACAATTAAAAAAGCGTGAGGTCTTCGTCGGCCCCCTCTCCCTGTCCCTGTTACTGTCCATCTCCATCTCCATCACCGGTTCCCCTGACATGGTATCGTGGTATGCAGCATGAAGAGGGATATCATGCTCTCACTGCTTTGCTAGATTGTGTGGTGAATGTCTTTTCTATATGTATGTTAACTCGTTTGCCCTATGCAATAAATTAGTAAATCTAACTAGATCTAAATCTCGATGTTAACTAGATCTGCTCCAAATAAATGTCTTATTGTAATCGAACAACGTGTTTGGTTAAAAAATGTATTTTCCTTATATATGATATAATATACATATGATATATGATTATATATGATATAATATACATAAGTATTCTGTTCTGTATTATATTATCATTCTACATCAGTTCAAGTCAGACCTTTCTTATGATCTGTACTATATTTTTGTTCTTCGATCTTGCGTTGTCTACTATAGATATTTTCAATTGTGTTCTTGAGATTGCACTTATATATGTTCGTTCTATAACTCATAGATAAATCAAATCATACATAGTTGTATTTTTACTCATGCTCTTTCTATTAAGGGGTATCCACTGTTCGGTCTTGACATATCTTTCGTTGTTATTCCTTTCCTCATGCTACCTTCATGTTTCTCTCACTTTATTTAATTTTATTTAGTTTTTCGTTTCTGTTTTTTGTTTTTGTTTTTTCTCTGCGTATTTGTTGCATTAGTTTTTTTTTAGTTTTTCTCGCCACTTTGTCCGCTTGTCGTCGTTTGTTTTTCGAGTATTGTTTTCATTGTGGGTCTTTCGTTTTTCAACTTGCTTAATGTCCACTTCCGCAGACGAATCTGTGAACTGTTCAATAGAGAGAGAGAGAAAGAGAGAGAGAAAAAAGAGAGAGGCAGCAATAGAGTAGGGAAGTGTGGAGATAAGACAGAAAGAGACAGAGAGAGAGAGGCGAAGGGGCAGATTCGATATGACCAGCTATTTTAGTTAAGTATTGCATCATGTAATTACTTTTGACCATTTTCTCAGTTGTTGCAGTTGTTGCTATTGTTATTGTTGTTGTCGTGGCTGTTGCTGGGAACTAAAAGTTAGTTGTATTGTTGTATTTCGTATCATCGCCTCACTGACAATTTAAGAAAAGGAAAGGAGAAGGCAGTGGAAATAAAAAACGCAAGGCGAACCAACACGCAATGTAACCAACGTCAGTCGAGGCTCCACAGAAAGGTAGAGCAAGGTTTGGAGAGGCAAATGGTGGGCGGGGCAGACAGTCTGAGCAAGAAAAAGAAAAATACAGTTAAAAGTCAAGTCGAGCAGCTGACGACGTCGCAACGGGGAGAAATAACAGAGCAGAGCAGGCTGTGCCGGGTCGGGCAGTCTATAAAAGGATTCAATATAGAAATTAATGCCGACCGCCCTACAAAAGATATGCAAAAAGTAGGCAAAGGCGAAGCAAAGAAAAGCGAAAAGCGAAAAGAAAACAACAACAACGGCAAATGAATTACGATAAGCTGCAGGCAGATACAGCTATAAACAACAACAACAGCAACAACAACAGCAACATCTACGGCAACAGAGGCTCCACAATGGCGTCACGTGGTTATCGTTGTGGAAAGGGGTCGAACTGCGGGTGGGAGGAGGTCAGGAAAAGCGACAAGGAAGCTAGTGAAAGGGGCGAAAAATTGCACCAAAATTAATAAGGAAAAGAATGCGAGGCGTGAGTAACAAAATCTTAGACAAGTTTACAGGCAATCAGGCCGGCATAGACGAACAGCAAGTGAGCTACAGAGAGATCAAGAAAGGTGAAAGGCAGTAGAAAAAAGCAGGGGAGACAGTAAAGTTCAATGTTACTTGAGCATATTGAAATATATTAGGGATCTTATTGGAATATTATAGTGTATTGCAGTACAACTGTTGCAAACAAGAAGACAATACTATAAAATAAAATAATATAATAATATATATGAAAATAATAAATAAATAATACAATAAAAAATAAAATAATATATATACAAAATACACAAAACGAGAGCAATACAATATATGTACAGCTGCGGTTAAAATAATAGCACTACTGCAGGTGAAAATTTGTCTTCCTAAAAAAATTTATATTTTGTCAACTTTTTTTAAAGTTTGACTTCTCGATTAATATGTACAATATGTTGTCTATATAAGATACCGATTTTTACGATCTCAATGTAACGGTTCTTTTTGTTTTTGGGTAATCAGTGCAAAAGCGCACGAAATCAGGCGGTAACAAAAATAGCACTAATCACGTTTTTGCTGAATAAAATTGTTAGAAGTGCTTACTCTCGGTTTATTGCGCCCTAATTTTAAAAAGGGAGTTGTATTAAAGATTTGGATTGAGTTTTTTCGAAAGGAAAAGGATAAATTTTCTCAGTATGGGTCACGGAAAGCATCGTACCGACTAAAAAATAAGTTTGATCAAAAACATGATCTCAGAAGGAAAACTTATACTGAAATTGTCGGATGTTTAAATAAAATGATCCACAATGCAATATTATTCGAAAAAAAACGAAGAACCACGTGGAAAAAAATCCTGCACTGACCAAATTGGAGGTCAATCGCTTGGTTCGGCAATGCAAGAAGGAGCCTTTAAAGCCGGCTACGGAGCTAAAAAAGGAGCTTCAGATAGCTGAAAACGTGGAAACAGTCCATAAACATTTGAGACTAAATAACCTGAATGCCTACAACCCAAGAAAAGTCCCGCTTTTTACAGCGAAGCATGGGTCAAAACCAATTTAGTTCGGCAAGTCACACCTGGATTGACCCGTGGAGAAATGGCGCAACATATTGTGGTCAGATGAGAGCAAAATAGTTTTGTTTGGCGGTAAAGGCTCTTGTTCTTATGTTCGGCATCCACCAAAAGCTGAATATAATCCTCGTTTAACATTTAAGTCGGTAAAACATGGAGGCTCAAATCTCATGGTGTGGGCTTGTTTTTCATACTATGAAGTAGGTCCGATATAGTGGATAAAAACGATCATGGATCAACATGTTTACACGGACATATTAAAAAAATATTATGTTGCATTATGCCGAATACGAAATGCCTTTGATCTGGGTATTCCAGCAGGATAATGATCCTAAACATACCAGCAAGAATGCTCGTAAATGGTTAGAGGATAACTTGATCAGCCTTATGGAGTGGCCTGTCAGTCACCGGATTTAAATCCTATTGAAAACCTTTGGTCAGACGGTAACTAAAAGGTTTCTGAAGCTAAACCCAAAAAATAATAAGGACCTTTGGTGTGTTCTGAAGGATTCATGGGACAAAATTCTAGAGAACGGTGCCTAGACTTGGTCGACTCCATGTGGAGCTGTGATCACCAAAAAAGGCCACGCAACTAAATATTAATATTACTAAAACATATTACTATAGATATAATTAATTTCCTGAATAAATATTTTGTTTTATTATTTAGTTTTAACCAATTTTCAACAATAGTGCTATTTTTGGTATCGCCGGAATTTGAGGGTTTTCTTTTGTTTTCGCAATTTTTTTAAAAACTACCAATAAGATCTGCTAACTTTTTTCGTTAATTCATTGAAAAGTATATAATCATTAAATTTTAGTAAAAAAAATAATCAAAAACGGTCAGATAAAAAAGAAAAACTGTGACGAACAAAAATCGTGCCAATGGTGCTATTATTTTAACCGCAACTGTATATAGTACATACAATACAATGTACAATATTGTGTTCTGTTACAGTACGAAAACCTACCTGATTGCCATAGCTTTTCCCCTTTGTTTGTGCAACCCATATGCCCCATGCGCTTCAGTGTAGCGCCACAGCCAATGGGCAAAAGTAAAAAATTATTGAAAGTTTATGAAAATCCACAGAAAAAACGAAGGAAAATTAAGTACAACAAATGGTTGCCGGTGTTCGGCTGCGACCGCAGTTTGTAACAACAGCAACAGCAGACCCTGCAAAGGGGGCTGCCAAAGGGGGCAAGGACATTGTTGCAGCCTTTGATTTTCGTATGTCTTGGGCAAAGGCAGAAAAAAAGGATTCCGAAATTTTATTGTTACACCAGAAAAATAACAACAGCCCGTGGAAGGGTTCGCGGCGAGGGGGAAGTAGAGGACGACGACGACGACGACGACGGCTGCAGGGCGTCGCATTTTGGCTACGTTTCCGTTTCCGTCGATGTTGAAGCCAAGTCCAAGTCCAAGTCGAGGCATATCGAAGGCGATTACCCGGCAAAGTCAAAGTGGTGAGAGGGGGGACGAGGCGAAAAGAATTAAACCCCAAACGGGGTAACAGCCAGAAGGAAATTATAATAATTTTTGCGTGCTGGACAACAGCAGCAGCTGCCCGAAGGGGGTTGGCCGGCTGTGGCCACGACAGGAGGTTGAGGTTGAGGAAAGGGTGTGAGGGGGCGGTGTTTAAAAATTTACAAAAAGAGTAACAAAAAAAAGAACGATTTAATATTTTATTTAAACCGAAGTTTGTATACTCTTCTATGATTGGCTTGAGATTGCTTTTGATCTGGAGTTTGTATATATGCATATAGTACTATATATATTTGATCCGATATACAAACTTCCTTGAACTTATAGTACAGTCAGAAGATACTGACAATCATTCGATAACAAATGCTTTACACCACTTTCAATACGATAACGATAAATATATACATATAATAAAAAGAATGATATACATTATGCATTGCACATTCGAAATCATAGTTAAGACAACTCTTGGGGAAGGCACAGACAAAAGAGGAGAGTAGAAAAGAAAAACGTTTCTGTTTACTTTCTTCTGTTGTTGAGAATAATGCCACAGCGACAATAAAAGAAAACGGCCAAGGCAAAGAAATCGAAGCGAAGCAACGGTAAAAAAATATTAAAACCAAAATACAAATTAAAATTAAACATTGAACGATACCTTAAGAGAGAGACAGAGAGTGAGAGAGAGAGAGAGAGAGATGGCAACAATAAGCAAGGGCAGCAAAGGCAACGGGTGCAAAAGGCAAATCAAACAAAAATGGCAACTGTTTTAGCTCTTTTCTTTGCAGCATACTCTGTAATTATGGCATGAAGAATGGGTGTATGCAGCCTAAAGTGGAAAGCAAAAGAAACACAATCAAAACAGTTAAAAACAAATCGAAACAGTTATCGATAGGTTACATTTTGTAAGGTTTATATACGATACTGATTATGATTTAGTGATCTTGAAAATGATGTTATGTTCTTTAAAGGATTTTCCCATTTTACAGGATACTCCGTCGCTTAATACACTCAGCAGCTCTTCTTGGGATCGACTTGCGCTGATGGGAGCAGGGGGGCGTGGGCTGCTGCTACAATTTACAATTTTTATTACCCAATTTCTGCGAGTCAAATTAAAAATTAATTATATACACGACCAGCGAAAAAAAAAAACGGAGAAAAAACCAAACAAACACTGAGCAAAAAATCTTTTGATTTCTTGACGACTTTTTTCCATTGCTTGCGACGTTGATATTGTTGTTGCTGCTGTTGTTGTTGCTGTCGCTGTTATTATTATAGTCGTTCGAAATAATTCAATTAAATGACGCCACACGCAGAGGGCGGAGTGAAGCGGACCGGGTTGGCTTCGGGTTTCGGGTTTGCCAGGGGGATAAACTGCTGATGCGATGGTTGCAGGGGGTATGAGAAATATATTCTTGATGATATGGTTAGCTGCCAGTTGAAATATACGACGCAATTAAAAACTTCCTGATTAAAACGCAAAACAAACAGAACGAACGAAGCCGAAGCTCAAGCTGAAGCTGAATTGTGTCGAATTCGTACAATGATTTTGGAAAGGCAAGATCACAAAATTTCAATTAAGATCAGTTCGGACTCGGACTCGGACTCTCGACTGCATGATGAGTAAGTGAATGTGAATTCAACTTTATTTGAATTGAATTTATGATGCAATTCAAAGTGCAGCCCCTCCCCTTGCTCTCTTTGCCCTCTTGAAGATACCTCCCCAAATAAATACATAAATAAAAGACACAAAACTGAGATGAACCGCAGCCTGAGTCCCGCATTCTTCCTTGAGCAACAACTAATTGCAATTACAGGAAAATTTGTGCGCCAGAACTAATGAACTGTACAGGGTACTCTATCTGAAGCTTGTATACAATCTATACAAGCTACATAATTTCATAATTTAATTCTTGTCATCTGATGAAGCGCAACTAAAGAGCTGCACGCAAAATTCACAAAAGAAACTATCATTTTCAGCTATTTTAGAGCACTTATCTATGATATTAGATATGAATGAGAACATATTACAAGCTGGAGCCAATATTTTCGGAATCTTAAAGGAATACACTGGCACAATACTCAAGTTTTCTGCTATATCCTTTAAAGATCCAGAGATCTGATATAAAATAATAATGAATAAAAGGAACCCTTCTGTAACTTGATTGAATGACAACATTTATGAAGCTAGAAATAATATTTCCGGCAACTTAAATGAATTGACTGACAATCTACAGCAGTCTTACCCTTATATACTCTACATTTCCAAAGATCTAAACTTCATTGAACTGCGCATACAAGTTTCATAATTATAAAAGATAGTTATAGAAAGGGTATTGTAACAGTTCGAAAACCAAATTAGTATACTCTTCTTTGACAGTGTGTGTGAAACTAAAGCTAGCTTTGGGATTAATCATTACCAAGTAATGCAATAATAATAAAATATTATTATTAACAACCAGTTTTCAGTTATTATTATGATTACTGTTTTTTTAGCTGTCAACTTGAATGTTTTTCTGTTGTTGTTGTTGTTCCTTTTTCGGTTGTTGTTTTTTGATTTTTCTCTTTCTCTCTGCGCCTGAGACTTGAACTTCAGTGTATAACTCGAAAAGTACAGTCCGGCACATCAGTCTGTGGTCCCCAAATTGGATAGAGTACTTTGAAAGATTAGAAGTAGATTCTCTGACCATGTTTTTGCATTTCCGAAGAGTTATCTCTTTCTAGTTGCCAGAAATGTGTTTTAATGTCTGATGAAATTGTATCGTTATCGGACCAAAAAAATTGTATATCAAACTGTCCATTGCTGTTTGCACTGCTAGCGAGTAACTTATCGCTGTGACTGTAGTAAGTGAGCTTATCCACTTAAACTTCAACTTCGTCGTCGACGACGTCGTCGACAGTTTATGACAACAATTAAGTAATTTTTTAAATACTCTCCGCCAGCTCAGTCCGCCCCTCCCCTCACCTGCCTGCCTGCCTGCGCGACTAACGCTTGGCAACATGGAATAAAACAAATACAGCGGCTAAATATGAAGCTTATGTACCCGTTTATGTACCTGCCCACCTGTGTGTGTGTGTGTGAGTGTAGAGTCTGTACTTAGTTGGTATATTACTCAACCAATGCAAGGCAAGAAAACAAAAATTCAAAATTAAAAATAAAAACAAAAAACGAATAACGAAAAAAGGCAGCAGCAAAACATGCAATAAAACTGCCAAAAATATACGTTAATTACCTTTAAAGGTTTTTCAAATTAAACTCGTTAAATTATTAATGGCTGTGTGTTGAAGCGGGACGGCAATAGCCCAAGCACCGTTCGCAGCAATGGCCGGCGGGAACTACAACGTGGCCCTTCCCCACCCCTGTTCCCCCACTAGCGGGGGCTCTGCCTTTATTTTTGGGGCCATCGCATATATAACGTGTGAAGTTAATTAAACCTGTGTACAAGTTTATTACAAAATATAATATTTGCTAGCACACACACACTATCTCTCATACTCACACACACTCACACACACAGACTGAGGTGGAGAGACCATCAAAAGCATAAACTAGAAACCGAAAAACTAAAAAACCCTTCAACTTTGTCATTAAAAACGAGTCTTATTGAAAAGAGTTTTCTCAAGAGTCTAAAGAAACTCATTCATACATCAAATTCATTTCGTTTATGGCTTTTCTTTGCCAAGATATCCATCGATCTGTTTGGGCAATTTCCTTTGAAAAGTATCTCTAGGAAATAATCTTTTACATTTATATTTTATCTTTACAAAACAATTCTACTGCAGAAATTGTTTATATAAAGATGATTATCGTATTATGTTTAAATTGCCAGCCGTGACTTTCTTATTTGCATGGAAAAATCAATTGCGATTCGGTTAGATTAAGCCATATAGCTTATAGTAATTTACATATAGTCAACAGTTCGCACTTCGTACTATGAGGAGAGTCCAAAACTGACCGACAAACCCGACTCTACTCGGCAACCCCTAAACAATTCACGTAATGCACGAACTACATACTACAGATGTGGCCATCAAGAGGTGGCGAAGTGGGAGGGAACGAGGGGGTATCCGGGGTCGGGTGGTAGCTTGGCGGTTTGGCGGTTAGGTGGTGTAACACATGCACCACTGACATATGAATATTATTAATAAATGAATTGCATGTTAACAATAAAAGTTAAGAGCGCCGGCTGAAAGGCGCGCAAAACAAAAGGCAAAACTGAGAAAAGCCGCGCCATGCAAATGAAAAGCAGCTGGAAACTCGTGAAAATGACGACGGTGTGCGTGTGTGTGTGTGCGTGTATGTGTGTGTGTGTGAGTTTGGGTTCCGTTCAGTTTTCGGTTTCGGTATCAGGTTAAAGCAAAAGCAACAACAGCAACACAGTAACAAGAACAACCGCGAATAGTTGGTAATAATAATGAACGGAGCAAATGAAACGTTTTTGGCTTCGGCTTTGGAAAGAAACAAAAAGAAGAAGTAGAAAAAAAATAAAACAAGGAACTAGATTAATATCTCCCTCGAGTCCTTTTAGTCAAGTTGATACCATATACAAAGTTATATAGCATATATGTATGTATATAATATGCACAGACACACACACACTCACACACACACACGTGTCCCTTGAGTGTCTGTGTAGCTTTGCATATGAATTGTATGCCGTTGCCCAGTGTCGCACTGTGGGCCACAGAAATAAAAAACACCTATCAGAGTTGTTATCGGTTATCGTCATTTTATCGATAACATATTATCGACTAGTTAGCTACCTAAATGGGGCATATTTATCGATAGTACTTCGATCTATGCAACATCCTGACTAGCCTAATGGACTTATCGATTATTTATATCGATAACTTTGTCTGTTGAACATGCTACAGCCATTAAACAAAGTTATCGAATGCCTCTATTAGCCTTAGTAACCTGTGGATAGGTTATCGATGAGTTCTCGATACGTTTTCGATAAATTATTGCCACAATATAATGTGTGTGAACCTTCTAAAGTCAGATAAATATGTTATCGAAAGCTTATGTTAGCCTGAGCAACCAATGGATATGTTATCGATAAGTTATCGATACATTATCGCTGCGATACATTATGGCTGCATCACACTGTCGATCACTATCGAAAGTTTAGTCTTTTCAAAGTAAAAACTTCACATTTTGCCCCACTGTAAGAGCAGCCGTGATGCCGTTGTTGCTACCCGTCTCCGCTAAATTTGGCCTTTTTAACAAAGGTAACGAATGAGTTTTCACATGCAATGTGCGACGGCAGCAACTGAGGCAGCAACGGCAGCGACGCTTTCGTCATATATTGGCGCTATATGCAAACACGATTTTTGTGCCACTGTGTGTGTGTGTGTGTAGTTATGTACCTGGCCATTATCGTTAGTATTTGTTTGTGTTTGTAGTATAAAAATGTGGCTCAGCCATCGTTGACTTTATTCGTTGTATTCGTTTTCGTATTCGTTTTAAATGAAAATTAATGTATGCGAATCGATAAGCCCCTTCGCATTCAGCTTACAGTTCAAGGAGCACACACACACACGCACACTCACACATAAACACTGGCACACACACTCGTACAGTTACAGTGTCCCCTAGGCCGCTAGATGGCGCCTTCGATTCAATTTGACCCGCGTGTCAACCCTTCCAAAACCTTCAACCCCTCGACATAAGCGCTGTGTGTGTGTGTGTGCCGTGTGTGTGTGTGTGCTGTGCGTGTCCTGTCCGAGCTGCCAACCATTTTGGTTAGTCACTGGTCAGCCGAAGAGTTAATTGAAGTCATTTTTCTAGCGCTCGTTTGCCCAGTTCCTACTTGACTTGGCCAACAAAGGCAACGGGGCCAAAAGCAGCAGCAACAACAGCGACAACAACAACAACAACAGCGTCAGTTGTTCCCACCAATTGCTCATGTGCATTTTATTATTGAAAGGTGATAACAAGGCAACCCTCCACGGCGTCGTCGTCCACTCCGTCTCCGTCGACGTCGCTGTCAACTGCGGCGGGGGCGTTGCTCGCAAGTGTTAAATGGGGTTAAGTTTGCCCGAGCGTTGTCAGTTGTTGTTGTTGCTGGTGTGCTCATGTCAAGAATTCGTAGCGATAATTCGAATTAACTTTGGCTATTTAGCTATTTTAAGTGTTGCATTCAACGAATACCCGAAAAAGAATTCGATCGGGATAAAAAAAGGGTTAACTGGATTTTGGTGAGGCTATGTGGTGTTCAAACTTTCAATTTGGAGAATTTCTGCTGTCAAATAAGTGTTTTCATTAACAGTAGTTCCCGTACAGGAAATTACTTATTTTAAACAAAGAAACCCTCATGGAATCTCTTCAAAAACAGAACTTTCAATATTTACGAACTATAGATTTGCGTGCATGGTGGGCGTGGCTAAAATTAAAAATAAAGTTAATCAATGTACAATTTATTGGAATCTTTGAGGCAAATTTGGTGTCTGTAGCTTTTATAATAGCTGAGATATATGCGTTCATACAGACAAACAGACAGATAGAGGAGAGACAGACAGGCAAACAGACAGACAGAGAGACAGAGAGAGACGGATATGACTCAGTCAACCCGGCTAGTGATCCTGATCTAGAATATATATAACTGTGGAGTCTGTCACGCCTCTTTCTGCCTGTTACACACATTTAGTTTACTCTTTTGTTACCCTTTTCCAGTGCTCGAAGGGTATATTGCTTAGAAGTTTGATCAAGTGTTATAGAATGACAATCTGAGAATAATTTTGTTAGAATTTTTGCATTAATCAACCCGGAAAAGTAAAAACCTCTTCGAGAATTGCCCTGAAATTGATTCAAATTTAATTAGCCCGCGTTGACAATGTACAGAGACCTTGCTTGGACTCGCTACAAACTCGTTTCGAATCGCGTAGCATCTTAAAAAGAATTATCGTGTTGCTTGTGGAGCAAAAGTTGAGCAAGCTGACGTTATCGGCGGCACGTCGATCGCTACTTTGCCTGGGCACACGGCACATCGGTCCAATCGATAGCCGAACAATTGTGCGGATCGAGACGACACAACGAAATGCCGACACGTGCCCACAGACAGATACAGAAACATATAGCATAACCTATTTATATATATACATATGTGTATGTGTATATGTGTATGTGTACCTGTATACTGCTTTGTCCAGTGAGTTGTCGCCAAAGCTCGTGTAGCACTTCAACAGCATCACGAGGCTTCGGGCTGAAACTGAAATTGAAGTTGAAGTTGAGGCTGGGACTGAAGTTGAGGTTGAAGACAAAGTCAGAAATTCTGCGTAAAGATTCCCATCGTCATCTGTAGAAAATGCAGCGCACGCATAAGTCATAAGGCGAACACGAAGGGGACTGAAAATGGTTTGGGGTACCGAAGTGAACTTAATAAAAATTATTACACCTTTATGGGTGATCACGTAGCTGGCGAACAAGCGACAGACTCGACTCAACTCGAGTCGCGCCGAGAGCGGCCAATAAATTTCACTAGAAGACGCACACAACAAATGATCTGATGACAAAAAGTGGAGAGAGAAGATATGAGAGAGAGAAGGCAAAAAGGCAGCTGAGAAGATGACAAAGATGCAGAGCGAGTGATAAGTCGCATCGGGGGTAGAGCAGGAGTGGGGAGTAGGCAAAAGGCAGCAGCAGCAGGGCAGCAGCAGGGCAGGGGCCCAACCCTGGTGGAGCAATTAGCGGCCAAGTTGTTTGCGTTTGTTCGGCCCTAATGACCAAGCGCCTAATACGCTCCCAATAAAGCCAATGGGCATGGCCATGTCGACCTGGGATTGGGTATCGTGCGCTATGTGGTACAGTAGTGGGCGTCGGGGAGGGCAGGGGTAAGATGTAGATAGGCACATAGTATAATGTAAATCCGCCCCGCACGGCATATGTAAAAACCCCGAAGTGGAAAGGAACAAAAGAACGTGCGCTAATAATGTAATAAATATTCAAATTACAGTTCTCTCTCTGTTTCTTTATGTGCCGCACCAGCTACAGCGGCAGCCATTTGCAGTAACGTTTCCAATTTCTATTGGCATTTTCCACCTGGCTTTCCCCCCCTCCCCTCCTTCCCCGCCACCACTCTTATACAACACTAGTCGAGTTCATGGCACTAACAAATAACCAAACGTCAACATTTACACTAATAAAATACGCTTAATGTGTATATCAGGCAATGTCAACTGCCAACGGCCACGGGCCAACTGAACCGAGTCCCCCCCTCCCTCTTGACCGGCGATAGGCTGACTATTGGTAAAAATAAGCTATGGCACGTTTATAGTTGCATTATGCTAATCAAACGACACCCAATGGTAGCATATACGACTGGCCCGAGTCCCCGAGTGTTAGTCGTAGTCCGAGCCGAGGCCCAACCAACCCGCCAATTGCCCCGAAACTCTCATCGGACTTGACTTATAGCCTGGCTACATCGCTCTCAACGGGGACTACGGGGCCACAACTGGCCCTGAAATTCACGTTCACGAGCCCGCGTCGAGGGTTGGTCGCGTTTATTTTGACATTCAAGTTAATAGATCGGTTTTAGTTATAAATTAGCATTTTATATGACTCCAGTCGAGTGTGTATTTGTGTATTTGTGTATTTGTATTAGCCCTACTTCGACTTGTCGTGGTCAAGTGGTGGCTGCCTTTCCCTATTCCCTTCACTCCACACTGGACTCGACTTTTGACTTGCCCTTTCGGGGTGACTGATATCGTAATGCCAGCCTGTAAATAAAGTTGATATGTCAGAAGCAGTCTGCACATGGTTTTCATATGCATTTTATAAGCCATAAGATTAGAGAAATTCAACTTTGAGGGAAGTAAATAATCTATATTATTCATTAGCAGAAATAACTCATGCAAGTCGTGTGAGTATGTTGTGGGAAAGTTCTCTCTATGGCGCATGTAATACTGAAGAATGTACAATAATTAATTAGGTAGTGAAAGAGTTATAAATATAGTAGAATGAAAAGACAGAAAAACCATCGAAGTTTCGTTTTCAGGTAAAAAGTTACGATTGAAATAACATAAAGAAAGATTGTGTAGATGCTATTTTTGAAAGAAATACATATAAATATATAATATAAAATATATATAGTACTATATGTAGTCAGATCTTGTCTGAACATCTGCAAATTTGCCTATCTAACAATGGGATATCGCTGAAACTAACAGAATATATACGTATGTACTAGAATATCTTAACAATATATTCCATTCTATCCATTCTAAGTTGTTTCCCCATCTCAAAACGCACACATAACCTACAAAACCTTCTCAATTCTTAGGTTAGGTTTAATTTCAACTGCCAATCGCATTATCTTGCCAAATGTCATTCCTCAATCCTAGGCAACTATCAATGCACTCTCTAAACGGCAAACAATGCAAATATACAAGGAAGACAATACCCAAAAATTCCGCAATGATCCTTTCTCCATTACAGACGCACGCGTCTGCCCTGCTTTGCCTTAGACTCCCTGTGGAAAACGGGGCACAACACAGCACTTTCACCCCTTTCCCGACAGCGGAAATGAAAAGTGAATTGTGAAAATTGTGAAAAGCGAAAAGTGCATTACAATCTCGTTGTTTAGCCAACTTTGCATTCTCTGGCTCGGCAAATTTTCGCACAAATCTCTAACGAAGACACGAGACAACACAAAGAAAAAGAAGGCGAAGAAGAAGAAGATGATGATGATGAGGAAACCCTTTCTCGGGATCGTGTCTGTGATCTGGGAACTCCTATCAATTACCGCAAATGCCACTTCAAATGTCGCGAATCGCACAATGTGCACAATCAATTCAAATTTTGGCAAATTTGGCCAGCTCCTTTCAGCTCGCAACCCTCGAACAAGAGAGAGCAAGAGCGAAAGGAAGAGGGAGAGAGGGCGAGAGATAGAATGAGATCGTGGCAAGGATCTTGCAGCCGCCCAAGCCGACAAGAGTTCGACATTTGCATAATCATAATCTCGAAATTGTCAGAGGGTTGATTTCCTCCTTTCTTGCCTCTTTCTTGCTTTCTTGCCTATTGCATTCGCCTATTGCCTTTTGTTTTCAATAGATTTCCGTATTTGTGCGTCTGCCTCTGTATGTGTTTGTGTGTGTGTGTGCGTCTTCACCTTGCCGCGACCGATAAATTTGCATATCAATGCAACGGATATTATTTATTTTCATTATTTTCGTTCATTCCGAATGAATCGAAAATTTCATGCAAAGCTGCAACGTCCTCCTAATGGGTGCAGATGTCTTCCGTCCCTCTTTCCTTACCTACCTCCCTTCCTCCATCAGCATGTCGTTCACCTTGGCCAGCGTTTTTCTCATAATTATAAATGCAGGCGAAAACGAGACGAGGCGAGGTGAACCAACGCACCGAGAGAGTTACTTTTCATAACTCAAAAGTCTCAATAACGCAACGACAGGCTGAGATCGCTGATCTCTCTCTCTCTCTTTCTCTCTCTCTCGAGACTCTGGCTCACATCATTTGCATAGGAAACTGAACCCAACTGCAACCTACTGTATTGATTGATCTTCAGACACAGATGGGAAATGGGCGAGCCTTGTTTGGAGCTGTTTCATCAACTTGTTTTCATATGCTAATCCCAACACGGGCAGCTGATTCTCTCGAGATTCGTTGGCGAAAACAAAGATCGAAATGGAATCGATTCAGGCAAGAACAACTGTCAAACCAAAACTGTGAACATATTATCATAGTCTGAAGAACAAAGTGCGATACTAAGTAATGCAAAAGGATGTCGATGTCGTGACATGAGAACGTTATGAGAACAGAGCGAGTAGCTTCATTGTTCATGCTGAATTTTCAAGGACTATAAGTATAAAGAAAGAACAGTTTCCGGGTCTTAAATGTAATGTAGATTGATGTAACTTCCTAAGGTTGTTGATTGAAAGTAATTCTATAATGTTTTCAGCTGTTTTCTTTAATTTACAGATACCTCCGAACCTACACAGTTTATATATGTATATATGTTATTCTAAATCAAAAGAGGAGTGGAAATAATTATTTCTGCCTGTCTGTCTGTTTGCCTGTGTGTCTGTCTGTCTAGCTATATGTCTGTCTGTCTGCCTTTATGCCTGTCTGTCTGTCTGTCCGTGTGTTGCAATGTTACCTAGTCTCCCAGTTTTAAAGCTACCTTAATAAAACTTGGCACACATGCTTATTATACATAGTTGCACACTGTAAAAAAAGTCAGAACGAGCCAGATCGGACTGACATATCGTATAGGTGCCATACAACCTAACGACCAATTTATGTTATTTTCCAACATATCGCAACCAAATTCAGTGCATAGTCCTTTTTTAATCCATTTATCCATTTATTACTCGTATAGTTGTTAATGAATGCCTGCATAATGTCAACAGCTACAATATCATAATATATAACTGGCATAGGAACAATCGGAGTGATATAGGAATCTGCAAGGGTATTCAAGCTAACCTTTCTTTCTGGTTTATCAAAATTTGTAGTTGAAAAATCATATATGGTTCATGCATTGTGCTCCACCCACAAGATATACCTGAGTTTATTGCAGAGACAGAGCAAGAGTGGGAGACACTCGATCAAAAGTGAAAGAGAGAGAGAGGGGGAGAGGGAGAGGAGCAGAGACAGATCAAGAGGGAGAGAGACAGAGACAGAGCTCGACTACAGTTAGGTTTGGAGTTTGAGATCGAGACAGCGATCAAGATCGGCTTGCGATTACAGTCAAGAGCTGCGGCAAGCTCTTGCAAGTAGTTGGCGTTTTTATTTGGCTAACTAGTCAAGCAACAGCAACAACAACAACAACAACAACAGCAACAGCAACAATTGCAACAATAAAGGCAGCAACAAAAACCACAAGCAACGAGCACGCGCACTTTAAAACGTGTGTGAATTTCGCATCGAGTTTTATTGAGTACTGTGCGAGTGTAAGTGTGTGTGCAGTGTGTGTGTGTGTGTACGCCCCAAAAACTATGCATTGCTTTGCTCTGGGACTGCCACTTGCAAGGTGGGGAGGAGCAAGAGGAGGAAAGGCGGCGTGTTTATCTACAAGTTGTAGTCGCTGCCGCCGTTGTTTGCCCCATTGTTCTAGAGCTGCGGCTGTTGCACGAAAATTAATTTGCAATGGCAAGTGCAATGGCAAAATGCAAAATGCAACCGTTGCAAGGGCTGCACGGGTGTGTGTAGGGGTAGGTGAGGTGGCTACGCTGGGGCTTGCTGCAGATTTGCCAAGCGCTGATAAAACGAGCGCGCTGCGGGCTTGAAAAGGTCGTCGTCGTCGACGTTGTTCTTGTTTGTTGTTGTTGTTGTTGTTCTTGTTGTTGGGCAAAAGTTTTGCGCGCTGCATAGCAAAATGCACCGTTAGTCGAGCTAGCAATTCCACCTCGACCCCGCCCCCTCGCACCCCTCCCTACCGCCCACCCCCTTGCTTTACAGCTGGCCTACGTGTGCCGTCGCTGCGTATCTGCAAGATACAAATGCCTCGTCGTGTGCATATGCTGCCCGCTTGCAACAGTTGCCAGTCTCCAACTTTGGCTGCCACTGCGTTCCGACTCAACCCCAACTCCCGTTCCCGTTCCCGCTCCCACTCCCGCTCCAGCTCCGGTTCCGACTCTGTTTGCTGCAGTTATTTAGTAGTTAATAATGAGCATGTTGAGCCTGTCGTTGTTTGTTTTTGCCTATACCCCGCAAAGCGCAATAACTGCCGAGCGGGTAGCATCAGCATTATAGTACTGGGGCCAGTATTATATACATTATATCTACTACTATATCTATCAGTAGTATATTTATATTATATTTATGAGCAAAGACAACCAATAAAGTGTTTGGAGAAGGAATAAAACTGAAGCAGCTTCAACTTTCAGTTTCAGCATGTCAGTGCTCTATAAAGGTTAAAAGATATTTATATTAGTATTCATAAGTATATATAATATATGCATAATGTTATATAATATATATACATACACGTATTTATGTATAATATACAATAGTTTAACTGTCAAATCAACAAGAGTTTAAATATACTTTAAATATACAAGTTTAAATATCCTTTATAAACAATAAACCAAAATGCACAATGAATTTCATTTAAATTTCAATGTAAATATTAAAATATATGTAAATATTAGTAAGAAATAAATTTAATAAAGTGTTGTCAGTTCGACGAACAATTGGTATTATAATAATATATACTATGTAACCTTAGAAATTAGGTATTATTTATTATTGTTATAATCAGTAGGAATCGTTCAGTGTCATCTGAGCTTAACCTAATGTTTGGCTTAAAAAAAAGAATATGGGTAAAGTGCCTTAACTAATATATGTATATAATAAAGGATTATACTATCTTACGACTAAGGAGGTCATGTGTATGAGTTCTTTTCAGCCGTCGGAGGGAAATTGGGTCGACGAGGACTATGTAACCTAACAAACTGAATCATTATTGTAAAATTTTATTTATCTAATTGCGAAAAACAAATGTCAATGGTCACTGCTGAAATTGCATGGAACTACTTATACTTACTCCTAATATTCTCAAAGCAGAGTATTTGGATATATGTATATATATTAAAACAAATCAGTGAAATAATAGAAATTAATACAAATAAAAAAGAAAATTTGTTGCATTCTAAACTATAAGAAAAAAATGAAAAAACATAAAAAAGAAATAGCCTGCATGCATTTTATACTGTTCTCACCGAACACCGATCCTCACTACGATCACGAAATGGTTTGCTGTCTGCCAGACCCAACACGAAATATGGTTAATCCCCAGTTATGCAACATTTGACGTGGCATATTCGGGTCGAGCTGCGTCGCTGCGTTTCGCACTTGTTGCCCCTATCGATGGCGCTGGCGATGGCGATGCGTAGCTGCACATAAGCAGCCCCTACACACGGAACGGAACGGACGCATACAGGGATGAACTGTAGGATAGGGAGGGAGGGACGGCATAGGGTGCCAGGGGCTGTGCATAATGCGATATTATCGAGCGATTCAAGGACACGGCACTTCTCACGGTGGAGGCGAATGAGAACATGCAAGCAATACATATGCAAATGTGGTCCGCAAAGGCAACACACACACACACATAATGGACTGCATTGAGTGAGCATTAGTTGCGTATCTGTTGCATGGAGACTGGCAGCGGCACCTACGCACTTGTTGTTGGCAGCGGGAATTTTCCCAGGGCGCCGTCGACGCATTAATCAATATTACAAATTGTGTAGCCAAATGAAATGACTTTGGTTTATGCTAATCTTAGCCAGGCTCACTGAAAAGGGGAAGGGGGAGCGACAACGCGCGGCAAATGCTCGAAATGCCAATAAATCACATACGTTGCCAGCAGAACGAGCAGACAAGGCAGGCGCAAGCAAAGGGGTAAATACGCACGCTGTCTCTGTGACTGCGCTCGCTCGCACTCTCTCTCTCTCCCTCTCTCTCCCTCTCTCTCTCTATCCCTTTCGCTCACTGGCTGTCTCTCTGTGGTTTTTTTGCGGACTTCGGCAGGCTGCGACTTTGCCACTTCACTTGTCAGCGGCATCATTAATAATCCTTTTGCTTTTCGTGGCCGTAGCATACTTTGCAGCGCTCCAGTTTTGAAGCAGCAGCAGTGCAGGAAGCAGAAGAAGAAGCAGCAGAAGAAGGAGCACAAATAAGGTAAATGATGCAAATAAACAAATGTCATATGCGTCTCAACGAAGAAACCCTTTTTTGCTGTTGTCAACCTCAAAAATGTCATTAGGCAACGCCCGAGCAAGACGTGCTTCGAGCGAGCTCTCCCTCTCTCTCTCTCTTCCTCCCTCCCTCCCTCCCTCTCTCCCTCTCTTTCACTCGCTCTCTTCCACTTCCGCTGTGTGTCTCACATATGCTCGATTGTTGTAATTCGATTCGAAGAAAGCGTTGCGCACATTTCTTGATTTGGAATTAATGCAAATTAATGATGCAGCCTGAACTAGGCAGGCTAAGCGACTACAGACACTCTCGCACACTCGCAAACACACACACTCTCGCACACACACAAAAAAGTCTCTCTCCACACTGGCAAATAGTTTTTTAATGCTTTGTCGGGTTCTCGTTTTCCATTCCATCGAAATGCTGCGAGCTGCAAAAGCGACTTGTCTCGCCCCGTAATCCATTTCATCTGCGAAATGTTGCATGCCACACTCACTCGCATTTTCCCAGCAAACCAACAACAAAAAAATGGAAAAGAAAGGAAAACAGGATGCTCATTTGTGCGTCGTTAGAAATGTTTTCTCTACACTTTTCCTCACTTTCCCTTTGAGGCTTTTGCGCTCTGATAAATCACATTAGTCATATATGAAATCGAAAGGAAAGGGAGTGCTCTCTCTCTCTCTCGTCTCTTTCTCCCTCTCTCTCTCTCTTTCTCTCTCTCTATCACTTGTTCGCCAGCATAGAAGGGAGTCCTTCAATCGATCCCTATTGAAGTAAACTAACCTTATCTACATTCAACTCTTCTCAAGATTCTTTCAAGTATCTCTAGCTTTTAAAACTTTAGATAAAAGTTGTCAGAAGTGCGACTAGCAAATACCCTGTAGTTTATGAACTGCACAGTCTATGTTGAGTTGAATAATATCCTGATAATTGAATAAACATATTTGCAAATTCATGCAGCTTTTAATTGACGCTTCCAATTTGTTTTCTTCGATTTTGGAAGGTAGCAAGGGGCGTGGCCATACTCTAAAACAACCTTTAGCTGCGTACCATACTATCACATATTGTAGGCAAGTTTGTGATTTCTAGCTTTTATAGTCTCTGAGTTTAAAGTGTTCATACAGACAACAAATATTTGCAGTTTGTGGAACTGGAGTTGCGGTCTTCTGCTAGTATAATACCCTTCTTTCCTCTGACTAGCGGGTATACATATGTATATGTATGTTAATCAGCATAAATACAAAACGATTGCATTCTCAAGTGACGATATCAGATCTTCAATTGTAATTGTAATGATGATCGTTATTGGTGTTATTGTAATTGGTGTTGTTGGTGTTGGTGTTGCTGTTGCTGCTGCTGCTGCATTTTGTTGGTGTCGCATATCAAAGTCGAGGCAACAAATTATGATCTGACGCGAAGCCTTGTGGCACTTGTTGGCCACATAACAAACGTGGCTCGAACGATTTCAAGAAACCCCATTAACCTCAATTAGTGACTTGCGTATGAACAATGCGAACTGCCATCCCCCTCTCTCTCTCTCTCTCTCTCTCTCGATGTTTCTGTCTCTCTCTCTCTCTCCCGCTCTCTCTCTCTCTCTCTCTCTTCTCTACCTCTCTCTCTCTTGTTTCTGTCTCTCTTTGGAAACTGACAAACTGAAACTGCTAATTAAAATAATGTCAATAAAATTGTGGTCCATTATACGCTACCGAAAATTGCAGCTAAGACACACAACGACACCAACACACACACACACACAGTATACACACACAGCACACACACACACGCACACACTCACACACACACTCGCACACACACTCACACACACTCGCACACACAACGAGCGATTGCCAAACGTGAAATTTAATAGACCTGCGAGTGGGGCCAAAAGTTGAGATACTCGTAATAAGTACAACAACAACAACAGCAACACGAAAGACAGCAGCAGCAGCAACAACAACAGCGAGAGAAAAAAATCACAGGCCGGCAATAAATGTCGAATACAAAACTCGAAAAAAACTCAAAGTACAAAGCAACCATAAACGAAAACGAAAACGAGAAGGAAAAGGAAAAAAAATGATGAAAACAATAACTTTGAAAGTTTGTCGCTGCAGAGTGACAGGCGGTGGCGGTGGCGGAGGCGGAGGGGGGCGTGCCCATATTCGTGACTATATAGCCAGAGATATAGATGCAGATAATACATGTGTATCTGGCCAAGACAAGTCGAACAATCGAATTCAATGCAAGCTCAGTTTCCCAGGCAACAACAACAATTACACACACACACACACACACACACACACACGCGCAGACTGGCTCACACACACACACGCATTTCGTAACAACCGAAAAAAGAGGCTGCAATTTTGCCAGGCAGCTAATTATAAGTTAACTTGTATCTTTAAGACACATTGCTTAATAGACCAGAACACAAAGAATGCCGCAGCAGAGAGGGAGCGAGGGGGATAGAGTGGGGGAGAGAGAGCGCAGGTGAGTGAGATGGAGAGGGGGTTTGCGTTGCATTGTCACAAGCACGTATCTCATGGCTGCACATGCGAGCCAATAGCACAATTCATTGACTTTCCCAGAGTCAACGTCAACGTCAGATGCGTGATTTTCACATGTATCTATTAGATACGTTTGTATCTTTCGACGGCAGCGGCAGCGACAGCGGCAGCGTGTCAATGCGTAGCAAACGACACAGTTTACAGTTTTTTTTGCCTGCAAAACGAACACGCCCCCCTCAACGAATACGCCCACGCCCCTTTTGATACTCCAAGCCCCCCCTCTTCCCCCTTCAATGCCTCTTTCTTGTCTGCTCGGGCAGTCAAGCGCTGCCCCAGAAATTATAGTTCAGCTATAACAATTTCCAACTGCGCCTTAGAAAGCTGTGGGAACATCTCAGGGCATAACTGGCCCCCCTTCCCTCACCTCCCTCTCTGCGTCCATCCCCTGCAAAGAAAGAAGCTGCAGCAGCAATAGTATCTTAAGCAAGGCGCCAATACCTTGTACAGGGCAAAGGGCAAGGGCCAAGGGACGTACGATCGCCAGGCCAAGCTAAACTTTGCATATGACACGAGAAGAACTTCTACAAAGACTAGCTGAATACCCAACAAAGCAGAGTGCAAAAGTTGTTGTACATTCGCCAAGCAATTGCATTTTTTAAATAAAAATAAGGTGCAAAAGGGGAGAGACTCTCTTAGGCGGACAGTAACCATCACGTCTTTTAACTTTAATCTGTAACTGTAACTAAGAAGAGGTTCGCGTCCGTTTAAGAGAGGTTTAGTTTGGATTTATGCACGTAAAGGTCCGTTTAAGATTAGCTTAAATATCAAGTTTGTTCGAAACAAGGTCTCCCCGTCCGCTTAAACGAATGTACGGTCAAGAGACATAAGAAACTTCACAAATGATCAAAAGAAACTTCTACCAAAAGGGTAGTCCACCTAAGAGAGGTGTCTGCCCAGCAGAACGGTATGCCTAAGGAAGGTGTCAGTTATGGAAGCTTTCTACTGTTTTTAGGGTTATGTAGTGCCATTTAACAAGTCATGCCCAACAAGGTGCTAGCCAACCAATAAGAGGTTCGTGTCCGCTTAAGAGAGGTTTAGATTGGGTTTGTGCAAGTCCGCGTCCATTTAAGATATTTATGTCCGCTCAGGAGAAACTAAATGCTGAAATTGTTCAAAACAAGGTGTTTTCGTCCGCTTAAGAGAGTGTACGGTCAAGAAAAGTAAAGTGCTTGGCATAAGATTAAAAGAAACTTGATTGAATGAGTCTACGCCTAAGGGTAGTCCGCCTAAGAGAGGTGTCCGCTTAGTAGTTTTGTCTGCCTATGTAAGGTGTCCGCCCAAGAGAGGTGCACATTAAAGGAGCTTCCCTACTACACTTAGGGTTATGCAATGCCCTTTAACAAGTTGTGCCCAACAAGGTGCAGACATCATTGATACCTCATCTCCCTGGACTCTCTCTCACTCACTCACTCTCATTGCAGGGTATGCAAATGCGGCATAAAAGGTGTGCCTATTGCTGGTAGTGCTGCTGCTGCTGCTGCTGCTGTTGCTGTTGGTGGTGCGTCATCATTATAAAAGGTCAGGAAAGTAAGCAGTTGGCATTTGGCATTTCCCGCAGGACGCCGCATGCGACGCGCAGTCGAACGCGTAATCCGAAAAGTATCTTTGACTCGCTGTTGCTGTTGTTGTTGCTGTATCTGTATCTGTTATTGGTAATTGTATCGCCGTTTTTGCCTACTTGCTGAGGCATATGCAAGGGCCATAAATCTGCATGCCCCCCTGACGAAGCACTCTCGACTAACGCTACCTCAGCAGGCGTCGAGATTCGACACTCGCACAGATGATGAGCTATGAGTTTTCTATGCAAATCGTTGAGTTGTTGTTGCTGTTCTTATTGTTGCTGGTGTTGTTAGTGATGTTGTTGTTGGTGCTGCTGCTGTTGTTGCTGTTGCTGTTCTCTTTCTGCCTCCCTCTTTCTCTCTCTCTCTCTCACTTTAATTGAAATGCAAATGCAAATGCGAACTGCAATGCCAAGACATATCCAAGCCACACACCTCCCCCTTCTCTCCCCCTAGGCACGTTGCCACTTCACGCTTCGCCATTGTCCAATTGGATCACGCGCATGTTGCATCTCACAGTTCCTGAACACGATCGAAACGAATGCCAAAGCCGTAATCCAAAACCGAGACTCGACAAACCGAAACTCGAAAACTGAAAACCGAAAAACGTTCAAGCTGACGCCCGATCTCCACGAAGTATCTGAGTATCTTTGCATCTCGGTATCTGTAGCTTTGTATCTGTAGCTCTGTAGCTGTATCCATATCTGTATCTGTATCCAATAACTCGGCCAACAGATTCGTAGACAATGTAATTAGAACGCGAACTGAACTGAAATGCATCTGCTGAATTCCGATTCCGATTAAAGCGACACAAACTTAGCGAACCGTCACCAGCTACGAAATCCGATATCGACCGATCTATATAGCGTAACTCACGCCTCTCTCTCTCTCACTATATATATATATATATTATATATATCTGCCATATCTATCTATGCGAGACTCTGTCGCGCTCGTGTGCAACGTTGCCAAGTTTCACTACAGTCACTTTAAATGCGACAGCTGCTCTACAGCGGCCTGCCCTTGCCCTTCCCCTCCCTCCTCACCATAGCTAGAGCTGATTATAATAATTTCGTCTTGGCATCAGGGAAGTGGGACGTCACCCAGAGCTCGGTTTCCTTTCGGTTTCCTTGCGCGATCCTCAGCGCTGCAATATGCAAATTAGCACCAGCCTCAAGCAACCCTACACACTCTCTCCCTCTCACTCTCACTCTCTACCTTCCTCTCCCTCTTGCTTTTCTGCCAAGGCGCCGTAATGAGCAAAGGTGTTTAATTGTCCGTTCCGGGTTGAGGGTCCTGCTCAGGTTCTGTTCCTGGTTCCGTTTCAGTTTCAGGTTCAGTGGCAGCTGCTGAACGTAAGAGAGAAAAAAACTTTATGACAATTATTTGTAAATATTTGACGCGCTCATCGATACGTTCTTGTGATCGATGATCTCTAAGAACTAAGGCAACTTTTCAAGTGACAATATGATAAGTAGAGCGTAGACAGATGAATATGAGTATGCAGAGGGGCTTTTCTTAAAGAAGGGGTGTCTGTTTGATTCTGTTTGTATGTAGAGTTTGATATAATAATAAATAATGATTAAAGTTAGTAATCTTGCATAGATTCTTCAATTTCTTTATTATATATTTAATAATATTATATTTTATAAATGTATATTTATAATATAGCTATTATTTCTATGTTCTATGATTACTTAACGTTTATTATTCTTTTTTTTAACTTTTACCTATATAATTTCTAGTTTAGTCAAAGGAAATCAAGATATATTCCTTATAAATAATAATAAAGACAGTTTTCTTCAAGTTTAGTAAGTTTCTATAAGATTTACTGCCTAAATATCAAGATATATGCTGAAAACAAAGACTAAATCTGTGTATATCTGAATAAAACTTCATGTATACCTATACATCTCTGTCTTTACGTCTCTTTACCTCTATAGAGCTGCATATTACCTTCTTATCTGTTTCATTTGAAGCATTATTACACACCTCATCCCCCACTTACTCCATAAACACACTTTCTATTAACTGATAACTCAGTTTAGCTTTAGGAAGCCAACCTCAGCTCAGCCCCTGCCCTGACCCTTGTCATGTGGCAACACCGCCAATTTAACACCTACTCGTCCAACTCTCACTCCCTTACTCTCTCTCTCTCTCTCTCTCTCTCTCTCTCGCTACCTTACTCTCACTTTCTTTCTCCCTCTGCCTTTCCCTTTCCCTTTTGCTGGCATTGTTCGAACCCTTTTCCAAGTTGCATTTGGCCCTGTGGCCATGTAAACAACTCTAAACTCGAATCATTTATCTATTACGCAATTACCGACACACACACACTCACACACACACACACACAGCGTCGCCTGTTGCGCTGCTCCTGCGAATTTTTCCAACATTTTTCGCCAGTGCAAAAAAGAACAACAACAACAACAGCGGCAACAATTGGCAGCGCACGCACCGCAGCAACAGCAAAAATAAAAAAAGACAAAAAAAAAAAAAGAAACCACCCCCCACCCCACAGAGAAGTTACACGCGGCAGGGCATGCAGCAACCCTTAACCCTGCGTCGCGGCCTGCAACCCTGCGTGCACTTGGCACGGCCAACACCTCAGCAGTGTCTGTGTCTGTCTCTGTGTGTGTGTATATATGTGTGTCTGTGTGAGTTTGCAATTATCACGCGTTTATTGCAAAACAATGCAAATATTGTAACGGTAGCTGCAGCAACAACAACAGCAACAACAGCAGCAACAACAGCAGCAACAACAACTGTGTGTGAGTTTGGCAACTGTTGCTCTCTTTGTTGTTGTTGTTGTTGCTGCTGCTGCTGCTGTTGTTGTTGTTATGCAATTTGCCATTGTTGCTGCTGCTGCTGCTCGCATCGTTTTTCGGCAAAAGGTCAAAGGGCAGCCAGGCCCGTTGATGTCCTGCGGCGACTGCGCTTGTAATTGCTGTCAATTTTGTTGCCATTGTTCTTGTTGTTCTTGCTCTTGATGTTGCTGTTGTTGTTGTTGTGTGCCTTTCCGCAGGTTTCTGTTTGGCGAAAGGGAAAGCGATTTTTTTTCATTTTTTTTTTTTGGAAAGACAAGTGAAAAATTTATTAGTTGTTGTTGTTGTTGCTTTGCTCTCATGTTTACTTCTAATTAAAGGTAATTAACGCATTAAATGGGCGTGTGTAAATGTGTGTGTGTGTGTGTGTGCAAGTATGGCAAATGACAAGTGAAAGTCACCGCCGCTTGTCGTCGGTCATCGTGTGACCCAGGACGATTTTCTAACAGATCAAGAAACTGTAAAAGGGAAGGGGAAGTAACTGAACAATCGATGGGGAAATACCCTACACTATTTCATTAAAATAATACTATGTAAGCATACAATAATAATATTATACTAATTAGTATTAAATTAAATACTTAATTATCATAAGTAAACAAATATTTGCAGAGTTCTCATTTTGCTTTCATGCTTGAAGTGTTTTTATTTTTAATTTTTATATATTTTTTAAGTGCTTATTCGACTTTTAACTTGTCGTGTTTAACGTTTCTTTATATACATGAGAAATTGTCGGGGGAAAACCCGATGGTACTCTACTAATGTCAATTGAAGGAAATTATGAGAAAAGCAAATAGAAAAGAATTAAAAAACTGCACAATAACAAATATATTATATTGATTATTAAAGTAAATAATGTTTTTAATAATTAAAAATATAGTAAAGTATTATATAATTATTTATATATATTATATTATCTATGCACCAAATTCCAAATACTTTTACATTAAATAAATGAAAACTCAATCGAGTATTTAACAAATTTCTACATTTATTCTTTTCAATGTTCAACAAATAAATGACTAAACTTATAATATTAAATAATATTATAAATAATATTAAATAATACTATAAATAATATTAAATAGTAAATAAATATAAATAAAAATGATTAAAAAATGATTATTTAAATTACTTAAATAATAAACAAATGCAAAATCCAATAGAATATTCAACAAATAACTAAATTTCTTCTTATTAATTGATAAATAAACAAAAAAAATCAATAACTTAAGTAAATACTAATTAATAATTTAGTTTTAATTAAAATATAAATACTGCAATTATTTATTGATAATAATAATATATTATATTCAAATATATACATGAAAACAAACATATATTTATATAAATACTACCATAATTAGTATTTAATTTTCTTAAATAATAAACAAATAAAAATTGCTTTCAAAGTCGCCCTCGTTATGCGAATTGAGATGCGAATAAATCGATAGGGTATTGCTAGAGTATGTGTGCCTGTGTGTGTGTGCTCTGTGTGTGTGTGTGTGGACATTGAAATAACTCAAAAGTTGCATAGTTATAACTTAATTACCAACCCGTTGATGGTAATTGTTAATTGTCGTTGTTATTGTTATTATTGTCGCTGTTGCTGTTGTTGTTGCCGCCTCATCAAGCAGCGCAAAAATGCCACACAAATCAAATCAATTTGCGGCATGCACACGCACACGCACACACACGCAGAGACACACACACACATACACATAAACAGAGCCATCGTCGAATCAACCAACCAAAAAACAACACTAATATGACACTTTAACAGTTAGGCCAACACACACACACACACACGCACACGAAGCTAGTACATAACACACTCAAGTCTCCCTCACTCACTCAGTCACTCACACACACTCAATCACACACAAACACACGCACAACTAATAATAAAAAATCATAATTTCAATCAAAGCCAACAAGAACAACAACAACAAGCAAAGCAATAGGCAGCCAAGCAGAGGCGGAGGCAGAGGCAGAGGCAGAGGCGGAGGCAGGCAGAGGCAGACCCCCGACGACAACAACGACGACGACGACGACGACGACGACGACGACTACGCATCGGCACCTGCATAGCGCGCGCTCTTTTACACCTATGCAGCAGGCGAACAGGCGAAAAAAAGCAGGCGAAAAAATAAAAACAAACGGCAACAACAACATTCAACACACTGAGCAGAAATCAAGCGCCGCACTCAATGGCAACAAACGAGCTCAACGCACACGAGAGCTGAGCCTCAGCCACAGCCGCAGAACAGCTTCAGCTTCAGTCTCCGTCTCAGTCTCGGTCTCAGTCTCAGTCGCAGTCTGAGTCTCAGTTGCTGCTGCGCGGCTGAGCGCGTGCGCAGCGGAGAGCGGAGAGCAGCGTCAAGAAAAGAAGACAAAAAAAAACAGCAGCAATAACAAAGCAAAAGAAATCAAAGCCAAAAGCTGTTGAAAAAAGCCAACAACACACAGACACATATGCAGTCAGAGAGACAGCGCACACACACACACGCACACGCATGCAGAGACAAAGCGACAGAGCGCCAACTTAAGCTCAATTCAATGGCGTTTGGTGCGAGCGAGCGAGAGCTGCCATCAAATAAAATGCGGAGACTGCTGCCCAGCTCTGCTGCTGCGCTGCTTTTTTCCTTTCTTAACTTATTACAACAACAAAAGCAGCAGCAGTTGTTGGCGCTGCGATGCTGCGTCGTCGTCGTCGTTGTCTTCGTTCGATGAATGATGTTGGCGCTGTCGCTGCCGCTGCCCGCAGTTACCTGCGCTGCGCACACACACACAGACGGAGAGACGCACACGCACACATACACTTGTCTCACGTGTGTGTCCATTGACGTCGCCGTCGTCTGCTTTGGCTCACCAATAAAATGGGGCGGGGCTTAAATCGTATACGACTTTTTTTTTTCTGTGTTTTACTGCTTTTTCCTGATGCTGCCTCTGCCGCTGTCGCTGTCAACGTCGCTGCCATGTGACACTTGCCTGTGTATTGCTGTATGTGTATGTGTGTGCTTTGGTTTCAGTTTTTATTATGTGAATTATCGAAAATTGAGCGACGTTCGTGTCGAACGTGTGTGAGCGAGCAACTTTTTTTCGAGTCACTGTCGCTGTCGCCATCGCTATGTCAGCTACCACCCCCCCCCACCACCACCATCGCCACCACCCTCAGATTGAGTGAGTTTTTTCTGTGTAGTTTGATTTCTTGGGGAAGACCTTACGAACTGCCAAGTTGTTTATATATTTGTATATTATATGGTTTAAATATGATCTTAACTCTTTTATTGAGCATATCGCAACCCGATAGAGGATGAAGAACAAATATATACGATAAAGATGAACCAATCAATCGATACTTATCGTTTCATCACGTTTAATTATTAAAGTAACTTCAATATTTGTCACTTCAATTCTAAATCAACCTCAATATATTATTTAATTCATACTTCATAGCCTTAATATACAGATTATTATATTAAATATTATATAATATATGAAATATGGTTATATAATATTATATATTATTAAATAGACCTCCAGAAAGTGCTATGCCAATTTAATTCTCATAACTTTGACGACAAGAAAACAAAATATTCACATATTTATATAATATTACATATTTTAACGCAATTAAAATCTTCTAAATTGTTGAAGTTAATAATACTAAATGAAATCGAATTAAAAAACCTTTTTATATAACCTTAAATATATAAAAATGTTATTTTATTTTCCAAATAGATTAGAACATTAACAATTACAAATATATAAGAGTTGTCAACTGAATATGCAATATTCCCCTAAGTTTGACTTTTGACCAAACCCATAATAGTAATGAATAATGTCCAAAATATCTGTTGAAGTACTCAAAACAATATGAACATATTTTTCTATTCCTGAAAACATGGGATTCAATTCGCTGTCAACATTATTCCCCTTGAAATTCGCACTCAATTGTGGCGAGTTCGAATGAGAATCCATTTCGAACATTTTGCAGACCCCTGCGCACGATTGCAACTGCAACTCAAACTTGAACGCGCACGAGTGAGAAACGACTCAAACTCATTGAGTGTCGTTGGCTCTTGAGTGATTTCGCTGCCGCTATAGCAAACACTTGTTTGTTTTGTTTGCCGCTTGCTGCAGCGGCATCAGAACGTTCGCATTTCCCCGTCGCGACGTTAGTCCGGCTGCAGCGCAAGGCGAGCTCTGGCCCAGAGCAGCCCAACGCAGCTCGGCTCAGCTCATCTCAGCTCGGCTTGGCTTGGCTCAAACTCGACTGAGCGCTCAACCCGAGCCGAGGCAAACCGAACCCGACCGAGCCGAGACCGAGACCGAGAGCGACCATTCATCCATCGATTGTCAATCAGAGTTTGACTCGCATGTGCACAAATGAGAAGGAACGAACGCGCCTGCTCTGCACCACACACACACACAAACACAGAGACACACACATACTCATGCACGTGCATGTCTGTGTGCACACATGGCCAACTGCAAAAGAAATGGTTGGCTGAAAGCAAGAAAAACCAAAGCAATGAGAAAAAAATCTAACTGCAATGAAATGAAATGAAATGAGTTTCGGCAGCAGCAACAGCAGCAGTGGCAGCGCAGCTGACGCCAGCCCGAACAGCGACTCCGAAGTCATCGTGTAGGTGGCCCCGCTCTCCTCTCTCTCTCACTCATTCTCGGCTCAGCCAGTGCACGACGCTGATGCTGCTGCTGCTGCTGCCGCCGTCGACTCTCTGCTTTGCATTAGGTGCGCGCTCTCCCATCCCCTTCCGCCGAGCAGCAGCCCATCCCACTGCCGCCCACAGCAGCATCGCACGCCCATTGAATGCTGGGTTAAGGTTGCCATAGTCGTCGTCGCTGCTCGGCTGCTGCTCTGTTGCTGCGCTGCGCTGCTGCTGCTGCATTGCACTTGGAGCTTCGATACAATTTGAACTTATTCTTTATGTGCTGCAAAGACTTAAGCAAACTGCAAGGGATAGCGACAGGGACAGGGACGGAGCGGGGGTGGTGGATGGTTAGGCAAAGGGGGAGGGCGCACTCGGGTGTAGCTCGGGGCCGAAGGGTTGCGCTGGGGCGCAGCTTGCACACTTTAAATCTGCACGACAACAACAAAAAAAGGAATATGAGTTTTAAATCAGAAAATTACAACTTGAAAGTAAATTTGCATTCGCTGCAGCTTGGAAAAGACCGGGCAAATCATTGGAAATTAAATTATTCCAAGGGAAAACTTTGGCCAAGGCAGCTCAACATAAATTACTGCAAAAATACAACAATTTAATGATTATACTATCAATTTAATGATAATATAAATTAAAATAGAGCGCAATAATCAACGTACAATGTAATATTAATAATATTATATAATATGATTTATACTATAACAATATAAATATAGTAAATAAATAAAATTTAATAATACAACATAATATAATTAATAATATACCAATATTCAAAAAGTAAATAAATAAAATAACAGCAAACTTCGATGAATCCATTTGTATTTAAGAACAATATACGATATTATTGTTGTAAATATGTTATATAAAATAAAAGGAACTCCTCACAAATTATATTTTATAATATAATAATAATAATAATTTAATATATGTAAATATTTGAGTTTTTTAAATGAAATTGTTAGTCAAAATGAAATAATATAATATATAGAACCCGGAAGAAATGCTAGCTTGGGCTGGAAGAAAGCTTCGCTTAGCTTCGCTTTTGACAGGTTTTGGCTTTAATCTTCTCCGATTGTTCCTTTAATTGTTAAATACATATATTATTATACAGTATTTAACATTATAACATTGTTCCTAGCTTGCTTAAGAGCTGTAATAACTTTAATCTCTTTTTACTTAAATAAATAATAATAATAATAATAGTACTACATTGTACTAATGCATGTAATATTGTATATACACACATACATATAGTATGTCTGTAATGCATAATAATATTCGAATAAAAAGGATAAATACTATTATTTAAAATTCTTTTGATTAATCATTCTATGCTTTATATTGTTAAATTGATGTTATGCCTTATGCTCCTTATTCTCCCTATTCTCCCAATTCTTCTTATTCTTACTTACTCCGCTTATTCCCGCTCAGCTTCTTCTTCTTGTGCTTCTTTGGCGAATTCCTTAAGTTCGTTACTGACCTTTGCCCCCTTTGCCAGTTCAGTTCCCCTCTCTCCATCACTACCATTGTCGCAGCTATGCCCCCTCCCCCCTTCTTTCAAGCTACGCCCCTGCACATTCTGCGGTTCTCTATTACCTGACGGGGTGGCTAGCCCCCTTCGGCTTGCGGCCTGGCCCCGCCCCCTCGTTAGCCTTCACGACACACAGCAGCTTGACCTTTGGCAAAGCTACTTGAGGCACACACACACACACACACACACACTTCAACAGAGCAGAACTGAGCCAGACACAATAATAATTTGAGCTACCCAACGAAATCCGCAAGGAAGTCTTCGTTCGCCCCCTTCCACGCTACATTCGTGCAGGCTCCCTCCTCCCCCCTTGCTGCCATATGTTTGCAACAAAAACAAATAAATAATAACAACAGGAAAAAAAAAGAGAAGCAACTGCAATTTAATTCATAAACAAGAACAAGAAGAATAAAATCTCAAAGCCGGCAAAGAACGCTTCCCCTTTCGCGCTCTCTCTCTCTCTCTCTCTCCCTCTCTCTCTCGCTCTTGTGTTGGTCTCACTCAATCCTCGGCTCAATCAACAAAAAACTACAAGAGCAGAAAGTGAGCGCAACATTTTCCTATAAGTTTTTCCCAATCAGAAAAAAAGGCGACAGAGCCACACGAGCAGCGCAGTCGGCGTCGCAGCTGCAAATTGAATGCTAAGCCACAGTGCCAGCGCAGCAGCAGCACCAGCGTCGCACATATGTAGAGTGAAAGAGTGAGAGAGAGAGAGAGAGCAGCACAAACGGAACGTTGCTTTGAATGAATGAATTTCAATACATGCAACTGACGGTTATCAGCACAAGAAGAAGAAGAAGAAGAAGAGGAGGAAGGCAAGAAGGGCGCAAGCAGAAAAATCACAAAAACGAAACGAACAAAAAAACGAGCGCAAAAAGTAAACAGAACACAAGTTGTAATACACTACGTAGGTGTGTGTGTGTGTGTGAGATGTCGTCGTTGCGCGTCGTCATCGTTGGCAGCGACTGCGACAGCGACGGCGCACAAAAATGCTCAGCCCCAAAAGCAAAACAAACGAATATCAAAAACCTATTGAAGAATCAAAAGCGTCGTTGCAGGGCAGTCACCAATTGAGTGACTCTCTCTCCACTCTCTCTCTCGCTCACTCGCACTGGCTCTCTCAGTGTGCTTACACACACACACACACACACAGGCAGGCACGCGCTCTCTCTCTCTGTCGCTCTCTATATACCGCTCAATCGCTCTGTCTCTTCTCAACTGTCTCTCTCTCGAGTGCATTGGCGTTCGCTCGTTTGTTCGTGTCGTGCTCGTGTTCGTGTTCGTGTTGCGTACCGTCGTACCGAACGAACGAAGCGAACAAGCCAAGCCAAGCCAAGTCAAACGAACAAGCGAACAAACGAACGAACGAACGAAGGAACGAACTCGCGAACCTCCCGAACGCGTCGCGTCGCATCGCATCGCATCGCTTCGCCTCGTGCATGTGTGTTTTTTGGGGTTGTCGACGCTGCGACTTGTTCAATGTTGTTTAGTCATCAACAGAAGTCGTGACTGGCAACGTCGCCTGTGTGTGCCGCCGCCAGTGTTCGAGCCGAATGTGTGTGTTGTGTGTTGTGTGACTGCGACTGTGACTGCGACTGCGACTGACTGTTGACTCTCTGTTTACAGTTTACAGTTAACAGTTGTAACTCAGATCTGTCTCTGTACAGTGGAGTCGTGAACGAATTAAGCAGCAGCACAAATTACAAACAAAACATAAAAACGTAACTTCAATTAATTATTAATAAACAACAACAACACAAGCAACAACAACAACAAGAAGCACAAGAAATGCAATCAGCACAAATCTAAACTGTTCTTTCTCAGTTGTTTACACATTTTTTTGCTCTATTTTTTTCCAATCAAATCAAAAATCAAAAAATATATTGATAATTGTCGAAATCAAATGAAAATTGTGTCGCGTGTGTCAAGTGTAAACAAAAAAAAACAACAATCACAAAACAAACAACAGCAGCAGCACCAACAGCAGCAGTGGCAGCAACTAATGCAACAACAACAGCTACAACAACAACAACAACAATTGCCAACAATTGCAACAAGCTCAGCCACAGGAGGAGTCCAATTAGAAAATTGTGTGTGCGGCGCTTACGACTTTTCCGCACGCATTTTCAATTTTCCAAACAACAAATTTTCAATGCCGTCGCAATTGTTGCAACTGCAACAGCAGCAGTTGTGCGTGTGTGTGCGTGTGTGACAGTGTGTGTGCGTTGATAAGCCAAGCCAAAATATAACAACAACAAATCGCTATCAAATCTGCAACAGCAACAGCAACAACAAATTGGCACAACAAATCCAAAGCGAATGAATTTTTTTTGAGCACGTAAAAAAAGCCAAAACAGAAACAAATTATTAACAACAACAACAACAATAACAAACAACAAATGCAAAGCAAAGCTAAGCAAAGCAAAACATAGAAGCAGCTAAATAAGAAGAGCAAGAGAGAGAGAAGGAAGAAAGTGCGTGTTTCTTAAAATTTGCACGTGCGTGTATCTCTGTGTGTCCCACTGTATCAGTGTCTCAGTGCGTGTGTGCGTGTGTGCAAAGCATAGCAAAGCAAAATAACCAGAAGAGACGAAGAGGAGGCGCCACCAAATTGTTTTCGGCTTTCTCAATGCCTCCGCCCGCATCGGCGCAGCAGACGCCGCAGCAGCAGCAGCAGCCGCAGCGATAACAACAACAGAGGAAGGAAGCCACAACAACAACAACAGCGGAAGCGAAGATCAACAGAGAGAGAGAGGAAGAGAGAGAGAGAGGTGAATCTAAAGCCAACTCCAAAGACAGCCCACGAATGCAGCCAACATTGCCACAAGCCGCTGGGACAGCCGATATGGATCTGACGGCTGTTCAATCAATCAACGATTGGTTTTTCAAAAAGGAGCAAATTTATTTATTGGCACAATTTTGGCAACAGGTAAGTGACGGCCCCCCTTTACCCCATTCCCATACATCAATTGCCCAGCAATCAATCGAGAACAATCAAACGACCAATCGCGCGTTCGACCAATCGACCAATCAGCGACAGAGGTCGCGAAAAAAAAGAACCCAAGCGAAACGAGCTAAAAAACTTTGCCGGTCTCTTGTTTTTTTTTTTTTTTGAGTTGCAGTGAAAATTGTGTGCCTGAAATTGTGTGTAGTTTTGAGTTATTTTCAAAATAAATTGAAAGAATTGCAATGGAAATGAAATTTCTTGAGTTAGAAGAGTTTTCAAAGTGCAAAATAGTTATAGATAGAACCGGAAACAATACAATCATTAAATTTATCATTGTACATTGCTATTGCTTTACAATAGTCATAAAATGTATAGATAATGAAGCTCGACTGTTTAAACAATTAATTTGTTATAAGTTTCTAGTATTCTCCGCCTTTTTCGGTTTAAAAAAACAAGCTAAAATAAAAATATACGAAACTTAATTCGAATTCAAAATAGTTTTTTGTATATTATCAAAAATATGCTTTTAAATTTGAGCAGTTTTGAAGTTTCTTGCAAATGTAATAAATTTCTAGTATTTTTCGCATACAAAAAACTAAAAGTATCGTATTTGAATTTTCATTCAAAATTGAAATTGTTTTCAAGATATGTCTTAAAATTGAAACAGAACTTGAAGTGTCATTGAATATTAGCAGTTTTAGAAGATTTTCAAATATTTTCAAATCAAATGTCACAGAATAGAACAAATAAATTCAAAAATTATAGAACATTTGCAGTTTTATTCGAAAATTTATAAAATTAAATAGAATAGAACAAATAATGTAAATAATTCAAATATTTCGATAGAATTACGATATATAATCTCGAGAAAAACCCGCTAAATACAAGTGATAAAAATACTTTGAAGTTTCTCAGCCAAAAGAAACAAAATAGAAATGAATGAAAAAACTCCCACACTTAGTGGAAAACCAAACAAGAAATGTGAAAATATGAAAATGATATGCTATGGATATGAAGTTTTTTGAGTTGTTGTTATTGTTATTGTTATTGCTGTTGTTGTTGCCTTGCAAATGCAATTGCAACTAATTGTATTTGCGTGTCTGTGCCAATTGTTTTTATTGATTTCTGAAAATTTGTTTACAAAATGTAACAACAACAACAAAAGGAACAACAATAAAATAGTCGAGCGATTTTCGGCTTGAATTGCGCGCAAATTGTTTTTGAGAAAAAACCAAAGGGGGCAACAAGTCGCTGCGGATTTTTAGACGATCTTTAGTCGGATCTGTAGTAGAATCAGAGAGAGGGAGAGACAGACAGACAGACAGAGAGACAGAGAGACAGACAGAGAGACAGACAGCTTGGCAGACGCATTCAGTCAACTTCAGTGGAAAGTGCGGAGTGTTCCCTGTAGAAGAGTTCTCTCTCTCTCAGACACGACGACAATTCTGGCCGCATGCCAAACTGCAAACTCCAAATCCCAAACTCGCTCCAGACTAGACAGATATATACATATATAGTATATATATCTATATATCGTATATATGGTGCATGCTATATGCATATTCATCTATCTATAACTATGTAGAAAGATGGCAAATTAATTGGAGTCTGTGTCTGCAAACGCATCGAACAAAGCCCCGAAACTTGGCAAAACCCTCTCCCCCACCCGTACTCCTTTAGCCACGCCCCCCTCCCTAGGTCTACGCCCTTGCCAACTGGTTTCGCAGAAAAAGTAAAGCGGGAAAAATTCGCGGAAAATGAAAATTGCAATTGATTTTCACATTGGCGTAGATGCATATCCGATGTATGTATAGATATAGATGGAGTAGTGTATATACAAGTCATAAGCATATCATTCAGTCAACTCACACTCACTTGCACTGGTACTCAGACCACTCACACCACTCACACTACTCACACTACTCAAACTATTCACTTGGCGCTGTTTGTTTCGTTTTGCCGTCGGCAATTTTTTGCATGCTTGCATGAAATTCAATACAAATGCAAATATTTTTGTATGTCTGTCCGTCTGTCTGTATGACTGTATGACTGCATGACTGTATGTCTGTCTGTATGTCTGCCTCTCCGTCTCTCCGTCCGTTCGTCTGCAGTTGGCAGATTAAGCTTCTATGGAAGATCGCAATTAGTGCAAAGTGCAGGCCCCGTTGAGGCAATCAATAAAACAGAAATAAGCAAAACCGATTTACAGCCACGCCCCCCCTCCCCGTGGCGCAGAGAGAGAGGCAGAGGTTGCCTAGTTCATGCAGACTGTGAGTTACCCTATGCCAAGACAAAAATAACCTAATACAATAGAAGAAGAGTTTCTTCAATCAAAATAAGCTTACTGAAAGCCGGCAAAACTATTGTACAACAAGCTTATCTCTGTCTCTCTTTCCCCCCCCTCTCTCTCTCTCTGTCTCCCTCTGTCTTCTGCCAATTTGCTAAAAATGCCAATTCTAGTAGAGTATACAAAATGATTTTGAAGCGTCTCTTTGAGCTCGGTCGTCTTCCTCTTGTTGCTCATCGATTCGCAGAATTTTGGAGCGAAGCTTGCACGCTTAACGAGCATTTGATTTGTTATTAATGGCAGGCAAGCTAAGCAAAGAAGAGGAAGAAGCAAAACAACAAAAAAATACAAGAAACAAGCAACTAAGTAAGTTGGGCAAAGAGAGACAGAAATAGAGAGAGCGAGAGAGATAGAGAAAGATCACTCACAGTTCGGCAATTAGGCAAAGTTCGATACGATAGAGAGATGTGAAGTTGATGTGATCTGATCTGATCTGATGTGAAGTGACGAGCCTTGAAGTGTAGCAGCAGTTAAGTGATCTCAGCACAAGTTGAAGATCCATTCTTATCAGCGATATGTATGTTATGCCCAAAAATAGGTCGCAAATCTGGCCAATAAATTCGAATTGTGTAATCATAAATAACAATAATCGAGTTAAACATATTAATTTGTAAGGCCAAATATAGAAGTTGATTAAATAATTAACAGACCAGACGAAGACAGACAAGACAGACAAGACAGACAAGACAGAGAGAGAGAGAGAGAGAGAGGGAGAGAAGAGAGAGGGGAAGAGAAGGGAAGAGAGGGCAAACAAAACCCCACGACAGCTGTCCAAATTGTTCGACTTTTCGACTTCTTGATTTCGTTTCGTCTTTTTTCTTCGGTTTGGTTTTTTTTTTTTTGTTTTGTGTTTTTTTTGTGGGGTCTGTCAAGTACATGCGCCATTAAAATTGGCACCAATTCGCCGCCAGAGTGCCAGATTAACAGAATTCAAGCATAGCATATGCGATATACTCCAGATACAGATACAGATACAGATACATATAGAGCTATCGGTGCTTATAGAGAGAACTGCATAGAACTAGTCCATTTCCGTATTTTCGATTGCAAAGCAACTTAAGAACCCACAACGAACAACAACAAACTGAAAACCCGGTCGCAATGCAATCTATAAACTTGACCCATTAACATGCTGTAGAAGAAGCACAAGACAAAGAAGACAAAGAAGAAGAAGACGCAGAGCAAGTCGAAGAAGAGGTAGAAGAAGCAGCAGCAAACTAAGCAGAAATTGTCATTGATTTTTCGCTGAATTGCGAGCAATATTTATAAATGAAGATACCCTAACAATTTTAACTGCAATTTTAGTTGTGCATCTCCCTCTCTCTCTCTCTCCCTCTGTCTGCTAATGCGCTATGAATTAGCTCGATCTGAGCTTGATCTCTTGCGATTAGGTGCGCCGTCTTTTTCCGAGGGTATCTCTGGCAGAGCAACCACAATAACAAAAGGTTTTAATTGCCCCAAGTGCATGCACAAAAAATACAGAGAGAGAGAGAGAGGGAGAGACAAAAAAACAGAGATAAAATACTAGAAACAAGCTCACTTTGCTGCTGCTTTACTTTACTTCTTTTTATTTGGATTTTTTTTTTTTTTTTTGGCATTAATCAAATCGAAACCGGTTGCGGCGCCGTGTGGCAGCCACCACCACCAACAACAACTGCGCTGCACCACCATCAGCGACATCGACAGCATTTGATAGTTTCAAAAGTTTTTAATTCAAATATGGCGGTCGCAGGACCAGAAACAAGCAGAAACAGAAACATGACCAGATACAGCTACAGATACAGATACAGAGCCAGAAGAGCCATTTGCATATGCCGAAATGAGCAGCAGCAGCAGCCCTTGAACCAGGGCAGGACGATAGAGAGGGTTGTCTTCAGGCTAAGCTCAACAGCACACATACGTATACACACACACACAGGCACAGCTATAGATACAGCTACAGCTACAGCTACAGCTATAGATACATTGATAGAGATTAGCAGCGTGTGTCATATAATTTTTAGCGTTTTAAGTGCAATTTACGGGGCAGGCTAATGAGTCAGCCCAAGGGTTAAAAATCAGGGAGAGAACAACCAGCCACCCACTGTGCACACACACACACACCAGCTACACACACACACACACACACATACACATTGGCAGGCTGACAACATGGTAACGAAATGAAATCGAAATTGAAATCGAAACAGAAACGACGCGAAACAGAAACGAAAAACCGAAAACCGAAAACTGAAACGCTGTGAAATGCTCCAATGTGCGAGTCAATCGCTCGATCGCCCGAGAGAGATATGTTAATATAATTAAATTAATTTGTCAGCACGGAAATTAAAACCACCACGCAGCCTCCTCTAGCAACAACAACAACGACAGAAATTGTATCTATAACAGTCGAGGCGGCCCCCAAAATGCGACACAAAAACTGAAAATCGAACAATTAAACTAGCTGGGAAAGACGGGGGTAATGGGGGAAGTCAGTGGCGTGGGTGGAGAAGAGGGAGAGGGGGTTAGAATTGACTGGCTGCAGCACTGGCATGCTACTAATAATGTGAAATAAAAAATCATTTGAAAAACCGAACGAAACGAACGAAAAAAAAAAAAAAAAAGAATTATTATTATTAAAAAATTGAGTTCATGAACTGCTGAAGTGATGGCTCTGTGTGTGTGTGTGTGTGTGTGTGTGTGTGTGCGGGTGTGTGTGTGTGTGACTCTTGATCAATTTTTATTATTATGATTATTAGCATTATTCAGTGTTGTTGTTGGTTTTCCGGTCGAGCTAGACGCAGCGCTCTCTCGGGCATTAATTATTAATAGCCTGCCCCGAGCTAATTGAGCCGGACGAAATGTGAAATGTGAAATGCCACACTAGCTCACAGCTACTCCCTGCTTCTCCCACTACACCCACCTCCCCCCCTCCACCACATCGATCGATGTCAAAGCTCAACTTAAACTGTCATTATCAAAGAGGAGAAAAGGAGTCTCAGCTGCCTTTTGTGTGCGTACAACTTAATAACAACTAATTGTCTTTTTATATGCAGGCTGTACATGTGTATGTGTGTGCCAGGTGTGTGTTTGTGTGTGTGTACTGTCTGCAAACCTGTCTTGAAAATCTCTTTAGCTGCCGTCTTTCATCTTCAGTTCAGTCAGTAATTTGTGCAGCTCAATATATCAGTCGATATCTTATGAGTTTTTAATTTCAGGGCCCGCTGCGCAGCTCTCCCTCCCTCCCTCTCCATCTCCCTCTCCATCTCCTTCTCTCTCTCTCTCTCTCTGTCTGTCTGTCTGTCTCTGTTTCGTCATCAATTTGATTTCCTACAGTTTTTCCAGCCGGAGCTGAAAAGGACAAATCGTTCGAGTTGCGGCACCGGCAAGAGGATATTGAATAAAATATCATTTTGTCCACGCCCCTTTCCAAAGAGCAGCATGATAAAAGAGAGAGAGAGAGAGAGAGAGAGAGAGAGAGGGAGAGGGAGAGAGACGAACAACTGAGATGAGTTGGGACAGACAGAACACTCTGCCAAGTTGATGATGATGAGTTTTTTCGGAGTCGAGTTGCCTCTGCTTTAAACCTTGCTGTGTATTGGCAACTTTTGTGATCGATACGCGATGCAAAAGTTTCAGTCTTGCAAGAGTCTTTTGCTCATCCCCCCCCTGTGATCCGCCCCTGGGGGCAGCATGTTGAGTAATGACCTACGCTCGAGGAGCGCACATTAAAAAGGAATCATCATTATTGGCAGTTTGTTCGGTGGGGGGATCAAGGATTATCTGCGGCCATTAAGACAACACACTGCACAAGTATCTCTCTTCCTTCCTCTCCTCCCTCTCTCTCTCCCCTCTCTCTCTGTCTGTCTGTCTGTCTGTCTGTCTGTTGCTGCATTCCATTGCGTTTATTTATTTTCGCTGCCCGAACTTCTCCTTCTCCTCTCTCGTTGTTATTGCAATTTTTGCTATTTTCAGTTTTTTCTCGTTTTCAATTTTGCATGAACATTTTTACAGCCGCCTGCGTTGTCGTGTTTTTACAATTTTTTATTGATGTTTTAATTAAGTTGTTGTCTTTTCTTCTCCACTTGCCGTTTCACCCCCTCCCTCCCCCTCTCCCACTCTCCCCTCTGCACTCTTGCCGCGCAATTGCATAGAGAGACGCCCACGTTGAGCGCCTCTCTTGCTTGGAAATTGTTCTTGCACCAAAAATGTGTTGATTTTTATATGCAAAAACCTCCACAATCTCCCCACACTCACCCTCCCCCCCTTCCCACTATACCTGCTCTTGCTCTTTTCCCCCTTTTGTATTTGTTGTTTTTATTATTTTTGGCACGACATGAAAATTAGTTTAGAAAATAATTTGCTTTGACTTTGAGTGCTTGTTGCGATTTGCAATGGTTTCTCTCCCCCTCTCTCTCTCTCTGTCTGTCTCCCTCTTCTCTTCTCTACAGTTCCTTTGGTTTGTTGTTTTTTGTTCCGTTGTTGTTTTTTATTGTTTGTTTTCTTGAATTTGTTGCCATTGCGGGCAAACGCTACAAGCATTTTAATGTTCGATATTCTTGTTATTGGAACATTTGATTCAGCCATAACATGGATATTTATCCGCTGCTACAGTGAGTAAACATAAATCAAACCGACAGAACTCAGAGGGCAGACATCTACAGCCGTTGGCCGGGGGATGGGGGGTGCATACATATTTTCAGCAAAAATTTCATCGTCATTTAATGTTTGCCAATTTATTTTTGGGCTTGGGAAATGCGTTGATTTCGTTGGGTCGTTGCTGGTGAACTGGAACTGGAACTGGATCAATTTTCATTAAATTTCAATGACGTTTAACGGTTCTTCTATAGCTATAGCTGTCATAGATCGCTCGGGGCTGGCATTGAGCGCAATTTGCGCCAACTAAGCCAAAAATGAATTGCAGCTGAAGATATTCATATATGTATATATATATGTATATAAATGTTATATGTTATATATATCACACATTTGGGGCATGCTCGAGACTTGTGCAATCTCTATGCGGAGACACCTGGAAAGGGAGGCGGAACTGGGCGGGGCAGCGAATGAACGAAGCTCTCTTATCACAGCTCTCAGCTGCGGCGAGGTGTCAAGTTTTCCACACTGCGCTCGTTTTTTGATGCATATCTCGTGTGGCTGTCAGCGAAACTTGTTTCCACAGAGAGAGAGAGAGAGTGAGAGAGAGAGAGACAGCATAAAGTATGTATCTGTTTCTTCGAGTTCCGAAATTAAGACTCATCATCATTGACCAGGGGGTTGATCTTTGTCGGCAAAAGGGTTCACAATTCCCGATTTCCGATTCCCGTTTCCCCTTCCCCCGTTCCGCCGCCCTTGGGGTTGCATTACTTTGGCCAGTTTCCCTCCAGTCTCCGGTCTCAGGTCTGTCAATTGTCAGTCGGGCCCGAGCCCGGTCTGGCAGTATATGGCAGTATAATTTATCAGTCCGTATGCAAATGAGTTTGATTTATTCAATGAGCTGCGCACAATTTTATTTTATGCCCATTAGGCGCGTCTATATCTCATTCCCATTCCCATTCCCAGTTTTCTCTATTTTTTTTTTTTTCATTTTTTATTTTTTCTGTTGTTTTTTCGTCGATTTTTTTTGTCGCTGCGACCCTTTTTGCGCGCGCTCTCTCTCTCTCTCTCTCTCTCTCTCTGTCTCTCTCTCTCTCTCTCTGCACAGCTGGTTCGATAGTTTTGCGCGTCTAGGGATTCGGGATATGTCGCACGCTGTCCGCGACGTTGCATGCTACAAAGCAAATCATCGCTGCGGCCCATTGCAAGGCAACAGACGTAAAAAAAGGAAAGAAAAAAAAAAAATGAAATGAAATTGAAATACAAAAAAATACTAAAAAGAAATATAAGGAAAACTGAATAAATCTAAAATATATCTGCGGCATATGCGCGATCATTGACAGGGGCTGTGCCGCCGGCAGTGGCAGCGTGGCAGCAGGGGTAGAGGGGCATGTAAAATATAAACATATTTATGTGTGCTGTTTGTTCCTGCGTCTGGGCTCACTCGGGCTGCCTCTCTCTCTGTGTGTGTGTGTGTGAGTGCGCCCCACTCAATCATAAAGCATTGGCAGGCGTAAATCAAATCAAGTAGCAGTGCAACAACAACAACAACTGCAGCCAGAGCAACTGCTGCAGCAGCAACAGCAACAGTTGCCGCTTGTGCTGCATGTTGCACGCACATTCGACGCTCAGACAATGATTAAGTAGGCAAAATGCGCTGCCTACACTCGTTCTGCGCTCTCTTGCTCTCCCTATCCTTCTCTCTCTCTCTCTCCCTCTCTCTCTCTCTCTCTCTCTTTCTCGTTTAGCGACTCCCTGTGCCCATTCCCAGAGCCATAACCAGAGCCATTCCGATTCCGTATCCCATTCCCACTCTACCGATCCCGTTCCCGTTGTTGTGGCATTTTTCCCCCTTTTATGTTTTTAATTATTACCGTACGGCATTTGGCGGCAGCTTGACTAAAACACTCTCACATACACACACACATACAGGGACACACACACACACACACACATATACAGGCACAAACACACACACATATGTAGCTGGAGAGTTTAGCATATTGAGATCAATTCTCGTCTCGTCTGCTGTCGTTCAGTCTCGATGTCATTTTCGATCTTTTGCATGCAACATACAATGACAAAGACAGAGCAAAAGAGAGAGAGAGAGAGAGTGGGAGGGAGAGAGATAGAGAGAGAGAGAGAGAGAGGGGCAGCCAGAGTTTGCTATTGATCTAATGATCCTTTTTCCTTTCCCAGCACACGATCGTGCATTTCTGCCAGTCATCAGCGAAAAGCTTCTTCAGCTTCTTCAGCTTCTTCTCTCAAGTGTTCGATTTACAAGTTCCCTGGAATCTCATCCCATCTCTCATCTTGTCCTCATCTCATCTCGATCAGATCGGTTCGACTGATAGATACATAATTTACCATAGTTTAATACGCTAAAGCGACGCCTACGCGAAACCATAGAGAATTCTCACAAACAAAACTGAAAACAAAATCAAAATCAAATTCAAATCTAACAAACAGATCGCTTTGCTTTCCACACAATTTTCCTATTGCCTTCACAGATCATTCACAAGCAAACGACACGACGACGATCATCATTATGAACACGATCATGATCGTGATCAGCATGATGATGACGATCTGCTGACGCTGCTTTTTGAAGTATGGACGACAAGTTCTTTGACGCTCGAAGCTCTTGTTTTCGTCAATGGCATTTTGTAGCCCGAAAATGATGATCAACATCGTCGCATTGTTGTTGTCTGAGATCGGCGCTGTATGAGTTATTATATAGATCAGCTGCATGCGATGAACGAGCGACAGATCGCCAGCGACAGCGACTACTTGAGGCAACTTGAAAACTGCTTGTGCTCCTTCAAAATGTCCCCCCTCCCCACAGATCCCTCTGCTGCGCCCACGTCCCTGCGTGCTTGTCATGTACTAAAGACTCTGCTCGGGGTAGACAACAACTGCCAGAGCGATCAATGTGATCAATCGCGCTTCAATTTTTCTTGCTGCTTCTGAAAGATTTCTTCTTCTCAGTGTTGTTGTTGCTGTTGCTGTTGTTGTTGCTGTTTCTTTCGTTTCTTTCTCTTTCCTTTTGGTATACAAGTATTTCTGTTTTGTCGTTGTTTCGTCTTGTTTTTTTTGTCAGCGGAAATCTTTTGTGTGTAGCTCAAGTGGTGCCGCTTGTTGTTGCGCTCTTGTTGCTCTTGTTGTTGCTGTTGTTGTTGTTGTTGTTGTTGTATTATTAGCTAGTTCAATTTTTGTCGGTTGCGGGTGTGTGCGGGCGTTCGCCCCCGTTTTCTCCCCCCCCCGCCTCTGCAGTCTCCAACAAGTGGCAGTTGAACGCCGCTAAGTAGCTCAGATAATGGCAGCGCGTAATGCCACAGAAGTCCCCCTACTGAAATAATTGAGTGTCAATTATACACACACATTCACACACACTGACACACTCACACACACTAATACACACACACTGACACACACATCCGCGGCGACGTTTAGTGAGTTTTCGGTGTTAAATTCGATGTCAGCTGTTGAAAATATTAGAAAAATTATAGGCGTAAATATTATGCATTTTTTTCTCGACTGTGTGTGTGTGTGTGTGTGCTTGTCTGTCACACACACTCGAACAACTTTAATGTGTTTTTGTTTTTGGTATTGCGGCTCTCAAAACGCCTTCATTATTAATTTATGAGCTCGCCAAGGGAGATGGAGGGTGAGGGGGAGCAATTCCCGCAGAGCCGGCAAATGCGCATATGCATAAGTGTAGAAATGCGTGCACACACACACACTCTTTGCATATGCAGCGATTGGAGTCTACAAACTCTACAAAATGTTTGACACATTGCAGCGAGCACAATTTTTTGAGGCCTAGTTACCAATGCTGCATGAAATCTAGAAACTCTACAAACTCTACAAAGTCTACAAACTCTACATAGTCATTGAAATTGTTGGCAGTTCACTTAGAAAACATTCACACTTGCACTGCAAGTCGATCTCAACGTTTTCTGAAAACTCTACAAAGTCTACAAACTCTACAAATTGGACAAAATTCCAAGAATTTTATTTACAAAGCATTTTTACATGCTCAACAAGTCGAATTTTGCATTTTCTGCATACTCTCCAAAGTCTACAAACTCTACAAAGTTATTAAAATGCTTGCCATTGGTTACAAAGCCTTTTTACATGTGTAGCAAATTGAATTCCACGATTTCTGAATACTCTCCAAAGTCTACAAACTCTACAAAGTTATTAAAATGCTTGCCATTGGTTAAAAAGTATTTATACATGTTTAGCAAGTTGAATCCCACGATTTCTGGAAACTCTACAAAGTCTACAAACTCTCCAAAGTCTACAAAAACGCTAGAATAATGGAAATACTGGCAACTCTACACTGGATGAGCAACTCTACACTAGCCAAAAAGAGGCATATGCAGACTGCAATTGCAGTCAGTGTGCGCGATCGTCAGTTTTGCACACTGTAGACATAATAACAACGAATTGCACTTGCTTGGCAGCCATCATCGTCCATGGGGGACCGGGAACAGATGGGAGGGAGGGAGGGAGGGACTGTGCAACAACGACGACTGGGGGCATTGTGGAAACGGCAGGCTAATAAAAATGTTCGCTTCTCTGCCATATCGAACGACATAAAAACTGATCGACAACGACAAATATAACTCGGGCAAGAAGAGGGGGAGAAGGGGTGGGGGGAGTGGGGCTGTCGACTGTGGTAAGGGTAGCGCGGAAGGGGTTGTGTGCCGTGGAGGGGGGGTGGAGTGGTGTGCTATGGTGGTGTGGGGTACAAAATAATGTCCACAACTTTGCTGCTGTCTGTCGCTGTTTCAGACTTGTGCTTTGCTTTTGTTGTTGTTGTAAATTTTAATGATCTGTCATTTCGATTTATTTTATTTTATTTTCGAACACAGCCCGAGACAAAAGAACACTGAAGAAGAGGAGGCGACACAAGAGGGAGCGGGGGGGGGAAGGTAGGGAAATCTCTGTCTGTGTGTGTTGGGGGATCACTCGATTGCGCGCTCGATCGTCCGATCGACCGATCGCTCCGAGTGCCACTTCATAGAGCGCACGTCAGCTGCATATTAAATTAAAAGGTATTATATAGTACTAAATATACGCAGAGGGAGCACGAGAGGTGCGAGAGGGGGAGATTTGACAAAAAGTGAACTTGTGCGAGACAGCGAGAGTCAGAGTCACAGTCACGGAGGGGCAATCCCACAGTTCGATAAAAATATCCCAAACACACATCGATAGAATTTGAAATTTGAATTTGAAACCAAGTTCTCAGTTCGCTTGGCCTTCTGTGGCAGTGGCACTATCAATTTGGCATAGTTTCGGTTAGCAGCTGAGTGGATGGGGAGGGTGAGGTGGAGGTAGAAGTGCCCAGGGGGTGCGGGGGGGGAGGGTGCTTGATGGGACCCCATTGTGTTCGAATCGGTCGCGCTGGGAACTAGAGCGCATTGCTGCTGCTGCTGCCATTGTGTGTGCGTGTGTGTGAGTGTGTGTCTGTCACTGTGTGTGTGTGTGTGTGTCTTGTGGCTTTTTCTCACACACACACACACACACACACACACGCATACAGTCGGCGTACTGTGCATAATATAAATATATATTTATGTGTATACTTATATTGTGTGGCTTTTAATTTATTTGTTTTTTTGATTTCACAATATTTCGATCGACCAAGAAAATAAATTTTACCACATAAATTTGTGCCTGCCTTCTACATATTTATTTATTTATTTTGTTGTTCTTCCTGCTGTTGTTGTTGTAGCTCTGCCGAAAATAAAAACGTATTGAAAATCTGCCATGAGACAGAGAAGAAACAAAAGAACGCAAAGTAGTCGTAAAAGCAAAGATCGCAAGGGATCTACCTACATACTTGTATATGTATACATATACAGTAGATACAGTATCTCTATAGATACAGATACAATATACTATATACATATCTATACACGATACTGGCTATCAGCGGCCTTTCGATGATAGCCTCGATTGGGTAAATGTGCAGCTAATGCCGCCACACATCTCATGCGGAAACCCGCGTGGGCGTTCATTGTCTTTGTCGCTCTTTAATCCCCCCCACAAGAAAAGAAACAAGAACAAGCAGCAGAAGGCGATGAACAAGAAGAAAAAGCACAAGAAGTAGAAGAATATGTCGTGTGGTGTCGCAGCTTGTTCTATTGCTAATTTCATGCTAATTTATATTCCCCATTAGAAATACATATAGACAGTATATATATATAATATAGTGATGTGTACATATATTTGTGGCCAGTGCTGTTGTAAGGCACAGAGATCACACGCAGCTGACAGTGGAGAGGGTGGGGAGGGGGGAGACTATGCGAGGAATGCCGACTGACTGATGGCATATTCTGTGTCACATTGTATTCCCTAGAGTTCTAAATCGCCCCACTGACAGGGAATACCCCCATTGAGGCGCAGTGTGTGTGTGTGTGTGTGTGCCTTACTATCCTGTGCTAGTAGTTTCATTAAACGATTAATTGACCATCAAACGCATTTATCAGCGTTCACACACACACACACACACCCCTCCTTCTCCCACTTTTCTCCCTCCTCTGCTTAATGTGCCCCAATCATAATTGGCAAGCACTGATAATGCATTCCTAAGCACAAGGCAACCCCCCATTCCCTCACTGCCACACACCCTCTTTAATTATGAAATAATGTCAAAAACGTTATACTCCCCTTCCTGCCCCTCTCTCTGCCAGACTCCCTTCCCCTGGCCTGTCGTTTAATCTCATCTCATCTTCAAGCGAAACTTTGCGCACTTTTAATTGCCTACAATTTTTGGCTTGTTTCACTGCGAGTGTGTGTGTGTATGTGTGTGTGCGAGTGTGTGTGTGTGTGTTAGTTTTTGGGCTAGTTATCGCTAGCGAAAATTTCTATTGAATTTTCAGAGGGTCGAGCAACGTTTAACGAGTTTATGGGCCCCGTTTCCCATTATGAAGTCATAATTTCTGTCATATCATGCGGACGCGCTGCGATCGGTTGCCGTTGATAAGCCTGGCCGGCCAACGTTACCAGGAATTGCTACCAGACAACAGCAACAACAATAACAACAAGTAGCAAAAACAAACAGAGAGAGAGAGAGAGAGAGAGGTGGGAGGAGTGGAGGCACTTGAGAAGAAGAGGCAAAGAGGCGCATGGTTCAAGTGTTTAATTTGATGCAGCGTTGCCAGACTGTCAGCTGCAGCATTGGCCGCAGCAGTGGCAGTGGCAGCTGTGAACATGTCATTAACCCTTTACAACACAGGCAGAGAGAAAGAGAGGGAGAGGGGGAGGGGGAAAGTGCTAGACAGACAGAGAGACAGACACAGTTATAGGCACATTAACATTTTGGCTGCGCTGCTGTTGCTGCTGCTGCTGCTGCTGTTGTTGTTGTTGTTGTTGTTGCCAAAAACTGTGCCAAAAACTTTCAAGGATATGTGCAGCATACACGCAACAGCAACACATGCGTTTTGCGGCTTTTTTGAGAGAGACAGAGACAGCGCAAGACTGTGTGGAGAAGGAAAGACAGGAGGGCGAAGAGGCGCCACTGTTGTTGCTGTGATTTTTGTTTTGCCGCCGCAAAACGTGCGTAATTAAAAGTGTGTGTGTGTGTGTGTGTGTGTATGTGTGCTGTCTCGCTCGCACACAACAGCTGTGCGCTTTAAACTATGCACACACACACACACAGGCAAAGAGAGAAAGTGAGCGTGTTGTGCAGCCAAAATGTATGCTACGAAAATTGTTTAGCGTGTTTTAAACTGTTGCTTAACTCACACACACACATAGAGACACACACACACACACACACACTGAGAGAGAAACAGCTGTATAGCTGCGCCTCAGCCATGTTTGAAGCTCAAGGACGTGGGCCTTTTAGCCGCCTGCCATTGGCTAAGTTAAAGACGCCAAGCGAAGCCAACTCAAATATGCCTTAAAAATATGTGTGCAAATGTGGCACACACCAATACAAACAAGCCAAACACACACACACACACACACAGCCACACAAGCACAGCAACAGAGTTGTGTGTGTGTGTATTTGTATTTGTATATATGTATATTTCTAGCGTTGTCCTTTTGCTTTTTGGCAGGCAGTTTTTGCTGCTAATTTTGCTACTTTTGCCAGGCAGCCAAGACGAAAGCGACGGCAGGAGTGAGAGGGGCGGGAGTGGGGGGTAAACTGTGCTGTGGGTGCTGTAAAGGTTTCTGTGTGCTTAATTTACTTCTAGCTTTGTGTGTGTGTGTGTGTGTGTGCAACAAAACTTGACGTCGCTTTTGCCGCCTTTCTTTAAATTTAATTTCTTTGCTAGTTTTCCTTTTCGCCACCCGCCCCTCTCTACACCCTCCCCCCATTCTGCTCTCCACTCCTGCTTTCTAAGAGTTTTCATTATTGTTTGTTGTCTGAGGTTAGTTTTTCACTGCCGACGTCGACGTCGACGTCAGCGTCGCCTTTTGGCACAATTCAGCTTGCGCCGCCGTCGCCTTTTTACTGCCGACTTTAATTAGAACATTTCTCTGCACACTGCCTGCCGACAGTCTGTGTGCCTGTCTGTCTGCCTGCCTGCCTGCCTATCTGTCTGTTTGTTTTGCGGCAACAGTTGGCCAGCTTTAAGTCAAAATACAACAACAACGAGAACAACGAGAACAGCAACGAGAACAGTAGCGAAGGCAGCTCCCCCTTTTGCTGCCTCTAATCGCATTGAAATTGTTGCAAAGTCTAGCGGCATCTGGTAACCCTTAAGCGGCTCACTGCTGCTCACTGCATGGGGGCTTGAGAGGGTTAATTTCTTGCTGTTGTGTGTGCCAAACCCAAAAATGCCAACTCACACACAGACACACACACACACGCAGCGACACGCGCCGCCGCTGCCACGAGCCACAAAAAATGTGCCACAAAATATGCGAAAAAGTGTTGGAACTCGAAGGGTTTTCGCGCTTGGTCGATTGTTTGTTAAAGCTAAGAATAATTATCAAATGATTTATCGATTACTCATTACAACTTTCTCTCTCTTTCTCTTTCTCTCCCTTTCAGGTACGTCAAGTGTCGCTTTATGTGGACGAAGTAGAACTAGTTAAGCACGTAAGCCGAAAGATTTGATAAGTTAACTTGTTTCGAAAACACTGTTATCGATATGTCAGCGGGCTATCGATAGTCAATAGTTAGCAACTAAATACGTACATATAGTGTAGATACAGGCTATATAGAGTGTTTTTGACATACATTATCTCTGTTATCGATAAGTTATGGAACTATCGATAGTCGATAGTTAGCAAATATTCCCGCATACTATTAATACAGACTATATAGATACGTAGTGTTCTGCTTAATAAATACTTACTGTTATCGATAACTTATTATTGATAGTCGATAGGAAGCAATTAAACACGTATAGTAAAGCTGCGGGCTGTATATGTGGTATTCTACTCACACACTTACTGTTATCGATAACTTATGGAACTATCGATAGTCGATATACACTATGTCAAGTCAATTTTTATGCATATTATACATTAATTTCGTCACTTACTGTTATCGATAACTTATGGAACTATCGATAGTCGATATACACTATGTCAAGTCAATTTTGATGCATATTATACATATAATTTCGTTATCAATACCTTGGCAACTCATACAATCTATCGATAACCCCCCCCCCCCCTCAGCACTTTTTTAAGTACCCACACCTTTCACACATGGGAAAAAAGACACTTCCGTACGCCGAATTGCCTCTTAATGCATCCAAATATAGACACTGCGTGTGAAGTTGCATCTTGTTGCGACTGACGTGTCACAACAACTCCAGCAACAGCAACAGCAACAACAACAGCAACAACAGCAACAACAGCAGCAACAACAACAGCAACAGCACAATGCGTTGCCGTTAATTAGGCTGTGGCAACCCCTGAGAGTAAAGGAAGTCGAGACTGGAGTTGACGATCGAGTGGGGATCGCGCAGAGGGAAGGTCACATAATTCATATTGTTGTGCGCGTGTGTGTGTGTGTGCATTAAGTCTACATTTTGATTTATATGCACGCCCGCGCATCTTCTTCTACTTCTTCTTCTTCTCTTGCTGTTTTTGGAGTCTTCGATATGCAAATTTCCGAACTGAACCGAACCGAACCGAAATGAACCGAGCCGAGCCGCGTTGAGTCGAGAAATCAAATTAAAAACTGAGACGAACGCATCATTTGCACTGCTCACACACTGCTCGCATTGTCTCGCCAGAGTTGCCCCCCTACCCCGACTCCGTTTCCCCCCATTGCCTGACAACTGAGCTGCCTTCCTCCCTGTGTGCTGCCTAGTTGGATCCCCCTTCGGATCGTTTTTAATTTGAATTTCCGTTGAGCATAAAAATCTCTCATGTGGCAGCATCGCAATTGTGCATGTCTATGTGTGTGTGTGCCACTGTGTGTGTGTGTGTGCGCCTAATAAATCTATAAAGTGGCAAACGCAAGTACACGCATTATTACTTTGATTTTTTATGATGAAGACAGGAAGCGCAGACGACGCAGCGACGTCGTCGACCCACACACAAAACACACACACACACACACGACTATAAAATGTATCTGTATCTATAGCTGTATCTGGTAGATGTAGATGTATCTGCCTGCCCTAAGTAGTAGCTGCTGTTCGCTTTTGTTTTCGTCGCGTTGATTGCTTTGATTTGGCTTCAGATTCAGCTTCAGCTTCAGCTTCGACTTCGACTGCGGCTTCAGTTGAGCTCAGCATCGTCTCCGGCTTTGGATTGCTTTCAATTTATTTTGGACTTCCGTTTGTTCTACATTGACATGCCAAGTCGCCGTCGCCGTCGCCATCGTCGTCGCTACAAATCGAATTCAATTAAGTCTCTTTCCGCCTGCCACGTCCGCTCTCGGGCCTAACTATCCAACTGATTTGCCAGTTAAACGCAACACTTTTTTCAGAGACCCCCCCTGTCCCTCTCTCCCTCCCGCCTCTGCTTTACGGTGTGGCGCAATTGATCATACTAATGATTATTATCTGAGTGTCGTTCAAGCTAACGAACTAAGCAAGAGAGTGGCAGACAGGGAGAGAGGCAGAGAGAGGGAGAGGCAGAGACGAGGCAAGCTGATGATTTAAGTCAACTTAGTCGGGTAACTCGCATTGTCTGTTACCGGATGTTTAGCCCAAAGATCAGAGATGAACGAACACACAAACAACAACAGAAAACCGAATCAAATAAACTCAAATTAAGCGTGTACTTCCCTGTCTAGTGCTGTCTCCCTTCCCCTCCCGCTCTCTCTTTCTTCCCATCTCACTTATATTGATCAGTTTTATCAACTGTTCAAGTTCATCTGAAATATACTTGACTAATCATCGACTTGGAGAGTAAGAGAGAGCAGTACAGAAAGGCAGCAGGCAATGTATGTATGTAATATATTCTAGTGTATGTGTGTGTGTGTATGTGTGTGAGCCTCCTCTCTATATACAAATGCTAGCAAATCCTGCAGTGCAAAAAGAAAAAAAAACGAAATAAATTCTTCTTATATTCCGCGAAATTTGCGCTGCTGCTGCTGCTCGATTTTCATTGCTGCTAACGCGCGCAATCAAGAGCAGGCAGGCAGCAGTAACCCCCTGCCTCACACACACACATACAGCAAGTCGAAGAGCAACTCAAAGCTCCCTAACCACGCCAGTCCCTCCCTCCCCCTCTATTGCACGCCCAACAGCTCTTGAGAGCTTTTCGCCATTTTTCCTGTCTTTTCTTTTGCTTCCACACTGCACACACACACACACTGCATACACACACTGCACACACACTTACACACATATAGATATATCTGTCTATATATCTGTATATAGCCTGTACATATATCTGGCGTTTTTAGCGTTCACATATCGAGAAATATCCTTGAATCGAAATATACGACTCCTCCCACCAACACTCACACTACTCCAGCTCCAGCTCCAGCTCCTACCTCCGCCCCCCTCCCAGGCAGCAGCCGGTCATAAAAAAGAAGGAAAGAAGAAGAAAAAAAAGAAAACAGTGAAGCAAAAACAGAAAAGAGAAAAGAGAGCGAAAAAAAGGAAAACAGGAGACGAAACCCGAAAGTGAAGATGAAATAAAATAAAGCAGCAGCTGAATGGGAATCGCAGATAGGGAAAGCGCCAGCAGAGGCCAGGGGCGTTGGGAGGGAGAGTATAGGGGGGGCAAAGAAATAAAATACAAAAACAGAGAGCAAGTGTGAGAGAGAGAGAGAGAGAGAGAGAGGGAGAGAGAGAGCGCGAAAGAAAGAAAGAAACCCGAACGAAACGAAACTCGGATAAAAATAGGGAGCGCATAAAAATTGGCAGGAGTTTGGGTAGCCTGGGCAGACAGCGTCGCAGACAAGCGAAGCCCCAGTCCCTCTACGAGACACACACACATACATACACACACACACAGACACACTCGCACACACACACACTCGCACAATTAGCGCTGGCTTGCCTCCTACTCCTACTTCTCTCCTTCTGCTCCACCACAAGGCGCATCCGACAGACACTGCAGGGAGCAGGCAGCTGCCAAGGGATGAGGAAGTAGAGGGGGAAGGTACTGCAGCAGGTAGTTAGGTAGGGAGCCAGAGGGAGCCACGCTCTATAGACAGTCTCGGCTGAACCAACGACAAATGTGAAAGGACATTGTCGTCCTCGACGTCGTCGTCGTCGTCATCCTTCGTCCCGCCACAAACTTGTGCTCGTTATGACGACGACGAAGTTACAATCATGCCGAGGCATTGGCATCGGCATCGGCATCCTCCTGGCATCCCCCCCCTGGCATTCCCAGCGTCCCACGCTGTGCTTCGAGTGCGTCGACACCAACTTCATAGCCCCCCTGTCGCCCCTCCGCCCTTTCATGCTGCCTCCTGTCAACGACGCCTTGTATTGGCAGTTGCTGCATAGCAGGCTGCGTTTTTTACATGCCACACTCGATAGATGGCTTTATATATCGTTTATATATTGCGTTTGTATTGTAAATGTATTGTAGATATTGCAGATATATCCTATATATGCAGCATAGGCAGATATATTTTTGATATTAAGTTTCAGTTGAGTTTACTTTTGTTTAAATTATGTTTACTTAGTTTCAGCTCAACTTGAACTGCAATTCATAGAATTATATTATAATTAATATAATAAATATACATATATCGTACATATTGTAGATATTGCAGATATATTGTGAATATATCGTATATTTATTGTAAATATATAAATATTTATATATATAAATGTAAATGTTAATTTCAGCTGATTTAACTTTGCATAAGTTTTACTTTGTATAAAGTTAAGTATAAAGTTTTCTTAATTTCAGCTCAACTTGAACTGCAATTTCTAGTACTATATAATCGATACATATATCGTCGATAGTATTGTAAATATATCGTATATATATTGTATATATATTGCATATATATTGTGTTTATATTGTATACAAATTTCATATACTGACTGCACTTTAGTTTTGAACTTCACTCTGCCTTAATTTCGGCTAAATTTACTTAATATTTATGATTCTCCTTTTAGCCTTTTTCAAGCTTCAATCCTTAGTCTCCGCTCAAAAGAATCTCTTGAATTTCATAGGGAATTATGTGCACTGCAATAATTTGCGCTGATTTCCATGGCAACTGCAGTTCAGTTCTCTTTAGCTGCTTTTCCTTTTTACCTCATCAGTTTCGCTTAATCCGCTCTGCTGCTAAATCCCTCAGAAAGATCCCGCTGAATACCTTTGCTCTCTCCCCTCTCTCTCTCTCTTTCTACTCCTATAAAGCCAATTTCCGCATAAAAATAGTTGTATTCCCACGCTTCCCCCTTCGCACTGCTAAGTTACCCACAACATATGCACACACACACACACTCCGCACACACACTTACATTGCTATATAGCTGTAGATATATAGAAACTCACTGATATATGTGCAGCTATGGCTCCAATGGGGGAGCTTGGCAAGTAGCTTGGAGGAGGCAGGCTACTACAACTATTACACACACACACACACTCACACACAAGCACACACACACACACACTAGCACACACACACACTCTACCACACAGAGCAGACCTCGTGTTTTGGCTTTTGCTTTTTTCCCCATTGACGCTCCCCAAAATGTCCTTGTATGCGTGTCTCCCTCTTCCTCTCTCTCTCTGTGTGTGTGTGTAGGGCTCTCTATATATGTGCCTTAATGTGTGTGTGTGGGCTGCCATTTCGTACATTTCGTTTCGTTTCGATTCGTTTGCTTCGGTATTTATCGACCAATGATATTGGAAATATGTCAGAGATGCGCACAAGGCGCCAGCACTCGCTGCGCTCGGACCCGCAGCCCACAACCAACCCCTCCCTGGCTGCCTGGCTGCCTGGCTGCCTCTTCTCCACCATCCCTACCTTACACTGCCTCCCTCCCTGCCCCCCACCATCTCTTCACCTTACTGGCTCCCCCAGCTAGCCCTAGCCATAGCTTCTGGTTCGGCTCTGCAAGGAAGCGAGGGCATGAGTGTAGGGGGTAGGGAGTGAGGGGATGAGGGGGAAAGGGGGTTGGTCGTTTGGTCGCTCGCTTCGTTCGACGGTCGCTGCGCATCGATTCGTTTTTGAGTGTTGGGAAGCAAGTTGGAGTTGCCTCTATATGTATGTGTGTGTGTGTTTGTGTGTGTATTTTTTTATATTCGCATATGTGTATGCATGTGTGTGTGTGTGTGCGAGGGATGCTAACTCACACAGAGACGCGCATACACGTCGTTGTCAGCTCTCATACGCCCCTTTGAGCCGACGCTCCTGCCATTGCCAGCGTCGGCGTCAGCGTCGACAGCGACGTCGCAGTTGTCGTTTCGTATTTTTTTTGCTGTGCCATTTTGATTGGAAAATCGCACGCAATTGGAAATTTTTGCTATTGGCTGTGCGTTCGATACACTCACACACACACACGCACACAAGACAGCCAGGCGGGCATACACACACACGCACACACACACAGAGTGAGAGGCCACAGAGAGAGCAGTCAGCGCGTTCCCTCGCGCTCTTTTTATGGAAAATCAATCAGGAAAAAGAAAAGAAAAGGGAAAAAGAAAAGAAATAGACGAACTGATGCCGCGAAGCGACGCGACGGCGCTGCTGCTGCTGCAACTGGCTGCGCTGCTCTCGCTTGCCAAGTTGTGGCCAAGAAAGTGCAGCCAACAACAACAACAACAACAGCAACAACAGCAGCAACAACAACAACGGCAAATAAAATAAAATACAATTTTAGTGGCCGAGCAAAAGCACTCGAGAATAAAGCTCAATACCAAACGAGGCATTGAGTGGAATATGCCAGAGAGAGCGACAGAGTGAGAGAGAGAGACAGGTAGAGAGTGGCAGAGCAAGAGACAGCTTCGCCTTCGCCTCGAGCCCCGAGCAGCTGCTGAGCAGGCGAGTGAGCGAGAGAGAGAGAGAGAGAGCGTCGCTCTCGAACCAGTCGCTGCCAGAGTGTGAGTGTAAGTGTGAGTCGAGAGAGTGAGTGAGTGAGTGAGGAGAGAGAGAGAGAGCACGTTGCTGCTGCTGCAGCTGATAAGACACACACATGTATGTTTGTCTCTCCTCGCGTGCCTCTCTCTCACTCTCTCTGTGTGTGTGTGAGTGTACGTTCAATGTATGTTCGATACGTAGAACCAGAGCAAATGAATGAAACAGGCGTGTGTGTGTGTGTAGTGTGGCAGAGGCAGTGGCAGAGGCATAGGCAGGCAGCGCTGCAGGTTCGACAGTCCCCTGCACTCGCTGCGACGCTGCGTCGTCGTCGGCCTGAGCTGAGTTGAGCTGAGCTGTGTGTGAGCTACGCTGGGTCCGTTCTTTGGGCGAGGGGGTCGTCGTCGTCGTTGACGTCGCTCAACGACGCTCTCTTTTTCACGTGGCGTGTGCACGTGTGTGTGTGTGTGTGTGTGTCTGTGTGCTCTGCCTGACTGCGTGTGTGTGTGCGGACATCGACTGCGTCGCCGTCATCATGAACATCATATATAGATAGATTTTTAACAAACCTGATTGGATGTTATTGACTGGCGCACACACACACGGCCACTTGTGCTGGCTGATTCGTTCTCGCCTCGCCTCGTGTGTGTGTGTGTGTGTGTCTCTCTGTGTGTGTGTGTGTATGCACCACACATTGGCAGGTTCGGGGCCCGTTGAATATTGACATTGCTGCAGCCCCCGACCGTATGGGAAAATGGTCGATCGAGAACGGGTGGTGGAACGGGAACGGGCACAATATGTGGACAGGATTGCCAATGGACTTAAACACGTGCTTATATACACACACACAGGCACACACACAGACAGGCAGAGGCATGCATGTGTAGTGTACTGTACATACTAGCGGGAAATGTGTAGAATGTTTTTCGTATTTCATATGTTTTTTCCCGTGTTCTAATGAGTTTTCTATAGCAGTTTTATAGCTAAATTATACTAGAGACCGATTCCGATCTGGGGAATACTGTAGCAATGAACAACTCAAGAGAGTCTTCAAATTTCATCTTAAAATTATTATATTATTGATTATTATATTACTCATTATGTCATTTTTCTTTTTGTTTACTATTATTATTATTATTATTTTCATAAATTATCTGTATTATTATTTATATTATTGATTTATTATTCTAATTTATTCATTACCATTATCATTTTATACATGTTGATCTTTATTCGTTATTTGTATTTATCATTTTCATGCAAAATAAAGCTGACTAATCGCAGAAATACTTTATAATGTTCCATTATATGTGATGTTCAGTGAAAAACCTCTAAAATTAGCTTTGAGTTAAATACGTACAGCTTTTTTTTTTTAACTGACTTTTTTTGCAATTGTAATCTATTTTTTGGTTTTTTTTTACAAAAAATCTTTAATTTTAGACTTTGTTAAAGATTTTAAAGCTTTTTTTCTATAAACAGAATTTCATTGTTTTGGCTGTACCTTAAAAACTCTAGATTTAGCTATGATTTAAATTTGTGCAGCTTCTTTTTCATAAATAAAATTTAAATTTCAACCGTTCAATTAAGTTTTTAGTTGTGTTTTTCTTTTTAAACTTTAATTTTAGCTGTAACTAATGCTTAAAGGTTATTTTTATAAATAAAAGCTGAAATTAGACTGTAATTATGGTTTTTCTTTTTAAAATTAACCCATTACAAAATATATTAAAGATGCTATAGGTTAAGTGAGCTGAAAATCTCATAAAAATTCCATTAAATAACTGCAGATTAATTTGCATCACTTTGTTTTGTTATCTACATTTGTTGAAGTTATTCAATAATTACGAGACGAGTTCAATGAATCACACGCATAAATCACAATCTGAATCATTTTGTATATATACAGTAGATAAGCTGAATATCATAATGTACTATATATAGTATACTATCTGTATATGTATGTAGCGCCACATTGAGTCACCCCTTGTAGAGATTCCAGCTGCGGTTCAATGAAGATTGAAGAGCAATAAAATGCAGTATAATTATATTGCTTGATATATGTGATTTAGCTCATTAACGGTTAGAACTAGCTAAATGTAGCTAGAAATGTCTGTAAGAACTTGGTTTGTACACAGCGAGACAGTAGGTTAGGTGCGTGTCAATGGACACATGAGCAGGCACACTCACACACGCAAACACACACACACACACACACACACACGCGCAGTGGGGCGAAAACCAATCGCAGGTCGTTCCAATAAAACCAATACAAGTGCGTGTCGTGTGCTGTGTATATAAAGGGGGTGCCCAAAAGGCGTTACCAATAATATTGAAAGCAATCCATACAGACACACATACACATACACACACACACAGAGATAAGCAGGCTGGGAGTGTGAGGTTATGTACGAAAGGTTAACAGCATTTGCTCCTCGCTGACGCTGCTGCCTCTGCCTCTGCTGCGCTGCCCTTTGCTGGCTTTTTTTCGTATTGACTCCCTACACACACACACACACACAGAGACACACACACAGAGACACACATAGAGCGCGCAGTTCGCTCACTCGTGCGTCGCTTTCGCCCAATCGAATTCAATTGACGCTCAATTTTTATGTGCGAAGCAGAAAGAGCGGAAAAAGGGGAAAGAAAAATGGGGAGAAAAAAAGAAAAGCGTCACCTGAAAATCGGCGCCCAATGGGGGCTGCCAATATGTTAAATGAGGCAGCCACCCCAGGCGAGGCAGCAGCAGCGCAGTCAGCGCAAGCGACAGCGGCAGCAGAGGCACCCAATAATCATCGACGCCACTTGCCCCCCACCAAACCCCAAAACCGAACCAATCCAATCCAATTTGATGTATGTGTGTGAGCCAGTGTGTGTCTGTCTGTGTGTGTGTGTGAGCATTTTTTTGTACTTTTTCCCATTTCTCTCTTCCTCGCTCTTCCTCTCTCTCGCTCTTGCACTCGCACTCGCACTGTGACTCTGTGTGTGGGGCGCGCAGTTGTCGTCCTTGTTGCTCCCTTATTGAATTTTTATAAAAACGAGTGGGGAACAAAATCAGCAGCCAGACAGCCATAAAAACGCTGCCACTGCCACAGCCAGCGCCACTTTCACTCGGCTCAATGCAGCAGTAGCAGCAGCAGCAGCAGCGGCAGCGCAGCTACTGAGGAGCGTCGACAGCGTCGTTGACGTCGCGACGTCAGCAGCGCTTTAAAGCGTTCTGCGTCTTAAAGCGCTTTCAAGGAGCTTTTTTTTCTGTGTCCCTTAGTGAGTGGAAAGAGAGAAGGAGAGACAGACAGAGAGAGAGAGCGAGAGGGAGAGAGGGAGAGACTGCGAGAGAGTGAGTGAGAGCGCACGCAACTGAGTGAAGTTTTTTTTTCTTGATTTTCAGCCACGGGTGGTTGCCAAAAAAAAGCCAAGAAAAAGAAGCAGAGGGAGAGTGAGAGAGAGGAGAGGAGCAGTGGGAGTGGAGTAGGGGGGAGAGGAGGAGGCAGCAGTGGCAGAGTGGGAGAGGCAGCAATATATACCAACATCGATTTCGATTGGGAAGCCATCAACGGCAGCAGCAGCGTCGACGTCAGCGTCGGCAGCAGCCAAGGGCCGCGGTGGTGCCGCTTCGTGCGTTGTCGTGCCTTGCTCTATCTCTCTCTCGCCAATCCCACTCTCTCTCTCTTTTTCTGTCTCTCTGCGCCCTTCGTCTGGCTTGTGTTGTTGGTTATCCTCCTTTTTTTCGCATTTTTTTGGGGGGGCATCGAATCGAAGGCGGCAGCGGCGTGAGGCGGCAAAAGGTTGACAAGTTTTGCGCCCAACCAGCGTTGAGTATCAGCAGCAGCAGCAGCAAGCAGAGGGGGGTGGAGAGAGGATGAGGGAGGGGAGGCGTCAATATAGGTACATAGCAGAGAGAGCGAAGTAAAAGATGAGAAAAATACGCAAAGAAGCAGCGCAATAAAGAAACGTAATCAAGTGCACGCACACAGACACACACAGACAGACAGACTGACAGACAGTTAGACAGACAAGCAGTGTGTGTGTGTGTGTGTGTGTCGAAGACAGTAGCCTGCTTTTAGGTGCTAAGCAGCGTGCTCAACACGCCAAGAAGACGCTTCGCTGTCGCTGTTGCCGCTGACAGCGCAGCGACTCCTGTGTGCGTGCGTGTGTGTGTGCTTAAGTATGTGTGCTTGTGTGTGTGTCTCATGTTATTTATGTCATTATTGAATATGCGTTCGAGGCGCAGCCAACCCAAATCCAGAGAGATGCCAAGCCAGAGCCAAAGCCAGCCAGCTTAGACATGTGTATCACACACACACAGACAGAAACACAGACACACACACATAGACAGACAATCGTGCAAGCAGCTTCAGCTTGAGCTTATGTACAGAGAGCAGAGCACACACGCACACACTCACACACACAGACATACACACACACGAGCATATCTTATGGCATGCGTTTTTATGCTTATTCGATTTTATTCGAGTGCTCACACACACACACACAGCACGCACAGCTCGCTTGGAGCATCAGGATTTGCTGCTGCTTCCATCCATTCAGTTGGCTGCCTACCCCCTCCCTCCCACCCGCTCACAGAGGGCGCTGTGTGCGCTGCTGCTGCTGCTGACTGCGACTCTGACTCCGATTTCTTTTCACTTGGCAGATTTTTCTTTTTGCTTTTCATTTCTCGCTTTTTTTTTTTTTTGCTTCCCATTTGTGCTTCTGTTTTTTTTTTTCTGTTTTTTTTTTGCTTTCTGCTTATTTTACTGATATATTCTGCTGCTGCTGCTGCTGTTTCTTCTTCGTGTTTTCTTCTTCTTTTTATTTTTATGCTGCCACTTGTGCTCCGCCCCGTTTTATTGTAGGGATTTTGCTTTATATATGTGTGTGTGTGTGTGTCTGTATTATGTACGCTCGCTCACACACACAGACACACACACGTAGGTATCCTATACACATGCTATACATATAAACGTGCGCTCAATATATATCGTATTGTGTGTATAGATATGCTATACCTTCATATATAGAGCCTGCACACACACACACACACACACACACATACACGTACATGGATTTTGTGCTCTTCCTTTTATTTTTCTTTTTGCACTTCGGTATTTGGTATTGGGCGCTGGCCACTCTGCACGAACCTCCCACCCCCCTCCTGTGCCTGCCCCTGCACTCCTCTTGCAAGCAAGGCAACGTATTCGTGCCAGGAACTTGTGTGTGTGTGTGTGTGTGCTATCGAGTGCTGTCACTTCGTATTGGTTTAAACTTTTGCTAAATTGGGTGCATTCAGCACACACACACACACACACACTGTATGAGAAGATGTGCTTGAACTCTCCACTCACACAAGTTTGAAATTGCTGACTTCATTTACACTCTTTCTCTCTCTCTTCTTCTCTCTGTGCAATGAGTACAGTTGTATATGCTGTAACTCTCCACTCACTTGTCCACAAGTCTACGCTAGCTGATTAACAACTGACAGAAGTTTATTTCAAGTAATTTCTAGTAAGTCTCCACAAGTCTCCAACACTCTCCACAAGTCTCCACTTCTACATTACTCCACGCTACTCTGTATTACTCTATACACAACTTTCCATAACTCTCCAAAAGTCTGCACTACTCTACACAACATTCGACAAGTCTCCACTACTCTAAGCTACTCTAAACAACATTACACAACTCTAAATAACTATCCAAAAGGTCTAGACTACAATTACTTAAACTCTCCACTGCTCTCCACTAGTCTCCACTCAATAGCACGTGAACGTTTCATTTTTTTATGGACAATAATCTATCATCGCGCAGCTTAAGCCAATAAAAAAACAATCTCTGGCAATCTCTACACACAAAGAGCAAAAGAGAGAAAGAGAGAGAGGGAGAGAGAGAGAAACTACGCACTAATTAACAAAGACTTTGGGTATATCCGCTAAGTAGCTCAAGGTTTGTCACACCCATCAGCACTTAATAACTAACTAACTAACTGACGCCATTGCCCAACTGTATCCATCTCTCTCTATATCTCTCTCTCTCTCTCCCTTGCTGTATATAGTATCTGTGTACACACGCTGATCTAGCGAGTCTAATATGGCTGGCCGATTTCTTCTAAATCATTATATGATCATATATACAACGCCTTTTATATGCCACATAAATCTTTCAACATGTTTAGTCAACAACTAAACAATTTATGACAATTGTGTGTGTGCGCGATTAACTGATATAGGCACAGATATCGCACAGATATACTATATGCTATCTATACCCCTAGACAGATACACATACATATATATATATATATGTGTATATATACAGTATCTATAGCGGGGATTTTGTGTTATCTGCGTGCGTCCGTTTATTTATACACCTATTTGTTTGAACACTAAGCACACTCTGTGCCACATACATACATATGTATGTATGTATATAGTATAGTATGAGGGCCAGATAACGAATCTTATCTTTATATATCGTAGCATATAGCTTAGCAGTATCTATAACTGTAACTGTATCTTTCATGAAATGTCGTCGTCGTTCGTCTTTGGGGCGACCAATAGACAGTAATCAGCGAGCTTCACTTGGGTTGGCTGATGCGACATGGACTTGATTACGTCTCTATATAAATATGGCAGCTATTTTCTGTCAGATATCTTCAACAAATATTCGGGCTCTGTGTATTTAGTATTTTATCCCTCCTCGGTTTAGTATATACATATATTCGGTATCTTTAGCAATATTTGAGCGGATTGCCACAAGAAATGCAGCGCTGACGACGCGACTACAAAACAATTTATGGCGCTTATAACACCTGACATGACCGGTACACCACCCCAAACCCGTATCCCCCCTTTATTTTTTTTTACTGCTACTTCTGCTACAAATACAATTGATAAAAGCGATGGAGGAGAACAGGGGATGTGGAAGGAGGGGGAAGGAGAAGAAACACGAAATGCGAGCAAGAAGCATTTAATTTTTATAATTATGATGATGATGTATTTGCTCAAAATGGTCTCCAGAGCGCGCACTATGGTGTTAACTAACACACACACACACACGGGCAGACAGTAGCTGCTGCTATTATATGTACACATTATATACACACACACACACACACACAGAGAGATGTATATAATTTTTTTTCTTCTTTTTTTTTTTTTGGAGCTTTAGATTTGATTCCATTTTGTCGTTTATCACAAATGCTGCTGACATGCGTACAAACATACATATTCCATCCGTATGTCTCTGTGTATGTGTGTGTCCCTCTTCCCTCTCCCTCTCTCTCTCTCTCTCTCTCTCTGTCCCGCTTGCTCTCTCTCTCTCTTTCTATGTGTGTGTGTAGAAGTTTTCGCGTTCAGATTTTTTTGTACACTGATTATCTGCATCAGTTGTTAATTGTTATTTGACGCGCTTTAATCGGCTACCGACGTGTCCCGTGCTCGTATACAGATCCAGCTCTCACAGCACTATAGCTACCGAAAATACTGCACTGGGCAAAGCTCTTCCATAGAAAAAATACCATACCTTAAATACGCGAAAACTCAAAATCAGTAATGGGAAATCAGCGTTGTGTTTAGTTGTCGTAAGTTCTGCGTATGTTTCTGTCATAAGTTTAGTATTTAATTGATGAGCTCATCTATTGCAAAATACTGCAAAAATACCAATAACCACTTGGCTTGATAATAGGATTTTTAATTTTAGTATATTCGTATATATCAATTTATAATCCTATATATCTTTTTTTAGTAGACTTCAAACTTGACTATTATTTTTACTGGTATTTTTGTGGTATTTTTAACAGTATTTTGGTATTTAGTATTTTTGTTCGGTGTCATACCTACCAACTTAATTAACGCAATTCTTTTCCCTCTTTTTGCACTCTTTGCAGGTAATTACAACAAAATACTGAATATCCAACAAAAAATACCACACATTATTTAGGCAACTGGGTTAGCTGCACACACACACACACCCACACATACACACGGTCGTAAGTTGCTGCATCTGTACTTTTTTTTTTTTTGGTATTTTTCTTGTTTTTGTTTTTTTTTTGAATGCAAGGGAAAAATACTAAAGTTGTTTGTCGCATTTGCCGTTGATTTTGGTGTCTGCTTAGTGCAGGCAAGGCGGCAAAGGTGGAAGGGGGAGGGAGCGCGCGGGGAGGTGGAGGAGGCACATCTCCTCTGGCTGTGTATTCATTCATTTGCGTTTCATTCATGTCCTCATCAATGCGACACACACACACACACGCACACACTCGCACACACACTCACACAGATAACAAAAAATATGTCAAAACTTGTCTTGTCTGCCTGCCATTAGCAGCAGCAACAACAACAACAACAGCAACAACAGCAACAGCAACAAAGCCGGGGCCAGCCCTTGGTAACAGGCAGGCCAGGCCAGGCCAGGCCAGGGCAAGGCAGGAGCGGAGCCAGCCTGGAACGGCGCACGCCCACGCCCACACACGCCAGCGAAGTGGGCGTGCAAAACAGCATGATGATGTTTATGATAATGCAATGCGATGCTGACGACGATGATCATCATCATCATCGTCAAGATCATCAGACTTGCGAAAGGGTTTTGCGTTTTCAAGGCTGCTGCAAGAGAGAGAGATTTCTGTTGCTGCTGCTGCTGCTTCTGCCTCATCTTCTTCTACTGCACCTTCTTCTACTTCACCTTCTTCTTCACCTTCTTCTGCTTCACCTTCTTCTGCTTCACCTTCTTCTTCTTCTTGTTACTTTTTGTGAATGAACTTAACACTTTTATTTTTCTTTTCTTTTCCTTTTTTTTTTTTGGCGTCGCCTTAAGTGTAATTTATGTGCCAGTTCACAATAGACGCAGCAGCTACCTTTGCGCGCTGATTGCAGCTACTGTGCGCCACACACACACAGCTGTTAATGTACATATATATGCACGTGTGTGTGTATTTTATAGCACGCCCCCGCTTGCCTGCCTGCCTGCATTTATTATATGCAAATTTCAATTATTTGCACAAATCAGACGCACAAGATCTGCCAACAACAACAACAACCTCCTCCTCCTCCTGCTCTGCTCAACAACGCATTATTATCATCATCGACTTCATTATGGCAAGTCGGGGATCGCGCTGCTCGCCCCCGCGCCTCTCCCCCGCGCAGGCCGCTCCTGCCTTCGTCGATCAGTCGCAGAACGACAAACGTTCAATTCAATTTCTGTGCCTCGTTCGGTTCTCGTTGCTCTCTGTGTGTGTGTGTGTGTGCCTCGTTTATCGGCAAACAGGAAGAGCCATAATATAATTTATTGTATTAATGCGTCGCGCTGCCTGCCCCCCCCCTGCCCCCCGCTGCCCCGCATATTATTTGCGCCAGCATCAACAGCAGCAGCAGCAGCAACTACAGCACGACAGCAATTCCTCATTTCATTGATATGCCAATAGCCGAAAACCAACCACACACACACACACGCACACACATATGGCATATATATATTATATATATCTACATATATCGCATATAATTATATATATATATGTGTGTGTAGACAGGCTTCCCCTTTGCTCTTTTCTTATTAATTTCAACATAAACATCGAATTTCCTGTTGTCGATATGCAAAAAAAAAGCAAGCGACGAATGCGACTGACTGACTGACTGATTGTTGTTGTGCCTCTCTTGTTGTTGTGCCTCTCTTGTTGTTGTTGTGGTGCCTCTCTTGTTGTTGCTGTTGTGCCTCTCTTGTTGTTGTTGTTGTGCCTCTCTTGTTGTTGCTGTTGTTGCCGTTCCTTCGATCGAATTTCACCGAAACCCACAACAATTTCTGGCCCCGATTCGAGAGGAAATTAAATTAAGCGCGCTTGTCTCGTTTATTGTTTCAGCTCCATCTCTCTCTCCCGCTCTCTCTCTCGCTCTCTCCTCTGCTCTCTCTTTATCTCTATCCCCCTCTCTTTCTCTGCCTCTCTCTTCGTCTGGCATTGTTTGCGCGCCGATCGAGCCGCAGTTTGCGTGGGAGCATCGATTTGGTTTTGATTTGAGCTGAAGGTCAAAGCGCGCAACGCGATGTCGGGTCAGACGACGACGCCGACGTCGACTGACGCTGCTGCCGCTGCTGCTGCAGACAGTTGTTGCTAACTGCCTGGCTGGCTGGCTGGCAATGCCGGAAGCAGCAAACCGTTAGAGGCAGCACTTGCCACATGCAGCGGGCGCTGGCAATGAACAATGCAGCAACAGCAGCAGCAGTGGCTGCAAGTGACAGCCAAGCGAAGCTGCAACATGTTGCAGGCAGTGCGGGGGTAGCTTAGCACATACATGCACATACACACATACATATACACACATACATTGTAGTATATATATGCACACATATACTGATATTGAACACTTTTCCCTTTTGCTTTGTTGCTCAACTCAAAGTCAACTTCAAGTTACTTCTCGAACCTCTCGAGCTGCCCTCGCACTCGTGCCGTGTGAATGTCCTGTGACATTGAAAAGCCAAAACAGACTGTGGCCAATTGGAGGGGGGGGGCGTGGCAGTGGGAGGCTTTGTTTGTTAGTCCACCACACCCCCCACCCCGCGCATCAAATTTGCGTGCCACATTTGTGCGCGCAACCTGCGCATGTTGTTGACACAGCGAATGTGGGGGTAGGGGGGCGTGGCAGACAGACAGCCAAGTGGACCAGCGGGCAATGCAATTGACACAATTTTCACAACAGACCCGACAAGGCCGGCCAGCAGCAGACTGGACAGGGAAGGAGGCTGGGGAAGGGGGACTGGAAGCCAAGCCACACGTGGCTAGTAGCTGCTGCTGCTGCTGCTGCTGCTGCTGTGTGTGATGTGCAGATGATACACTCGCTGGCCACACGCACATACACTTGCAATTGATTTGTACTTTGGGGTCAGGCAGCAGCGACAGCAGCAGCGACAGCAGCAGCGACAGCAGCAACAACATTGGCGGCAGCAGGAGAATGCCAAATATGCCAGCAACGCAAATGCCGCGGCAGCAACAACAAGAACAGCAGCAACAACAACAGCAGCAGTAACAGCAACAACAACAGCAACAGTAGCAGCAATAACAGAGCAACCTGCAATCCCAGCAGGACTGAGCTGCTGAAATTTGACGTGGCCAAAAGTGCGCATAACATGACGAACTATAGTCGGCTATACACGATATATAGTATGCTTCAGTTATGCATAGTTATAGCAATATATAGCTATATAGAATATGCTTCAGTTATGCACAGGTAGAGTAACATTGTGTTGCTGTTGCTGCCATTCCCGCTGGGCAACAGCAGCAGCAACAGTTTGTTGTGGCGGCAAACGCACAACATGAAAACCGCAACAGATAGACAGACACACACACACAGACACACACACAGACAGACACACACAAACACACGCATACATACACGGCAAATCCCCCCACAACACCCCTTACCAACCCCCCCCTCACCCCTTGCACACACTGTCCATGCAGCAGGCGCGAAAAATTGCGCTGTTTTTCTTGCTTGTTGTTGCTGCTTTTTCATTTATTTGTTGTTTGTAAGTGCGCGCTTGTTTAACTTATTATTATTTTTTGGAAAGTGGTGAGGGGGGGATGCGGAGAGTGGAGACAGACTACACTGCAAGCTGCGCCCAAAAAAAAACAGGAGCGCAAGCAGGTCAACAAATTTGTCTTGGTGATGGCAAATTTGCAAATTTGCAAGACAAATATCAGAGGTTAAAAGAGAGACAGAGACAGAGAAGGAGAGAGGGGGAGAAGAAAGGGGGGAGAAGAAAGGAAAAAAGAATGAGAGAAAAAAAAGAAAGAGACAGGCAGAAAGAAAAAGCGAGGCAGAAATAAAAAGATTAAACAGGAACAAGAACAAAGGCCAGCGACAAATGATAATGAAGATGATGATGATCAACTTGGAGACAGAGATAGAGACAGACGAGGCAGACAAAGCGCTGCAAAACAACGAAGAAGGAGAGAGAGAGTGGGAGAGAGGGAGAGGGAGAGAGAGGGAGAGGGGAGAGAGGGAGAGCGAGTGCTGCTGCTGCTGCTGCTTCTTCTTGTCAATTAGTGAAAATCGAATTAATATTGTAATACTTTAATGAAATAATGAATGCATGCAGACATATAGACAAACTGCCAGACAGAGCAAAGTGGGCGGGGCAAGGGCAAGGAGAAGAGGAAGGGGGAGGGGAGGATAGACTGCGACATTGCGACAGTTATTTATGCGGAACGACAAGACGAATCTGAAGAGCGCTGATTGTGTCTGTGTGTGTGCGAGTGTGCAAAAAGCCCAAACTAAAGTTGATAAAAATAAACGAGACACACACAGAGAAAGAGACAGAGAGACAGAGAGAGAGAGAGAGAGAGAGAATATAGAGAAAGAGGCAGCACGAAGAGGGGAGGGGTGGCAGCCTTTTGTGCTGTTGCGAATTGTTTGGGCGGCAACAAGAGGAACAACAACAAGGCCTGGCAAGGTGTGGAATGTATGACAGGAATTGATATAAAATATGCTAATTGCTGCTTAGACTGTGGAGCGAGTGTGTGTGTGTGTGTGGAGCCTGAGTGTGTGGAACGAGTGTGTGTGTGGAGTGTGCCCCCTTCTCCCTGACACAACACTCAAAGAGTGTTGGGTGCGATGCGCTGAGTGCTAACGCTGGCGACAGCTTACTCAACTCAGCCAGTTAAAGTTAGTAGAAAGAAAGAGCTTTAAGCAGCTTTTAATGATTAGTTAGTTAGTTAGTTTTGACTCTTTAGCTAACGAGTGAATAGACAAAAGCTCCTGAAAGCTTCTCAGTCGAGCTTTAAGCAGCTTTTAATGGTTAGTTAGCTAGTTAGTTTAACTCCAGCCAGTTAAAGCTGGTAGATAGAGCTTTAAGCAGCTTTTTATGTTTACTTAATTAGTCAGTTTAACTCTTTAGCTAACGAATGCATAGACAAAAGCTCATTAAAGCTTCAGAGCAGAGCTTAATGCACCTCTCAGTTGATTAGTTCGACTCATTACTTAACTCCATAAACAAAAGCTCATGAAAGCTTATCAGTCGAGCAGCTTTATGCAGATCTTGTAGCTTTGCTGCCTTGATCAAGCTACTTAGTTAGCTAGTAAGGTAAAAATCATCTTTAAAGTTTTACCACACAGAGCTTTAAGCTCATTAAAGCTTCTCAGTCGAGCTTAAAGCAGCTTGCAGCTTTTGCTTTGCCTTAATCGAGCTACTCAGTTAGCTAGTTAAGGCAGCAGTTAAGTAAAAATCAGCTTTAAAGCATTACCACACAGAGCTTTAAGCTGCTTTTTGCTTTTTGTACCATAATTAGTGCAAGCAACAACAACTTTTGGCCATGTTTACTTAGCCTCCAACTCAATTTGCAACATTGTTGCAGTTCTGCTGTCTAGGGCAGCAAGAGAAGAAGAGCGGGAGGGACAGAGATAGAGAGAGAGAGAGAAGGAGGGAGGGGGAGAGAGAGGGGAAGATATAGCGCGGCATCCTCGCATGCCGTTTATGTAAATTATTGGCAAAAATGCATAACGGCAAACAATTGAAAATGCAATCAAGTGTTGGCCAAAATGGCCCTGTTGCCGCTGCCAACGACGACGGCGACGACGACGACGGCAATGCAAAAATTTGCATGCACCAACAGCAGCAGCAGCAGCGGCAGCAACAACAGCAACAACAGCAACAACAACAACGCTGCCAATTAATCAAGAAATTCTTAAATAATTATTTGCCTATTTTTATAGTCACAACGCCAAAGAGAGGGGCGGGACTGGGCGGGGCATGCTGTGCCATGGGGCAGCGGCCGACGCGGCTGACTGACTGACTAGCACGACGACAACAACAGCAGCAGCAGCAGCAGCAACAACAACAGCAGCAACAACAACAAGTGCAACAACAACGTCAACGACGACATCATCGTCCGTTGGAGTGTAAATTTGTTGTTGCCGCCAGCCACAGATACAAATCTAAATACATATACACACACAGACACACACACACATAGATATCTGCAGCGCATATTCATACAGATCATGTGCATATATAGACACTTATATAGATATATATCGTGCACACACTATACGCGCCTTTGCAGCTCGAATCGTGGCACTTTTCGATTTTCATTTTGTGATTTGCGCGTCCGTCTGAGCGTTCATTGTTGTTGTAAAAATAAGTCAGCCGGGGCAGGCAGGCAGGCAGTCTTGCCCCGCACCCCCCCCCCTTGCACCCTCCCCCCGCCTCCATGCCTCCTGCACTGTACAAACGAAATTTCTATGAAGCATTGCAGTTAGATGAGCCGTTTAGTGACAGTCAAGTCGTTGAACAGGTGAGGGGGAGAGGGCAGAGCGTACGGAGGGGGGGAGGGGGAGTATGAATCGCTGGCATGCACACTATCTCACTCTGCTGTCTCTCTATCTCTCTCTCCCTCTTTTTGTATATCTCTGTGTGTGTCTCTCTCTCTCTATCTCTGTCTGTCTGGGCTGGCCTGTGATGAGTGCATTGCGGCACTTTTCGCTAATAATAATAAATATTTGTACAGAAATTAATTAACAACAACTACAACAACAGCAGCAGCAACAGTAGCAGCAACAACAGCAACAGTAGCAGCAACAACAACAGTAGCAACAGTAGCAACAATGGCCACATAATATCAAAAGAAGTGCAGGTCCAATGCAAGTTGCGAAGTTGCTTATAAATATTGCGTATGCGTCACGTGAGCGTCGCTTTAAGGCAGCTGCAAAACAAAGTGAATTAGCCAACACTGTTTAGACTCTTGTTAGAGTCTGCTGTGCTACAACAAGGCCAACATTCAATGTGCTTTGAATGTATTTAAAATTATAGAAATTGTTTTAATTTTGTATCCAAATCGACACATGATTTATGAGAAAGTTAGCATATGTTAACTAACACTCAACTCAACTATGTTAAATTAGCCAACACTGCTTAGTCTCTTGTTAGAGTCTGCTGTGCTGCAATAATGGGTCACAATCAATATGCTAATAATGTATTTGAAGCTATAGAAATTTAGATTATTTTTATTTATTTATTGCGAAAGGAGATCCTAGCATTAATCTGCAATATTCAAGTATTACTAATAGACTGCGCCGTTTGCTAGCCAATAACCGTAGAGAAAATCTAGATACCTTGTTGGAGAGTGCTGCTCCAGATTATAAAAGTGGCTTCTCAATTTGGAGACTCACGAGAGGCAGCAAAAGCTATAGAAATCCTTTCAATTTTTACAATCGAACTGCAAATCACATAATTTATGAGCAAGTTATGCCAAGTTATGCAGTGCAGACAGTGGCTATACAACAGTATGTTAACTAGCATATGTTAACTAACATTCAAGTCAACTATGTTAACAAGCTGCATATGTTAACTAACACTCAAACTGAACCATGTTAACGTGCTGTGGGGCTGTGCTGTGTGTTAGACAAGGCTTGCGTTGTGCAGCCGCAAGACACGCCAGCATCTTGGCAATTACTCAAATTCAAATTAAGTGGCGACACACACACACACACACACACACCCACACACACACACATACACATACACACGCATACACAGAGTCACGCAGGGCGTGCCGCTTTCTGGAGTACCCGAAATCCCAAGCAATCCAAAATGCCGCAACTTGTCTCGTTTTGTAAATAACAAATCAGGCATTTATAAATGATGTGAGCATAAAATAGACGCCATTACGCATCGGCTCAGCTCCCCTGCTCCCCCGCCTTGTTCCCTCTCCCCTGTGCCACACCTCATTCCTCATGCCTCAATCAGTGAGCAGTGGCAACCCCAAGACAACACTTGAAACAAAAGCTGAGTTGGCGCACACAACTCTTTGCCAGGACGAGAAGCGAGCAACAACAAAAGTGTCTTTCACCCTACAAGCCAGGCAGCAGCTCGTCTTGGTTAGCCCCCCCCTCTTCTCTCCCCTCTCCACTTCTCTCTACAGTGCCTGCTTCCCGTCAATGTGCCCGTCCTGCTCCTCCCGTCGTCATCGTCTTCATACGTCTCTAATAAGACATGATTGTAATTAATTAAATTAATTCGTTTCGGTTTTAATACACGAAATGTTTTTCGATTTTGTCAGGCACAAGGATACGCCACCCACTACTCCCCTCTTCCTTCCCTTGCTGCCTCTCTGCCCTGCAGCTGCCATCCCTTGAGCTACATGGAAAGCAGCGCGGCACAAAAGGATTGCCAAATGAAAGTGAAAGATTTCTGATTTACGTTTTCAAATATTTGTTTGTCACACACTCCCCCTATCTTCGCCCCCCTCCCCCACTCCTCCAGAACTTCCGTCTATATATCCATTTATCTGTCTGTCTGTCTTGCTCTCTCCCTCTCTTCGTCTCTCCTCTCTCTCTTCTCTCTCTGTCTGCCAAACTATAAAATGTTGTCGATTTTGATTAGGCAAACTTGACAGGCAACTTTGTGCGTGGCTTTCATTAAAAATGCCAGCGTCGTCTTCCTCTCTCCCCTCCCTCCCTCCCTCACTCTCTCTATTTCTCTCTCTCTCTCTCTCTCTTTCTGTTGCTCCTGAAGACAGGGTTGCTTTTGCGTTGCCTTGGCATTTGCCGCTTGATGGGGCTACCTTTTGCGGCCTGCCTGCTATGCCTTGCCTTGCCTCCATAATGAATTGACATTGATTGGAAATTTTGATTGAAATTGTAAAATGCTGAAGGATGGCAACGCCGAAAGGCTTTCGAGAATGTCTTCTCTCCTCTCTTCTTCTTCTTCACTCTTTCAAAATAAATTGCTTAATTTTCGGCTTAATTAAAGATTTGATAGATAGTACAGACAGCACTCCCAGCCCAGCTCCACTTCTGCAATCCATCCACCTGCCTCAGTTCCCTCTCTCGCTCTCTCTCTATCTCCCTCTCTTTATCCCTCTCTCTCTTATTAATCATATCATTTGTATGTTCTATGCAGATCTATATGTTTTCCCATTTAATTGGGTGCCATTAGAAGAAGCGAGAGAGAGAGGGAGAGAGGTAGAGCGAGTCTGTGCGCCTTGGGTTAGGCAACAAAATGTTTGACATTTGCTTGACTATGACCAAGCAGGGGGCAGGGGGCGAGGCAACCATGTGCGCTGTAAAAATATGCATGCGAGATGGGGGGACATGAGTGTTATTATTAACACTGCCTTTCTGGGCATGTTTTGTGCACAACTGTACTGTACCAGCTAAATAGAAATCATTAATTTCGTTTAGATTTTACAAATTTAACAGTGTCAAATTTATGTGTGGCACACACACGCACACACACAACCCTTGTGTGCAACCTGCCCCTTCCCTCAGCCCCCCTCCCCCCCTGCCTCTGTGGCACGCCCTGGAACCCGTGTCCAACCTTTTTTGGCACATTAACTTTGAGAAGCTTTTTTATTTTTGAGGCCCGCATAAAAATGTCAAAAATTACACACACACACACACATACCGAGAAAACAAAGTAAAAGCCAAATACACACACTCACACACTCACACACACATGCACACATGCACTGGTTGGTGTGGGAAGGGACTTCTAATCATTATTTGTACGGCCCCGCACTGCCCACATATATGAGTTATATATTTATTTGTATTTGTCTGGACCGCCCTCCACCCACCGCCTCACTTACCTGCACGCCTGCTATTTGGTCAGTGTAATGCTTAATTATTTACTTTTTTTGCTTCCCACCCCCCCCCCCTCCCCTGCCACTGCCTCTGGCAAAAAAGGCCTACGGAACAAAGTGACCAAAAGAGCGCACCAAATGGCTGTGATGGGGGAAGGGGGAGAGTGGTAGAGGAGGAGGGGGGAGGATTACAACAATGCCTGCAGGAAAAGGGTCACACATGTGTTCGTGCTCGTCTCCGTGCTTGTGTCCGTGTGTCCGTGTATGTGTGCGTTAATTTTTGATGTACGATTGGTCAGGGCAGGGGAGGAATGGGGCAGGCAGTGAATAGAGAGGGGATTAGGGGGAGGGGAAGGGGAAGAAGTATAAAAAGGTATGCATACGTTATGTAATAATAAGGATAAGCCAAAAAATTATTATTATTTTGGGCTGGCAATGGGGCAGGGGCAGGGGAAGGTCCACTCCACAGGGTGGAGTAGGCTGTGTATGTGTCTGTGTGTGTGTGTGTGTGTCAAAGGGTTGTGTGCACGCACAGTCGATAGGCTTATTGCGATTGTTAACGAGCAAAAGGTTGAACAGCAAAGATCAACGTGAAGTGAGCCGCAATTGTGCATCTGCTGTCTCTTTCTAGCTGCAGCGCTGTCTCTCACACACTCTCACTGCATTCTTGCTCTTCCTTCTTCCTTTCCTTGTGATCTAGCTTGAGCTGTGCTTGCAGCTTGTATTCCTTCTCCTTCTTTCTTATTGCCTTTCTTTTTCTTTCTCTTCCTCTGCCACTGATCATTCTACGCGCTTTCAATCATATTTCATGCCTTTTTCCCCTTTGCACTTCTCTTCGCTCTGTCAGCAATTAGCAATATCTCTAATTTGCTGCACACACACACGCACACCCATCTGTGGTTATCTGTGTGTGTGTGTGTAACATGTAAAAAGAAAGTTGCCGCACATATTTTTCTTTGACACTTTCACAGCCCCCAAAAAACGCCACGCCTTGCCTCGCCTCGCCCCGCAGCGCCTTCTTGTTAGACTAGGACAGACAATTACTCACACTCGCACACACACACACAGACACACACACACACACGCACAGTGCCTTGTCATGTGACGCATTAAAAATCGAAGCTGCCTTCCAGTTCCAACTACAGCGACAGCTTCTTCACTTTCTCCCTCTCTCTCTACATCTCTCTCTTTTTCTCTCACTCTCTCTCTCTCTCTTTCTCTCTCTCTCACTCACTCTCTCCCTCTCTCGTATCTGCGTCTCTCTCGCACACACATCGCCCACGTTGTCTTCTTCTTCTGCTGCCTGCTTGGCGCGCATTAATCCTTTTTTCAGCATCTTTTCACACACACACACACTCGCACACACACTCGCAAACACACACATACACTGAGACTGTGTATGTATATAATCCTTTTACAGTCCGCCCCCCACTGCTGCCCGCCCACTGGCAGCAGCGCGCCTTTGCAAGCGGCTTCGCATATCAAAGCTAATTTATATATTTTGTATAGCATACACACAGGCGCAGTGTGGACGGTGGGGACTGAGCGGGCGGCTTCATCATCTTTGCTGCTGCTGCTGCTGCTTCTTCAGGCATAGTGGGAGGAGGGGAGGGGGGCTGCTATAATAAATACAACTCTTTGTTTTTTCAATGGCACCGAGTCAGCCTCTGATTTTTGATAAGTAAATAGAAATGTTATAAATTTACATATGTGTGTGTGTGTGTGTGGCGTGGGGTGGGGGAGGGGGGGTGTGTGTTAGGCAATAAAAAAGAAACAGAATTTTAAATTAGAAAATATTAGTTAGCTGCGCAGACGGAACATAAACGAGGCAGACAGACAGACAGAGAGAGAGACAGACAGACAGAGAGACAGACAGAGAGACAGACAGAGAGGCAGACAGAGGGGGAGGGCAGCGGGGAGGGCAGCCCTGCCAGGAGCAGCAGCCTCGTGTGTACAGTTATGTGTTCATGTATTCTCATATATGCAGCAGGTCATCTCGCTCGCACACCGCAGCCTCAGCATCACTCACAGTCGTTCTCTCTCCCTCTCTCCCTCTCTCTTTCACTTGGTACTTTTTCTTTTGCTTTGTTTTTGTTGTTGTTTTGTTGTTTTTGCATGCGTCTTTGGCTGCACAGACAACACACACACACGCACACGCCAACCTACTAGCAGGCACTGCCCCTGCCCTTCTCCATCGCCTCCCCCACTCCCTTACCCAACAGCAGCATCAATACATCATTTTCGTCTTCTCTCGCTGTGTTTGTTGATTTTATACTACGCTTTGCACTGCGTCTCTCTCTTTCTCTCTCTCTCTCTCTCTCTCTCTCTGTGTGTGTTTGTGTTTATTTTTTCGGTTTTTTGTTGCAGTTCTCAGGGCGCTTCCACTCTGTTTGCCCCTGCCCCGCTCCGCTTTCTGTTTGGGTATTTTTTTGTTTAATATTTAAATAAATAATTAGCAAAAAGGGATATGTGCGTGGCTGTGTGTGTGTGTGTGAGTGTGTGTGGGTTGTGTGCAAGTGTGTGTGTAAGCTCTTTCTGTTTGTATGCCCCTTCCACTGTGTGTGTGTGTGTGTGCTAATGATGTTTGAAATTGTAAATCAAATGCAAAGGCATGTCCCGAAAATAAAAACGCAGCAAATACGGGAAGAAGTCGTGGAATGGAGGGGACGGGGACAGTTGAGAAAAGGGGTAAGGAGGAGGGGGAGTGTGATGTGCTCAAATAACTGTAAAATGAGTGTAGCACGTAGCAGGCCAAAGAAGCAGCAGCAGCAGCAACACAAAGCTAATAGAAGGCAGCGTACATGAAGCTGAAGCTGACAATAAATTGGTGGAAAAGTAGCTAAAAAACAGCTAAAAAATGGCCAAATATGTTTGCAGTTATTTTCAGCTAACATTGATTGTATAATCTAAACTAATTTAATTCAATATTGTCTTATTAAGTTAGCTAAGCTTTCCCATATATGACAATTTGATGGAGTGATCATTGAAGCGATGTTCGATGATCTTCTAGTTTAGATATACATATATAAAGACAGATAGATATAGATACATATAGTACATATACATATAGTATACACACTTACGTATGTGAGTTTAAGATTCGTGCGATTCTTCTTGTTCTCTCTTATTGGTTTCTTTCTATACATCTTTCTCTGCCTTCTTCTCTGTCTCATCTCTTGTCGCTGGCTTGGCTAATTTGATTGCTTTCTTTGCTGCTTGGCACATTGACAGTCTTATATACCACACACACACACACACACACACACACATGCAGCAACTTCCCTTACTCTCTCACTCTCCCTTCCTCTCCCTCCTCTTCCCTTCTCTCTCCCTCTTCCATTGCCATTTCCTTTGGCTGTCAAGACACAGCGCAGCGAAGCATCTTTGTCTGCGCCTAATGTCATGCTACAGTTTGTTTTCTCTCCCACCCCCCTCCTCCCCATGGTTAACCCCTTATTGCCCACCTGCGCATACAACTTTTAACTTTTTACAAGTCTTTCTTCTGAGCTGCTGCTGCTGCCGTCGCTGTTTAATGTGTGTGTAATTGTGAAGAACGCTTTGGCTTCATTTTCTTTCGAATCGAGTGTGCTTCCTTCCCCCCCCACATCTACACCAGCTCTGCTACTGCCAGCCACCCCCCCCCACACGCAATGCCATGTCATGTCATGTAGGCGTTTAAGTGGCAGGCAGCGACGCTGGCAGCGACTGCGCTGCGTGTTTTTGCATTTGCCGCGCTCGTCTCAAAATGTCAAGACAACAACTGACAGCCGCCTCTAAATCAAAGTACCCAAGCAAAGGGTACCACCAACCCCTCGCACGGCTCTCTCCCTTTATCTGCTACCTCCTACCTCCCTCCACCTCTGCGTGCCCCTCTGCTCTGCCCGTTCTCCACTTAGCAGCCAGCGGTCGTCGCATTGATTTGCTTTGATTTATTGTGCCGCCACACATTGCGGCCACGTTTCCCAGACCCTCTGCTTCTGCTGCTGCTGCTCTCGTTGTTGTTGCTCTCCTTGTTGTTGCTCTCGTTGCTGCTGTTGTTGTTGTTGAGCGGTTGCGGCCGCCTACAACAACAGCAGCAGCAGCAGCAGCTCGCACACACTCGAGCTGCGCTTCAAGCGCAATTCATAACGTTGCTTTCGTACTAATTACAAAAAGTGCTGCCCCCTTCGGCTGCCCTGCCCTCTGTCCAGGGGCTGACAGCTGCCATGCGACAAAATATAAAAAAGAAACGCGTCCAACGTTCGACTCACTTCAGAAACAGCTTGAGACAATGCTGCATGCAACAAATTCTTCATGACTGCCAAGAAGAAGAAGCAGCAGCGAATGAGTATGAATATGAGTACGAATACGAATACGAAAACGAATATGAGTACGAGTATTTATGCATTATAATACACAGACACACACACACTGTCGCACACACACACTGTCGCACACTCGCCCCAGGACTAGAATCTGTTTCTGTTCGAAAGTGCGCGCTTTTTGACATGTGCCGCGCGCACGACTCGCGCACACACAGCAAAGGAGGTAGAAGAGGGGCAGGGGCAGAGCGCAGAGGAGGTTAGAGGGGGGGGTTGCCACAGAGTACTGAAGAGACAGTTGATTTGCCTTGCATTGTGAGAGGGCTGAGCTGAGCTGAACTGAACTGAACTGAGCTGAGCTGAGCTGAGCTGAGCGATTGAAGTGCCCCTATGCCGAGCCGAGTAGTTGCAACAATTGCTGCAACAGTAGGACGAGGCAAGGCCTCAAATTGGCCCAGCGGCAGCCGCTGGCAACAAGGACCTTTCAAGCAGGTTGGTACTGCAAATAATTGAATATAATAATTATAATGATAAACTAGAAAATCAATCGAGGAATTGAAGAAACATCAAAGTAAACTAGTTGATAAGTAGGAGAAAGGGAAAGGGGGAGAGGATAAGTAGCAGAATGCGCTCTGACATGTGCTTGCAAAGTTGCTTAAGTTAGTCAAGATATTTAAGTTAAACATAGCTAGATAGGAATTGGGAAACAGCTAACAATCAAACATGGTTTGTTGAGCTTGAAAGTTGACTTGAAAGCTGCAAGCTCGAGTTAAATAAATAAATATAATAAATAAATTTTAAAAAATAAATTTATTCAAAATACAAGCATTAATATATTATATATAATCCAGAATTATCTGTCAGATCTAGCTTTAAAGTATACAGCATTGTCAGCTGTTAAAGTTAAGCATTAAAGCTGTTCATCTGCAGCAGCTTTAAGGTGCTTAAAGCTCACTTTCAAGCTGCTCTTTGTGCGTGTTTTTCCTTTTTTTTTTTCACCTGCAATCTTTCGCTTTGACTGTGTCTGCTCGCTTCGCTCAATTATGCGCAATTGAAGTAATTGTACCCCCTCCACACACACTGCCACTACACCCCAGCCCCATGCCCCCTGCTGGCCAGCTCGTTTTTGGCTAATAGAAATGTTAACAGCATCTCGCACATTGGCCCCGCGCTGTTAACATTTCACTTAACATTTTTGGCGCGCGCGTTGCGTATTTTTTTTTTTTTTTTTTTTTGTATATTTTACCACTTCCCCCACTCCTTTTTGGCCGTTTTTTGGCTATGTTTGGCAGCTCCTTTGAAGTGGCGTCCAGTGCCGGCACATGCAGAAAAATATTAAATGAAACTCGCTCTCGTACAAGCTAAAAAAAAAAAAAGCCAAAAAAAAAAAAAAGGAAAAAAAACTAAAAGGGTGCTCAATACCAAAAGCCTTTTTGCCGTAAGCTGACCACACACACAGACTGGACACACACACACACATACAAAGCACCGGCACACTCTTCAGCAAATACACAGAGAGAAAAAAAAAAAAAAAAAAAAAAAAAAAAAGAGTTAAACATGAGCAAAGCCACCCGCATTTTAGTTAATTAACTCATTTGGTTGGCAACTCCTGCTAAGCTGCTCGAACTGGGCCACAAAAGGCGTTCGTCCTGCATAGCGGAGAAGGAGGGTAAAGGGGGGGGAGAGGGTGCCCACACGTTGTGCCCGCTCGCATTAATTGATTTGATGCTGCTGCGACGTTGCCAAACTTCGCTGTAGACTAGTTTTTGGCTAGCAAGTGCGTCGCTTCTCACGGGGATTGCATTTCTTTGGCCGAAAAACGGCCACATGACACAGTTTTTGGCGGACAAACTGCTGATCGATTTTGCAGTTAAGCAAAAAGTCAGAGAGAGCGCTAGCTAGCTATCGACTGTGTGCTCCGCTGGCATTATGAAAACAATTTTCAAGCTTAAGCAGCTCATGCCACAAGCAATAACAACAACAACAACAACAACGACAACGACGGCAGCAACGTGCCACAGACATTGCCACAAAACAGTCAGCATGAAAATCACTTCCCTCCTCTCACTCTCTCACGCTCACTGCTGGGGCAGCCGCTTTTGAAGGCTGTCTGGCATTTTAAGTCCTGGCGAACGAGACAAGGACAAAACTGCAGCTTCCTGCTGCCCCCCATTCCCCTCCTGTTCGTCTGCCCTTGGCGCGAATTGCGCCCAACAGGCGCTTGTGTCTGTTGTTTGTACTTAAGAGCTTTTAAATATCATAAATATATATCTATGCGACGAGACTCGAAACCGAGACGGATAAGAAGATGGAGATGGAGAAGGAGATGGAGAAGGAGAAGGAGATGGAGAAGGAGTTGGAGAGCTGAGACCTGACTGAGTCGCAGTGGGAGTGCCCCTTTTTTTCGACTGGGTTTCGTTGATGATGTTGACAAATATGCCTCGAGGGTCATTCAGCTACAAGGAGAAAAGATAAACACAGCTGAAGTCGCTGATGTTTCTAAGGGGTGCAGTCGCTTATCGGTATCGGTATCGAGCCAGCAAGAGTTAGGTTAGAAACGAACGTACCTTACTGACTGGCATAATTTAGTTTGCTCTGGCCTTCTCTAATCGTTCGTTCCATTGCAATTGCAATTGCAAGTCGACCCTTATAACGACTTCCTGCTTAACTTTTTCGTCGTCGTCTCATCGATATGAGCAAAAACTTCTGTAAGAACCTGCAACCCGTTAGTCTCTCTCTCTCTCACTCTCTCTCTCTCTTGCGCCGGCCTCATCGACTAATTTCCAAAGTTCTTTATTGCCTGCAACGCCCTGTCTCAGCCCCTGCTCCCTTTTCCCATCTTCGTCTTGTGCGACTTGGCTTCCGGTATTTATACAAATAAAATTGTACAAAACTCAAAAACCAAAACGAATCCAAAAACAAAAAACAAGCACAAATCAACAGAAAATCGAAGCCAAAGAGCTACCCTCCAAATGTCGCCCCCCCCCCCCGCCTTTACCACTGCCTCCTCCACTCTCAAAAGTCATTGCCATGCGGAGTCGAGGAGTCGCTTACAACGGACTAAGGACGACGACGACGGAGCTGAGGCAAAGCTGAGCCGAGGCTGACTTGGCTTTGAGGGGGGGCAGGCAGGGGGCAGGGCAGGGCAGAGGGTAGTGGGGGTAGGGTGTTGGAACTGGGCTCCGTTGGGTCCCAGACTAATTTGCCAAAAAAAGTTTGCACCGCATATTTTTGTAACCTTTTTTGTCGCTGCCGTCGCTGCCGTCGTCGTCGTCGTTGTTGTTGTTGCTGTTGTCGTTTTAATTTCTCATTTGGCATTTGATTTCAATGCTAGTCTGGTCTGTGAATTGGGGAGGTGGGGGGGGGTTCGAAGGTCAACGCTAATAGCACTAAAATTTCAAGTTGGCTTATCGATACCAACGATAAACTATAAATTTGTCGGCTGTTTCGGTTGTTGCTGTTTCCCGTTTCGGTTGCTAATGCGACTCTGGGCATTGCAGACGTTCCCCCTCCTCCTCCTCTCCCCCTCTGACTTCAGGCAAGACCTGGTTCTAATGTTTTTTAAGCCTTTTTTGGTGTCTGTCTGGGGGGGGACAGAAAGTTTTGCAACGTATTAATTTGGCTAAATTTAACCCGTAATGACTTTAAAAGTAAAATTAATGAGGGTCGATAGTTGCCTTTGTGCCTCTGCCTGGCCAAAGTTTGCGGCCAGAACATATGCGACTGACAGCAGCAGCACCAACAGCAGCAGCAAGCTGAGTCTCTCTGTTTTCCTCTCTCCCTCTCTCACTCTCACTCTTACTGACACTCTCTCTCTCTGTTTGTCTCTCTCTAATTACAGCGCGCTACACTAGCCGAGAAGGAAGTGAACACACTCAAGGAGCAACTATCGACGGGCAGCAACAGCGACGACAACAATACAACAACAACAACAACAACAACAACAGCAACAACAGCAGCGACAGCAGCAGCAGCAGCACAAGCGGTACAAGCGCACGCACAAGCAGCAGCAGCAGCAGCCGCCGCGGCAGCAGCAGCAGCAGCAACAGCCGACTTTGCCAACGGCGAAGAGGAAGCCAACGGCAACGGCAACGGCAACAGCAACAGTAACAACAACAACAACAGCAGCTTCAACAGCGATAACGATAACAGCGACAAGCTGTTAAATAGCTCGATTGTTGCAGCAGCCATTACGACGCTGCAGCAACAACAGAACGGCGGCAATCTGCTGGCCAATACCAATACACCGTCGCCATCGCCGCCGCTGCTGAGCGCCGAGCAGCAGCAACAGTTGCAGAGCAGCCTGCAGAACGGCGTCGGTGGGGCCTGTTTGAATCCCAAGTTATTCTTTAATCACGCACAGCAAATGATGATGGAAGCGGCAGCTGCTGCTGCTGCTGCGCCGCGGCTGCAGCTGCAGCGGCAGCACAACAACAACAACAGCAACAATCTCCCATGCATTCACCAGCAGCAGCAGCAGCAGCAGCAAATGCCACAACAGCAGCAGCAGCAACAACTGGTGTCACATCGGCAGCAGCAACATCGACACATCAGCAACAAACAGTGCGCGATGTTGCCGATGCGCACGCGAGCATCAGCAATTGCAATGACGATGATGAGGACGATGACGAGGAGGATGCATCGATGCAATCGAATGTGGCACATGCTGATGCTGATCTGGATGATGATGATATGGAGCTGGAGCCGGAGCATGTTGCTGATGCCGGCAGCAGCAGTAGCAGCACTAATGTTGCTGCCGTTGAGCAATCAGCAAGAACTGAAAGTGTTGCCGATGCACATGCAGCAGCAGCCGATGAAGATGAGGATGAGGATGATGTGGTGGAGACGGCGGCAACAGTTGCTGGCATCGATGTTGCTGCGGTGCGTGAGGATGATGATGATGATGGGGAAGCTAGTTTAAATGTTAGCAATAATCATAACAACAACAATACCGATAGCTGTAGTCGAAAGAGCACAAACAACAGCAACAACAACAACAACAACAACAGTGAGACGCAACATGTTGCACTGCGTGATAATAATGTAAATGAGCAACATGTGGCACATGGCGCCGAGGCTGATGACGACGACTGTGCCAACAACAACAACAATACCAACAATAACAACAACAACAACAATAATAACAACAACAACAACAGCAACGAGAAGCGCAAGAAGCGCAGCAACAACAACAACAATAACAACAACAATAACAACAATCAACCCGCTGTTCTATTAGCTGCCAAAGACAAAGAGGTGAGTACCCCCCCCTCCTATCCCTTCCTTCTCCCTTCACCTAGTCTGTAATTCAATGAACTATCATAGGATGAATCCTTCCCCCCCCTCTGTGTCCCTCCTCTCGCTAGACAATTACCCAGCGCAATGAAATGTAAAACCGTTAAGATTAGACAAACGTTGCCGCCCAAAAAAATACCAAAAAAATACCAAAAAAGTAGCTGAATAAAAAAGGGGAGAAAAGGAGTAAGCCGCAGACAGCGACTGACCGCGCCCCCGCCCCTTTACCTCCCTCTCCTGTACACCCCTTCGCCTTCGCCCTTCTGTCTGTGCGTCCACCCTACGCACAATTGAGAAAACACTTGCATAAGTAAACAAACAGCACCCACAGCGAGCCACGCCCCCTGCCCCCCGTGCCCCCTGCCCCGCGCAGTTTAGCGCACTTTTCTTGTAATTTTCTAGCTAAACACAAGTGCAGCTAGCCAAAAAAATGCCAAAGGAAATACAAGGCAAACAAATGAGCGAGAGACAACACAAAAATAAAAAGGACTTTTGACTTCTTCTTTACACGACGCCACAAGAAAGGACAACGCAAGTCCCAAAAAAAAAGGAGAAAAAAGAAGAAGAAAATGAGAAAAGACAACAACAAAATATGCAAAGGGATTTCGGCTGGCAAGGCAGCAAAAAATATTCCCCCTAGCTAGAAAAAATGAAGGGGAAAAATACTGTATAGAAAAGTTAAAATGAAACTTTGTACAGTTTGATTGGGTCAGGAGTGGACGGGGGGAGGGGAAGGAGTGAGGAGAGGAGGATGAAGTGTAAAGTGATATCATTAAAATATTGACATGACAATTTTAACGCCTACAAATTTGTTGACTTTCGTCTCGCTTCGCCATTGTGGTTAAGGCAGCCAGTGAAACGTTTACGAAAGTTACATGACGGAGTTATTTTTTGGCTGTCTTTGAACAGTTACTGAAGAAATCATAAGAAATGCCCTTGGCTATCTTTATATATAGATATACTCGTATATAGCCTGTGAAAGTAAAAAGCTGAACTGCGAAACGTTTAAGAAAGAGGCTGTAAAGGAGAATAGAGAAAACGTTTGATTACTTTTGCCAGCTGCCTCTGCAAGCCTCTTCGCTGTGCGCATTACTTACCTCTCTGTGCTTGCTTTCTCTCCCTCTCTCATTCTCTCTGTCTCTTTGAGTACAGAACTACAAAGCAGAACGTTTAAGAAGCAAGCAGCAAAGAAGAATAAGCAAGCAAAGCCTCATAAATTCTCTCAGCTGCCTCCGCTCAATGGTCGCTTTATTGTGCTTTCTTCTCTTTCTCTCCTCACTCCCAATCATCTTTATCTCTTCTTCTCGCTCTTCTTGTCTTTCTCGTTGCTTCGCTTCCACTCCATTTCGCTTCATGCTGCAGCTCCTCTCCCCTACGCAATTTCTTTAATGCAAAGCGAACTCAACCGCGTCTCCATTGTGCCCACATTGAATGATTGCTTATTGCCAGCATCAAATTCCCCCCCCTCCTTCCCTGCTTCCCTCCTTCACACAATCGCTCCCCCCCGTTAGAAGTCAGGTATCTTGTTCCCATTGCATGCAACTTGGCTGTGGCAAATTGTGTTGCATTTGGGTGGTTGCAGCCGAGCATCAATCATTATCATTTGCCATTAAGTGCAGCATCGTGCAGCGTCTTGCGTCGTGCCACACAGCATCTTGCTGCCATTGCTGTTGCCATTAGCAACCCCTAGGTGTCGCTGCAGCAGCAGCAGCAGCAGCAGCAGAACAATCGTAATACCCGCCCGGTTGCATTTCTTTTAATGTTTTATCACTTCACTTGGCAGCAGAGAGAAATCTTTCCGCCTTCCACCTTTCCTCCCATTTCCCTTTCTTACCTGCCTGTTTTTGTTGCTGCTTCTCTTTCCCACTGTCTCTTCTGCTTCTAGCCATTATTCGAAATCCATTAAATGCTATTTTTGCGGCGCCTTAACGATATCCCCCACCCCCTCCTAAGCACGACAAAAAATACCAAGTACCTCGCAGCATAGCTCATTAGTTTGATTACTGGCGCCCCCTGGCGACAGCAGCGTTGGCACACTCGCCACACACACGCACAAAAAGTGTCCACTCTGTGTGTGCTCCAGACAACGTCGCCAACCCAAGTCGGACAACCCATGCACAGCTGTGATAAATGCACTCGCCTGACAACTAAATCACTTACGTGTGCGCCCAAGATTCAGATTTATCTGTTACACATGTTCATAAATATGCGACAATATTTTGTGTGACGCCGACGCTTCGAAAAAAAACAGTGAGAGAGAGACAGAGAGAGAGAGAGTGAGAGAAGATAGGCAGACTTAACTGAACTGAAGTACAAGCTATATACGGTGGGAAATACATAGCTAAATGTGCTCGAGATGCTGTTCGATTTTGAATACCCTCAGCAAAGTCAGTTCTATGCTAGAACTTACTAACTAACTATATCAGTTATGTGGCGTATTCCCTAGAGTTGCTTGTGTTATCTTTCATTACTCGATAGAAGAAGCTGGTCAATACTGAATACCCTAAGATAATCGCCATGCAAACCAGACCATACTAACTGTTTCAGTTCTGTAAGGTCCCTTGCCATTATTCCTCATGTTAACTATGAACAACCAATGCGAACTTGCTGAAATTACAACAACTCTTTCAGTTCGTACTGCCCTCAAGTATTGCCTTAAAATAACTATTTGCAATTTTTGTGCCGAGTTTACTCATTTTATCCCACTGTCTTGTACAGCGCCAGGATAAGCAAGAGGAGCATAAGAAATGCAAATATTACAATATATGATCGACAGTTGTGCAAAAAATAATATGAAATGTTAAATGGAATTGCAACAGTTGTTTGTTGTTAGAGACTGTCTTCGGGCGTGCTCCCTCTCGCTGCCATTCCCCCCCCCCCTTCGCTCCCCCCTCACACTGCCCCTCTGCAGCTTTGTTTGTCTTGGCGCAACGCGTGTTTATTTTTTCGTAGAAGTGCAGTTCTTTTAGACAAAGTGGGAAGCGTGAGGTGTGTGTGTGAGTGTGTGCAACTCTGTAAAAATAGAAGCGGGCCAACCATGGGTTAAACATGCCAGCCAGCAACAGCAACAGCAACAACAACACCAATCATTATTTAAACAACGAACATGCCGCGAATTGCCAACAAATTAGCAGCAAAAAGAATGTACCCGAAAACCACTTCCGTTTCGATTTAATAGCATTTCTATAAGAAGTATATCTGCCCCTACTATATAATGCCTTATAAATCGAAAACAAAACAAAAAAACCACCGTGACACGTTCAGCTTCGCAGATTATCTCAGTTTGTTGTTGTTTTTATCACCCAACCAAACAAAAAACAAAAAGAAATAAGAACAAACCAAAAAAAAGAAAAAAAAAAAAAGAAAAGAAACAATAAAGAATACGAACACATATGGAACATGCTAGATATTGTTTAAAGTGCACACTGATAAAGAGATGGAGACTGACTTGCAATGCTCTTGGCGATAGTTCGTGTCTACTATCGTGCAAACTATCGTAACAACAATTACAGCTCAGCTTGAGGTTATTGCAAATTAATTTCTAAGGAATCCCGAGGATGATAAGAGTTTGAAAGTCTGCGAATCGGAAGTTATGTGAAATGGACTTCCTACAGTGCCAGCAATCAGTAACTCGAACTCTGCAAGGGCAGCAGCAAATACCTCAGATATGTATTGATGTGTGTGTGTGTGTTTGGTTTGTTGCCGAGCATTTTTATCGCGGGTTGTCAAACAAAAACAAAACAAAAATTATATAAAAAAAAATGTTTTTATATAAAAAAAATAGAATAACAAAAGAAAAAATTGTTTATCGAACACAGCATATTTATTTTGTGTGTGTGTTTGTGTGTGTGTGTGTTATAATAAGAAACAAAAAGAGTCTCAACTGAAAACCAGCACGGCAACAACATTACAAGAACAACCACAGAAAAAAACAGAATATTTTGTTTGTTTTGTCGCCGTCTAACCGAATTGAAAAAATAATTATTTTATTTTTTTTTCCCTCCGTTTTTTTTATGACTCTGCGGTTAGTTATTATTGTTGTTAATATTTATCCTAACACTTGTCGCTTGACAGTGGCTGCAGCAACAACAACAGGTCGTGCCATATGGCATATATAGTATTTTATTTGGAATAGATAGACTATCAGCTCATGGGAATTTCATGGGGTTTAATTGTGGGAATCGTTGAAAATATACAGAAGTGTGTCATTTCCGATTGATATGGTATATATCATATATGGGAACATGGCCAACATTCCTTATAAATACAATTCTAATTTCCCGTTTAAAGAATTCGCTGCAAATAAATGGGAAATAAATTCCCATTGCTAGTTCATCTGCAAGCCAATAACTGACAGATTTGATATGCTTCAGCATATGGCAAGTTCGTTGCACTGTCAATCACTCACACACTCTTACACACACATACACACACAGAAATTGTCCCGCATTTAGTCTGCTCAGTGACTTCGAGATGGACTTGGATTTGGCATCTCCCCTAGTTGACCAGCATAATTGGAGTGTGTGCTGGGGAACATGCTTATATAGATAGATAGATAGATCTGTCTGTGTCTGTGTCTGTGTCTGAGCAAACATAATCATAATATTTTTCATGCACAAATTCGATTTGTGCTTATCATCGCGTGATGCGTTGCGAAAGGAATCGAAATCGAAATTGAAATTGAAATCGAAATGGAAATGGAAACTAAGCTTGTTGGGGGCGAGAGCTATCAAAATTTATATGGCTCGAGTTGACGGATGCGTTTTTAACTAATTACAAATTAAGCACACGCACACAAACAGAGAGAGAGAGAGAGAGATAGACGTATAGAGAGGCCTGTCTAGACCCGCAGATCGAAAACTTAAATAGTTTTGCAATTTTCTGTTTCAAACTCTGACGCACTTGGGCAAAGAACCTCCACCTCCCCCTCCTCTGCGCCCTTAAGAACGTCATGGCTATTGATAGCAGTACAATACATAGATCATTATTATGATCGCTGGCAAACAGCAAACTGTATTATTCACTAGATTAACAGTTGTTTAACACGCGTCTATACTGTTTGCTTTGTTTGCGTCGTGTCGAGACAATTGCGAAGGGTTATTTTTATAAATTCAAATTCAAATTCAAATTTCTAAATTGAAATTCAAAACCAAGCGGAAAAGCCGTCCGTCTGCGAGGTCGAGCCAACACGAGTTGGCTAAAATTAATCGACAGCAACTGTGCAAACATGATCGATAAAGCCGGCGAGGCGAGGCGAGGCAAGAGTTGCCAACGACACTGATCTCTGGCCAGATAGTATTGTGTCTATTTGGGCATTGCTGCCACTTATCTGTCTAGCTCGGCTAATCGTCATCAATAATAATAATTTTATTAATTATACTACAGCAGAATAATACGAAAAACGAATAACGAAATTTGATTAGGCAGTGTCAAGGCAGATCAATTCGAACTCTCTCTCTCTCTCTCGCTCTCTTTTGTACTGATTTTCTATTAGATTTGTATTGAAATAATTTTAATTCATAATTCATAATCACCTCACATACACACACACACGCATAGACGACATATCAATTAATGTTAATTTGAAATTATATTTTTTGGTTGGGCTCTTTCGAATTATTGACGATTATTTAAATTTAGTATGATTTTTTTAAATCGAAGCAAAGATCGAGCATATTTCTGTGCAAGTGAATGTATTCACTTGTATACGAGCAAGTTGAGTGAGTCGATTCGAATGCAGCCGAAACGGGTAAGATGATCAACATGGGGAAGGTGCATAGGACTCAGCCTCTCTTGCTCAACATATTCGAACATTATTCATTATGAATTCGAATACAATTTTGTGGTTTCGTTTCTGTTGTTGATGTTGAGCTGCTGCTGCTGCTGTTGTTGTCGCGCAGCAACAATTGCAATTATTTAATTCAAATCAATCAGCAACAAATCGCACACACACACACCCACTCACTCACACACACACACACATACACAGCAAGAGACATTGAGCTTAGTTAGAACTGCCTGCAACGATTTAAGTTGCTGTCGTTATCTTTGCCGCTGTTGCCGTCGCTGCTGCTGCTGTCGACATCGCTGCTGCTGATTAAAGTGAAAAACAGTCATTATCATGCACAAGTACACACTCTTACACACACACACACACGCACACACAGAAACATACACTGATTGTCCACTGAGTTGTTGCTTCGTCGACCAATTGCGGATAAATTCAATTTATTTATCGCATATGGTTTCTGATCAGCCTACCTACCCCGCCTCCGCCTCCCTCTCTCCCCCCTTCTCTTGGCTCGTTGTGCATGAGTGCAGGCAGCAGTTGCATATTGCCATCTCGCTTGCTCGCACTCGTGTCTATTGTTCGCATTGACTGATTGTTGATTGTGCTGACAGCACTTTTATCTGTGTGTGTGTGTGTGTGTGTGTGTGTGTGTGTGTGTGTTTAGTGGCTGCTGTTCGCTGTTCGCGTATATATGGTAAATGGCGATTTTGATTTTTTTAAATTGATTATTTCCTTATTTTCGTGTACCAGTTGCTGCTGCTGCTGCTGCTGCTGCTGTTGTGTGTTGTTGCTGTTGTGTTATTGCTGGCATAGTTGTAGTTGTTGTTGTTGCTATTCTTGTCGCTGTATGTGCGCTAGTTTGCTTCGGTTTTTTTTTGTTTTGTTTCGATTTGATTGTTTGCTCTGTGTGTGATTTACATGCAATTTCAGTGCCGATTTGTGTCATTCGAAATTAGTTGCTGTCTTTGCTAAGCAGTGCGGGGGGTGCGTGCAGTGGCTCGTTGCACGCACTGTTGCAATTTTGCTTTCACTTTGGAGAAAGCTAAACACAATATAGAACTTCTTAACTCTTTAGTTTGCAAACAATCACTAATTCTCTTCTTTCCCTCTTTCATTCTCTTTCCCTCTCTTCTTCTGTCTTTTCTGCTATCTCTCTCTTTTTCTATCTCTGTCTCTCTTGCAGGTAAGCAACTCCTCCTGCCACGCGCTGACTAGCGTAAGTACTTACTAACTATCCTAGTCATACTGATGCATCAGATTCCTTATAACCCCCTTAACCTCCCCTTCTCGCTGCATGATGACAAACAAGTTGGCAACCCTGTGCAGCAATGTGCAGCAACTGCGCTGCTGCTTAAAAATCCATTTGGCACTTCATAAATTGCCCGCTGCCTGCTGCAGTTGCGTTTTGTCTAATTGGTGGCCATTAAATTTGTGGCAAGCTATGCGAGAGTGCCCTCACCCCCGCCTTTGGCCCCGCCCTCTCAGCCTGCTGGCCATGTTGCTGCTGCTGTCGACCAAATGGAGACGCCTGATTTATGGCTAACAAATAAGTTGGCAACTTTGCCATCAACTTGTCAAACAATTTTTTGCGCTGCGCTGCGCTGCTTGTGCGGGTGCTGGTCTTAAATAATTGCACAGCACTGTGGCAAAGCTTGTGAGCATCAATTTTAACGACAACTGTCAGTCGAACACACACACATACACACCCTCGCACACACACTCGCACATACACTTTACTTGCCTCGTAAATTTATCAATTTGTGCATCCTGTGCAAAAATTTGATTAGAGCGCAAGAGTTTGCTCAAGATTTACAAAGATTAACATGGCGAGACTGTACCTGAGCCTCCCCCACTCACACACAGCCCCCTCTTTGCAGGGTATGCTACAGTCGTGTCAGCAGTTGGTCAAGTCAAGTCAATTACAAGCACGAACGGAAATTCAACATTTCAATTAGGAGAAGGCAACAAGAAGAGGTAGAGAGAGGGGGAGAGGTAGGCAGAGAGAGAGGGAAAGAGTAGTAAGGAAGGAAGATGATGAAGCTGGAGACATGGTGCATGGTCAATAAATCAAATTGCATTTATTAATTAAGCATTAAATTGACAAATACCTCGCACTGTCTCTTCGACTCCGACTCCGACTCTGAATGTAGCAAATCATCAAATGGCAAAGCAGCAAACAGAAAGAAAGGGAGACAGGCAGTGCGAAGGGGAGGGGGTGTGGGGTAGATTAAACAATTAATAAGTGTTGCATTATGATTTATCTCTGTCTGTTGCTGCTGCAGCTGCAGCTGCTTGATTAGCTTGTCCGATTAGGTTAACTCTTTAGCTTTTTGTTGGGCGACACGTTCAATGCGACAATGATAAGGCACAAAGTGGCGTCATATATGATTAATGACAGTCGATAGGGGGCGCCACAACAAGGAAATGACCCACAAAACAAGTGAGAAAGAGAGTGAGAGAGGGGAGTGGAAGAGGGGGAGGGAAGAACACCTCCAGCAATTACATAGACAATTGATTTCTAATTAAAAGCCGACAAAAGAAAAACGACAATAAACTGAAATGGAAATGGAAATAGAAATGGGAGAATAATTATTGACGCCTTATGCATTTAAGCTGCGGCGCAGTCATCAAGTTCAGGCCGTAACCTACCCCCCCCCCTCCCCGGCCGGGGTACAATTAAAAAAGGCTAAGCGTTAACATCGTTCATTTTCGGCCACAGCCAAACTGCAATTGGGGCGTCTGCGATTTGCCAAGGCAAAGGGGCAAGGGGCAAGGGGGCGGGGGGGCCTGCTTGGCTTTAATTAGTTTGCTACGCTGTCGCTTCAATTTTGACGCAAGTAAATAAAAAAGAAGAAGTAGGTAGAGCACAAGAGCATCTTCGTTCACGTCCACGTCCCGTCGTCGTCGTCGTCATCTTCTTCATCATCCGCATCGTCAACGCAAATTACGCGTCGTCAAAATAATTGCCGTGGGTCGAGCAGCCAGTCAGCCGCAGTCCGTAGTCCCTTCCCCCACCCCCCCTTCCCTTGCCTTGTGCCACAGTGGCGAGCATAGCCCAGACTCAATTCGTGAATCAATTTCGTATAAGGCAACTCAATAATTTGCCAATGCCTTCCACTGTACTTGCGACGGGGGGCAATTAAAATAAGCTCGCCTTTTCCTATACAGAGACACATATTTTTTTCCTTTTGGCATTTCATGACAGCGCTGTTTTTTATGCATTTTACCCCTGGCTCTGCCCAGCAATTGGCATTACAATTTGCCGTTAATAGAAAATGAAATTGTCATCAAATGAAGATTGAGCTTAGCCGCAGACGCAGACGAGGCAGAGGCCTGCAGCAAATCCAATTAGAACTTGACGCTCAAATCAAATTAGAAGCACTGTCTCTTCCTCCCTCTCCTCCCTTTCTCTCCCTCCCTCTCTTTCCCTCTCTCTCTCCCTCTCTCCCCCTCCTCCCTCCCCTTTGTCGGCAAATCTTCACAGAGGCCGCTGCACAAATCAATAAAAAGCAAACGCAGAAACAGTTTCGATTCTGAATCAGTATCGAATCGTATTTACTCAAGATTCGTAAATGTTTGCCAATGCTTTGCAGCACAGAGGGGAGGTGCGGAAGTGCATGCCCAGTGTCTGCATGATGTGCCTCAAGTCGTGTGCTGTCCATTGTCGTAATATCGTATTGTCATTGCGCATACGTCACGTGTGACGCGTCTAAGTAGCTTTGTGTGTAGTCAGCTGCCCCTGCCCTCTCCCCCCTCATATAGCATTTTTTGTGCCAGTGTTGTCCGAAGAGGAAGGAAGTTGAAACCATTAGAAAATGCCCGGATCCGAGTCAGCACGGATGCGGATAACCAGCGACGGCGACGGCAACGACGTTGGGGGGCAATGGGCAATCCTGGGCAATGTTAAGGTGTTGTCGCATTTTGTGCTTTTTTCTATACTACCTCCCTCCTATCCCCTTTCCACTTGTTGGCCAACCGTCATATTCATATTTTTATATCTACCCAAAGCAAAATGAGAGAGAAACAGCACAAGAGTTGAGGCATCACGTGGTATATGATGCCTTACGAATGTTTGCTAGAGATGTTGATTGGCATTGCCCCCCCCACCCATGCCTTCACATCTCAGAAAGAGAGAGAGAGTGGCTGGATAGGTGCAGGAGGGGGAGGAAGGGGGCAGGGTGGTTGTCTGACTGCTGCCGCATATTGACGGCGATGGCGATGGCGATGCGGGCAAACCGACAAAAAAGACAACAAACATGAGAGCAAAGCGCGCTCTTCCCCCTCTTTTCTCTTCTTCTCCTCCCCCCTTCTGCTCTGCCCTCTCTGCTCTGCTGTGCTCATAAATTATTGTCTAGACTATGATTTTAACGTTTTTTGATTATGAAAGCCAAAAAACATGAAGAAGTCTCCCAGTCCCAGTCCAGTGCAGGAACGGACTCCAATTCGGTTATTGTATAGAGCAATATATAAAATAAAAATCGCTGGCATAACCTTTTTAGGTTTTGCCAATTCCCCTCTCTCCCTCCCTCTCTCCCCCTTTCTCTGCCTCTTTCTCTGTCTCTTTCTGCTGCTGTTCGCTTTTGTTTTTCGTTGTTGTATGCTGCGTGCAGATATCATATCAATAAGCAAAAGGATTAGACATGTGACTGCCCCTGGACCAGTTCTCCCCCCTCCCTGCACCCCCCCTCTTGACACAGTGCGCCCACTCAAGGGGTACATTTTGGGTCGACTTTGTAGTCGGCAGCATCATCGTCGTCGTCATCTCCGTCCTTGTGCTTATCGAGGGTAGTCGACAAAAAATAAAAAAAAAAAAAGAATCACATTTTGTTTTCGATCTTTTTTATTTTTTTTTTTTTCGTTTGTTGCTGTTATTATTTGTATGATATTGAGGCAGAAATATGAATAAAAGTCAAGCTCGCGATGGGGTTCACGAATTGGGCTCGGCATGGCCAGACAATTATTAAGCAAAAAGTTTAACGAATTAGAAACAAAATGGGCGACTGAGTGGACACTGAGGCTGAGGCTGAGGGAAAAGCTTTGATTAAAATGTACAACTTGCGAGCGGGGAGTGTGAGTGCAAGTGAGTAAGAGTGAGTGTGGGTGTGACTGAGTGTGAGTGTAGCTGAGTGTGTGTGAGTGTGCCAGTAAGTGTATGTGACTGTGTGACTGAGCGACTGTCTCCGCCACAGACATAAATATTAAACCAACCCGGCAACACTTCAATGAAACCGCTGCTCAAAACACCCAACCAACCATTAGACACCCACTCCCTCCCTCCCCTACTACTCTACCCCCGCCAACCCTTTTGAAGCCACCCACGCAGCACGCACAATATTCTAAACAATAAAATCGAAACATAAATCGAAAATTGTAAAATTCGAATAAGAAATTGCGGCGCGAAAAGGGTTTCGACACCGACAGCGACGCTAACTGCGACTGCGACGGCGACGTCGACTACGACTGCGACTGAGTGCCGTCTCGTTCTTGTCCTGAGCCTGGGAATTGTAAAGCTGTCAAATTTTAATTACAAAACTTTATAATCCAAAAAATACAACAACAGCAACAGCAGCAACAACAACGCGCAACAAGACAAGAAGACAAACGCGCTGTGCCTCAAGGGGGCGCCACGTCTTGCCACCTGCCTGCTGCCTCCTCCCTCCCTATCGATCCTTGCCTGTGCTGTGTGCCTGTGCCTTCCAAATCAATTCAATAACTGTACCGTTATGTGCGTGTGTGCGTAAACGAATGACTGTTTGACTGACTGACTGAGCCACTAAATGAATGACAGAGTGAATGACTGACTGACTGACTGACTGGCTGAATGGATGAATGGGTGAATGACTGACAAACTGTCTGCATTGCCCCACTGTGGGCAGGGGCAGGGCAGGGAGGGCAGGGGGGGCGGGGCCTCCATTGATGGGACGCAGTTGGAGTCGTTTCGTGCCCAAGTTCAGTTCGAAAATTGTGTTTGATTTATGCCTTTGAATGCTTGTAAATTGCCAAGGTGTGCCCCCTTCCACCTTCCACCTGCCCCATCGCCCTTCGACGTCCTTCCCTCTCCATGTCTCACTCCTTTGCTGTCCTTGTGCTGCAGCCTTGGGCAATTGACAAATGATGAAAAATGCAAAATTACCTGCCGCTTAGTCGCTTTAAGTCGCGCTGTGAATACAAACAAACAGAGTGAGTACACTCATGAATGAGGAGTAGACAAGCAGCAAGCATTACCTGTCCGATAATAGCAATACACTCGTGAATACACTCATGAATACACTCATGAATACACTCATAAATATATGGGTACACTCATGAATACACTCATGAATATATGAGTACACTCATGAATACACGCATGAATATATGAGTACACTCATGAATACACTCATGAATACACTCATGAATAATTTGCCTATGCACTCACAATAAGCATATCTTATGCAGTCGATAATACATGCATAAATGCACTCGTGAATACTCTCACGAATACATTCAATCATTCAACACACTCACGCACTAATTCATTCATTCAAACTAAACTCAGCTCAACTCATTCACGTTGTCGCATTGTTGCAAATTGCCAACTTGGGCATTGCCAGCTGCCAACAACACCAACAACAACAGCAACAACAACAACAACAACAACAACAGCAACAGCAACAACAGCAGCAGCAACAAAGGCAGCGGCGTCAAAGCTCTGGGGTGCACTTGGCAGACTTTAAGCCGCAGCAACTTGCAGCCCCCATTCGACTGTGATGCGACACTTGAAACAATCAAAAATCAATGACAAACGAACAAGAGCGAATACTGAGGGGGGCGAAAATACACCAAGAAGAAGATGAGGAGGCAGCAGAAGAAGAGGAAGACAAGGAAGAGGAGGAATAGAAAGATAAGGACATTGAGATGGCTGTCGCTGCCGTCGCTGCTCGCTGCTCTTTACTCATTTGTCTTTTGGCTTTTTGGAAATTAACAACACACGCCGCACCTCCCTCCCCCCTACACTCCCCACACCTTGGTCCTCTGCCCTCCCTCCCACGCTTCCAATCGAGAGCCCCTTTAGCTTGAATGCTTGAAAAGTAACCCCTTTTTTTGCTATCTAACTTCATCTCCAACTCGCAGCAGCTTCTCCAGCACAGCCTGCTGTCTCCCTTTGTATATATAGATATACAGATATATATATATATATATATATATGTGTGAGTGTGTGTGTGTGTATATTTTAAAATTTTTATGCCCGAATGAGTTTTAATTCCTTTGACGGTTGCTTTTGGCATTGGCAGCTGGCGTGCCTAAAAGGCTGCTACAAAAAATATATACTTAATCTATGCAAGTGTGTGCGTGTGTGTGTGTGTTTGTGTGAGTGCTGTCTCTTCTTCTCTGTCTTTGATTGCTTATTGTTAATTTGTATTTGTGTATTGGTCTCATGTGTGTGAGTGTGTGTGTGTGTGTGTGTGAGTCTGAGATGTTTTTGCTGCTGTTGCTGCCGCTGATTAAACCCTTTTTTTTACCCTGGCCCATATGAATGAATGTGGCAATCACACACTCATACACACACACGCACACACACACATTGAGGCATCTTAATTCCTTTTGGCGTTTTATGCATCGACCCAAGCAATTCGCCCACCTGCTGCCAACGTCAACGTCTTTTGCCTTCGAGTGTTTATTATTATTCTTGTTGTTTCTGCTGTTGCTGCTGTCTTGTGTGTCTGTGTGTGTGTGTGTATTGACTGCTTTGTCAATTGTTTGGGGGCTTCTGCCTGCCTGTCAACCCTCCCAACAATCTCCCACTCCTCTCGCCCTTTCACCCCTTCCCCCGTTGCCTTGTATCCTCGCTGGCTGCTTGGCAATTTTGTTAATTACAAATCGTTTGCTTTTGGCTCTATGCTAATGTCTCTGCCTGGGGCAACCCCAACTTCTCAGCAATTCTCCTGCCAATGTCCCGCATGACTACCATGTGTGTGTCTCTCTCTCTCTCTCTCTCTCTCTGTGTGTGTGTGTGTCTATTTTTGCATAACTTACGCAACTTTTTTACAATTCTGACAGCTATGCTACGCCCCCGGCCCACTGTCCCGCTAGAAACACAAGGGTTGTTGTTCTATTATGTTTCATATTGTACACACACACATACATATATAGCGTATATGTATGTGTATGCACGTATGTGTGCCGTACGATTTATAGACTATCAACCAAATATTGCCGACTGCTTTGCATACTGCACGCACTTTAGCTGCTTCTTCTTCTTCTTCTTCTTGTGCTGGCAACAAACCGACGCCAATTAACAGCTGGCCACACACACACACACACACACCCACCCACTCGCACACCCACATCTGTAGCTCAGACTGTCAGTCAATGTCCAAAATATTCCCCCACACGCCCCACACTCTAAAAAACATTCTCAACTATCCGCATTGTTGGAAAAATGTAAATTTTCATAATTTTCTAGTCAATACTTTGTGCATGAAATCTTCTGCCACCCCTCGCATAGTTTCTGTCTGATTGTCAGTTAGAAAGAGGGCAGAGGGGGGGAGGCAGAACCACAAGGCATCCAACGAATCGGACAGCCGGCAAAAGTTTTTGGCTTGAAAAAGGGTTGCAAATGATTTTTGAGTTGTGTCGAAAATCCCAAAAAGTTGATTTATCGTTTTAATAATTCTTCAAACGGAGCAGCAGCCCTAGGCAGGGCAGGGGAGGTGGGGAAAGGGGGGGAGCGACTGTGACTTAATGAAATCGAAATGACAAAAATGTGTGTGTGTGTGTGCGTACCAAAAATGCACTCCAAACCAATAATATTTACCTAAGTAATGCGCAACGTTGCCGCACTTCAGTCTCGCGATGTTGCCAAATTTCAAATTGAAGAAGCTTTCGTTGCTTTTTTGTTTCTTACGATACTGACAGTAGATTATTAACGAAGTCGTGCGTGTATGCGTGTGTGTGTGCGTATGTGTCGTGCGTGAGTGACTAAGACAGACACACACACAAACACACACTCGCACACTCGCACACTCGCACAACCCTTGGCATAGCCATACACTTGCGCCGCATGCTAATTGCGTTTATTTAACAAAACAAATTTTTTACATTTTACACAGGAGAAAGATAGGGGGCGGGGTGGAGAGAGGTGGGAGGAAGGGGTACACTGACTCAATTGAGTTGGCAATTAGAGGGCTGCCAGAAGGGATTTTTGGAGGGTATACAACATTTTTATGCAATTAATTTGAGTCGTCGTCGCTGGCGTCTTGTCATGTCCTCGTCCTCGTCGTCGTCGTCGTTGTCGATGTTCCCGTTTGTCATTGAGGGTTGGTGGTTACTCCAAGAAGTTGTGCGTCCTCTCTCACATGTCTTGTATGCTAATGAAAAATCGAACACGCAACCCCCCTTCCTTCCTACTCTCGTCTCTGGGTTGGGCCCCTGCCTTTTGATTGATAATGAAATTAAGCGAGTTCGTTGAGTCTGCTTAGCATTTCTTGGCATGACATGTGCCCGTTCAAGAAGTTGGCAGAAGTAGACACATGTTTTTTTATATTTATGTTTATGCCTTTTTAATGCCAATTATGTGTGTGCAGGTGTGTGTGTGTGTGCCCCATTGTTTATGGCCAATAATCATAATCTGCCTAGTTGCCTATTTACGCATATTGATAAAATACCAAACAACTTTTGCCAATCAACTGCGCGTGTGTTTACACATACTCCCCCCTCCCCCCTTCCCCCTCCTCCGTCCTTCCTGCCCCATTCTCCAGCTTGCTCCTGCCACAAACATATTAAACGTGCCGCACAAATAACGCAATGACACGCAAATTACCAATTGGCATTATGCTGATTAGGATATTGTGTTCCATTGCCGTTTTGTTCCACTACAGTTTGCGGGTACAGTTGAATCAAAAAGTTGCTTTGCTTTAATGTTGTTGTTGTTGCTGCCTTTTGGGCAAATGCGTCAATTAAAAACCGCGCCATTAAATTAATTTTAATCACATAATAAGAAATGCACACACACACACAGGCACATACATGCACACACACACGAGCCACCTGGCAGTCATTAAAAAATTTCGTTGCATACCGCACGGCGCAAAACTTTATCTTGTCAACTTTGTTGCGCTGCCACACACTCGCACACACACGCACTCGCACACACACACGTCTGCTGCGCTGCTGTCGTTGACGCACTTAAGAAAAATTCCCTTGTCAAATTTGCCAATTATCATATTTTCATCAAACAAACAAAGTTCCCGAAACTCAAACGTTCGCTGCCGGCGCTTTACCTACCGCCTCCCCCCCCCTCTGCTCTCTTTCCCTTCTCCCCCTTTGGTTTCCCCCGTCTGCTGCCAATTTCAATATGCATCCCTTTTGCACTGCTGCTTGCTCTACCTGTTCCACCAACGCTCCCAACCTGTGTTCACCTGTGGCAGCTTCACTTGCGTCGTCTCCAGCAATCAGCGTCGACGACGCGTCGTCGCTTGACGTGTTTCTCCTACCTCTCCACCCCCCTCTCTGTTCCTTCTTCCGCTGCCTCCGCTTCCTCGCCCGCCGTTGTTAATTTTATTAAAAATTATTTTATAACTCTCGAACTTTTGCACACACGCGACGCGCAACGCGACGCAGCGCGACTTACCTCTTTGTGTGCGCACCGCTCCCTCCCACCTCCCTCCCATCATGCTGGCCCCTCTCTTGTGCTGTCATCACTTGTGCCTTGTTGTTGTTGTTTAAATATTGATGTGCGCAATTACAACAAAAAAAAATACCAGACAATAATCAGAAAGTTTGCAGAAGTTGCCGGCGCAGAAATTGAAGTTCATCAACTGCAGCAAATATGAAAAAGTACGAAGGGAATTTAAGAGATTCCCTTGACATGCTTCAAATAGCGAAAAATAGCAGAGCAATACTCTTATATTATATACTGTATGTATAGATAGTTGAAGCTCCTTTCCCTTTCCCAATCACATTAAATATTGTATCTCTCTCTGATCTTGAGCAACTTCAACTAATCGCACACACACACAACAATTCTTCTACTATTACAGATTAAAGCACTGCTGGATGAGCTGCAACGCCTGCGCGCATTGGAGCAGACTCACCTGGTACAAATCCATCAGCTCGAGGAGCATCTGGAGGTGAAGCGTCAGCACATAATGCGACTGGAGGCGCGTCTTGATAAGCAACAGATCAATGAGGCGCTCGCCGAGGCCACGGCGCTGGCTGCCGCCAACAATAACAACAACAGCAGTGCAAACAACAACAGCAGCAACACTGCGAGCAGCAACAACAACAGCAGCAGCAGTGCAAACGAAAGCAATCTGCAGCAGCAGCAACAGCAGCAGCAGCAGCAGGAGGTGGATGAAGACGATGAGGACAACGAGCTCGATCGCAGTGAGCTGCGTGGCGTAGATGATGATGAGGATATGGAAGCTCAGTCAACTCAGCACAACAATCGGCATGTGCTGAACAACGATGAGGAGCAGGAGGATGAGGAGTTGGAGGCCGATGGTGATGATGCCGATATGTCCAGTGTCGGCGCGACAGCAGAGAGCAGCAACGAGCTAAAAATCAAAAAGGAGCAACAGTAAGTGTCCACTTGGTCTTTGTCTTGTGCCACATTCTAATCGTGTTCCATTCCATTCCATTACGTTTCGTTTCTTTGCACAGCAGTCCACTGGACCTAAATGTGCTCAGTCCACAGTCGGCCATCGCTGCCGCCGCCGCAGCCGCGGCAGCAGCTGCCTGCGCCAACGATCCCAACAAATTCCAAGCTCTGCTCCTGGAGCGGACCAAAGCTCTGGCCGCGGAGGCGCTCAAGAATGGCGCCAGCGATGCAGCCAGCGAAGGTGAGTTCCCTCCCACTCTCTCACTGTCTCTCTGTCAATCTTTTTCTTTTTCGTTTTCCATTATATTTCTGTTGTTGTTGTTGTCAGTTAGTGGCAATCACTTCCGGTTCACATCGTTTCGTTTCATTTCGTTTTCTTGCACTTCTGATAATGTTAACGGCTTATCAATTCTTCGGACGCATGCTTTGATTTATTCCGCCACCGGCTGCGCCACATTTATGGCCTCTTCTGCTTCTTCTACTTCTTTCTCTGTCCGTCCGTCCGTCTGTCCTCTGTTTGTCCGTACGTCCGTCTGTGCTTCCGTCCGTCCGTTGCAGTCCGTCCGAGTTGAGTGCGGCGCCAATTTTTATGGCCTGTCAACAAACGCGTGTCTGTTTCTCGGCGCTCTACTCACCACCTCTTCATTCCCTTCCTGTTCCCCTTCTGTTCCTGAATTCCATTCCGTTCCGCTGCGTCGTCACCTTCTCGTTTTCTTTTACGATATTTGCATCAATAATTCTGCGTAGCTTGTCTTTGTTATCGATGTTATTCCACTTCTTCTTCCTCCTCCTCCTCCTGCTCTCTTCTTGCTCTTCTTGTTGTTGCCATGGCGTTGCTCATTCTCATTCTCCTTCTCGTTGTTGTTGCTGTTATTGTTTCTCTTCTTCTTTTGATTTGCTCTGCATGTTTATCGATCAACAAACAAAGCCAAACACACGACAGTCGACAATCATCAATATGAATTATTTCATTATTACACGTTAATGCGCTCTCTCTCTCTCTATCTCTCTCTGTGTGTATGTATATCTATTTCTATCTCACTCTCTGTCTCTATATGAGTGAACACATACACACACAGACACACGCATACTCTTACAGTTTCTTTGTTGTTTTGTTGTTCGAATTGGCAAAAAAAAAAAAAAAAAAAAAGTTGGCAACAAATTGAAAAAGTTCGAAAAAATGAACAAATTTTGATTAATTTTTGGCGTTTTGTTCCATGGATGTTGTTGAAATACAAAAATACTAAATACCAATACCAAATATCAAATATATAAAAAACACCAAAAAAATACCAAAAAAAATACCAAAAAAAAATACCAGTTATCTTATGATAAATAGCAACAACAAAAGGCACAACTTTTTTGTTGTTTCTCGCAGAAATGCCGCAACAACAACAACTACAGGCAGCAGACGCCGCCGCCAACATCACAGCAGCAGCAACAACAGCCGCCGCAGCAAAGTCAACAGCAGATCATCACAAAGATGATGATGATGAAGAAGAAGAAGTAGCAGAAGAAGATTTGACAACAGCCACCACTAGAAACGCAACAGAAACATGTGAAAATGAAACATTGATCGAGCCAAAAGTTGAAATTGTCGATGCCGACGACGACGATGTTGCCGATGTTGCTGAGCAGCAGCAGACGCTGGAAGAGCAGCTAGTAAACAGCTACTGGAGGCGTGGCTTCGAAACGAGCACTGCAGCAACAGCAGCAGCAACAGCAACAGCTGCAACAGCAGCAGCAACTGTTAGCAGCAACAAAACGCCAACAATTTATCAAAATGCCAACGCGGTGCAGCAGCAGCAGCAGCAGCAACTGTTGCCGCCGCCGCCACCGCCGCCCCCAGCAGCACAGCCGCAACAACAGCAGCACTTTGCCACGCAACAACAACAACAACAGCAACAGCAACAACACTATCAGCAACAGCAGCATGGACCCTCGTCCACTGCCCTGCTCAGTCAATTGGTTAACTCAACTTTCTCACATACAAATCACTCCTCTTGTTCCAATTCCAAATCGACTCGCCTAGATGCCGGACCAGGACAACATCTGCAACACCTGCAACACCATCACCAGCAGCAGCACCCACTGCAGCAGCAGCAGCAGCAACATTCACTGCAACAGCAGTCGTCGCACCACCACAACAGCAGCAACAGCAGCAGCAGCAGCAGCAGTGGTGTTGGCGGCTCTGCTGCAGATGCACTGAATCATCATCATCAACAGCATGCTGCACATGCTGCACATGCTGGCCACACACAGCTGCTGCATGCCGCACACCATCTGCATCATGGCGGTGGCGGCGGCGGCGGCGGCGGCGACTCCAACTCGTCCAGCGCCACCAGCACACCCAACAGCACCGCCCAGCTGGCAGCAAGCATTGCCAGCACACTGAACGGCAACAAGTCGCTGCTACAGCAGGCGGCAGCTGCGGCCAATGTGGCTGCCGCTGCTGTTGCAGTTGTTGCCGAGTCGGACAACAACAACAGTCTGACACCGAATGCAAATGCCGCCGCCGTGATGGCTGCACATGCACAGCATGCGGCCGCCGCTGCCCTGGGTGCGCCCAGTTTCTTGCCCAATTTACCCAATCTGCCCAGTTTGCCAGCATTCCAATTTGCAGCAGCCGCTGCAGCTGGACAGGATCCGCGTGCCCATTTCCGTTTCGCCGATGCAGAGCTGCAACTGCAGCCTGGCGTATCGATGGCCGGTCGCTTGGGTGAATCACTGATACCCAAGGGTGATCCCATGGAGGCCAAACTGCAGGAGATGCTGCGCTACAATATGGATAAATATGCCAATCAGGCACTGGACACGCTGCACATCTCACGTCGTGTGCGGGAACTGCTCTCGGTGCACAACATTGGCCAGCGATTGTTTGCCAAATACATACTCGGCCTATCGCAGGGCACCGTCTCGGAGCTGCTCAGCAAACCGAAGCCCTGGGACAAGCTGACGGAGAAGGGACGCGACAGCTACCGCAAGATGCACGCCTGGGCCTGTGATGATAATGCGGTCATGCTGCTCAAATCGCTTATACCCAAGAAAGGTGAGTGGATAGTTTACGCTCTAATTAGTTTTAATTAACTGACACACGCCACACCCACACCCCCCTTTGGGTTTATCTGTTATAATGCAGGCAAAAACTGGACGGGATTAGCTTGTAAGTTGAGGGAATTAGCCGTGTCGCCTTTTGTCCGAGGCACTGAACACTGAATTTGTATTCCATTTGCATTAGTGAATAACTTGCGACACTTTTATTCGTGTTTCAGTTCCATTACGTTTCGTTTTCATTCAGTTTTAGAGCACCAAAAATCTATAGAATATTGTAAATGGGAGGGATAACCTATTGAATTGAAATGTCGTATTGTATTCCATAGTGCAAGCAGTGCTAAGCATTCCATTTTCGGTCATCCACAACTTGAAACACTTTATTTGTGTTCCACTTCCATTATGACAAAAGCGTGTATTTCGTTTCATTCCTATTCTGTTTTAGGGAACAACAAAAAGACAATAGAAAATGATACAATATGAATTCAAATTATAAGTTGTATTCCATAGTGTCAGCAGTCCTAAGTATTCCATTAAATGTTCCATATGCAGTATTGAACTACTTGAAACACTCAATTCGTGTTCCATTTCCATTATGCCAAAATCGTGCATTACATTTCATTTCATCTGTTCCATAGATCAATTCTGTTCCATAGATCAATTCGCATATAATTTCAATTTATATTTCGTATTATATTCCATAGAGAGAACACAGTTCTAATTATTTAATTTTCTTTTGTATTTCGTTTCATTCCCATTCACTTTAAACGCATAAGAATGCAATAGATTAGTATTTAATTTTAGTATTTAATTTTAGTGTTCCATTCCATAGTGTCTCGGTCGCTGCACTTATAACTCAGAATTCAAACAGTTTTTTCTTGTGCCTCAAACGGATTCTTTATTCTTCTGCTTGCTGTTTGTACTTCTTCTTCATTTTCTCCCATTTTGTTGTCGCGTTGTTTTGTTGCTGTTCTTTTGTTGTTGTTGCTCTTGTTGTTGCTGTTGTTGTTGTTGTCGATGTGCCACGTTATTCATTTCATTCGCTTTGGCGTGCGGCCAAAACATTCAAATGTGAAATTTTAATTATTTTTGATTTTTGCGTATAATCAACGTGCCAACAGTCAACAAGCGACAAGCGACAATAATAACAACAACAACAGCAGAACTACAGCAGCAGCAATAACAACAGCAGCAGCAGCAACAACAACAGCAACAACATTGCTGCGGCGACAACTGGATGCATTTCGTGCGTCCATTTCGCCTGTCACCATAAATTTTGGCAAATTCGCACATGAGGCGCAAAATTGTTGTACAAACTTAGCGGGGAAGGGGAGGGGGAGGTGGAGAGGAGAGAGGAGAGAAGGGAGAGGAGAGAGGAGTGGGTGGCAACAAAATGGAATGGAATGCGTGTCGAGATCGAAATCGCAATCGAAATCGAGTTGCAGATCGAGCGATAACTTAGAAACTTTGATTTCTGCTTCCAATCTCTCTCTCTCTCTCTCTCTCTCTCTCTCTCCCTGTCGCTCTCCCTCCCTCCTTGGCTTGTTTGTTTTATTGTTGTCTTGGTTAAATTTTATTGATTAGTCATCAATTCAACGCGGGGTACAAGGCGGGAACAAGGCAACATTTGCAACTATGCGGGGCAGACAAATATGTCAATGCGAAAGTATTTTTAAAGTACAAGCACAGACACGCACGCCCCCCTGCTGCCCCCTCTCACGTTGTGCAGCCCCTTCAAAGTTAATCAAAGTTTGCTGCGCTGTGTGCCCATGGTACATGTGTGTGTGTGCGTGTGTGTGTGCGAGTGTGTCTAAGTGCATGCAAATGTTGACAATTAATTTATGACGATTACTCATGGCAGCTAAACTAACTGTTTGCATGTGCGTGTGTGTGTGTGTGTGTGTGTGTGTGTGGGCAACGCAGGCACTGCAATTTTTATTCGATCGGATTGCCCCGTTGCCCCCCTGACAAGAAGTGCAGCTAATTATAAGCAAATAGGCGCCTGTAAGTATGCCACATTAATGGCAAATGCAGAACTATCGCAAGCCTATTGCGTGACTATCGCAGGAAAGAGTTTGTAGCTCGTTTGTGCAGCGCATCGATGATTTTTGAATTGTAATTGTTGTAGGGCAGAGGGAAGAGGGAAGGAAGGGCGTACAGGCAACAAGCTGTCAGCAGAGGCAAAAAAGGAGTTAGCAAGGGTGGGAGGGGTAGGGAGCTGACGCGACGACTGCCGTGACAATTGGTCTGTGAAAGGCTTGAAACAAAATGTATAAAAAAATACAACAACGCAATGTGAAGTAGAATTAAATGTAAACAACAACGTGAACACAGGCAACGGCAACAACAACAGCAACAACACGTGCAACAACAACAACAGCTAGAACAGCAACAGCAACAATGCAATGCAACTGCTGCCTTCAACGAGGCATGCAAAACGTTGACGTGCCGCGCCGTTTGAAGTCGCGTCTTTGTGGTGGACAAAGTGCGGTGGCAGCTCAGCAGAGGGAAGAGAGACGGGGGGGCCAGCAGGCTAGAGTGGAGGTGGCAGTGGAAGTGGTGCAGCATTGTGGCGGAGGTGCGCCGAAGGGCTGCACACACACACACAGCGTACACTGTACAGCGCAGTTTAGGTGCGCGCTAGCAAAACTTTTCGCGTTTTTTCGTTTGTTTTGCTGTTAATTTTCCACGTTTTATTTGCTTCCCTTGTTGCTGTTGTTGTTGTTGTTTTTTTTTACATTTTTTGCGCTGTTTTGTTGAACATTTAACGACAATTGTTGCATATTAAACGGCGCACGGGCAAAGCGAGTGGAAAATTTTTCAAGTAGTTTTGTTTTTTTTTTTTTTTTTTGTTTTTTTTTTTAAGAAAAGTTGATGAAATTTTTGAACAGGCATTGGTTAAAGAACTTCTAATGTCGAATAATAAGAAATGATAAGGAGAAACTAAAGCGTAATGTGCGATAAATTAAAGAAAAATCGATAATTAGAAGCGATAAATATTTTACATTTATTTTTTACTCTGGTGCATTTTATGCATTATTCGTTGCACTGCAACCACTGTGCCAGCCAACACTGCATGTTGACAATACTTTGCTAAGTCTAAGTAGGGGGAGGGGGAGGAGGAGGGGAGTGAATGAAAGGGGGTGGAGTGTCCAGTCGCAAGTTGTGCGAGTCCGTTTCGAGAGCTCAATTCAAACTGTGTTTAGCATGGCAAAGCAGCAGTGAACAAAATTACCAGAGCAGAGAAACAAAACAACGAAAACGTAACGAAATAAAAAACACACCAAGAGAGACGACAACGAAGGCGACGACAACGGCGACGACGTCATTGTAGCCCCGTCAGACGGCGACGCGTCGTATACGTAATGCTGGCAAATATTTGCGCTGCCAACTCGTTGTGGCAGCTAATAATACTAGCATATTAACACATAATTCTAGCAGCGATGCTTGTCTATTTGTTTTAGTCACTCGCTGTCGCTCTGTCGCTGTCGCAGTGCAGTCGACGTCAGCGTCGGCAGCGTCAGGCGAAAAGTGCGTGGCCCGAAATAGAAAAGCACGCGGCAAAGAAAACAAAAGAAAAGCATTTTACTTGAGAGACAGAGACAGCGACAGAGAGGTGTAATAGATTGAGAAGGAGTGAGAGAAGGACAGGAAGAGTGTGGTGGGAGGGGGGTACAAGACAAAAGCATTCCAAATGCCAAGCAACAAAGGAGGCAGAGGCAGAAGAGGCGAAACGGACCCGAAGACAGACGACAAACGCTGCTTGGCACTTTTATTTGCCGCCGCCGCCGTTTCACAAATTATTTGTCAGCGGCCATAAAGCGAAATATGTGCCCCACACACACACACACTAGCACACTGGTACACACGCACACGGTGGCTGACTAAGTGGCCAACGGGGCGTATCAATTCCTGCGTGTTTTGGCCTCATATTGAAGAACATACTTCGTTTGTTTTTCTCTCTCACTCTATACTTTCCTTTGATTGTATTTCATTTTATTTGATTTTATGAAAATTGCTTTATTCATTAAGGCCATGCCAGGTAGAGGGGGGTAGGCGGGTAGGGCGGTTTACGGCATGGGCGTGGCTGTTGCGTGGGCCAAGGCGGCGGCATAATAAACATAAATCAGGCTAAAGCACATTCAACAATTTTTATAAATGCGATTAAATTCGAAAATATATTTGAATATTCAAATACAGCTAGATGTGCATGTGTGTGTATGAGTGTGTGTGCATGTGTGTGTGTGTGTGTGTGTGTATCGGAGCTGACTCACTCAGCATAATAGCGAAATTCATTTACATATTCAAGCTGGACTTTGCCTTCATAATATTATATATAAATCGATGCCTGTCTGTCCCACTGTCTGGCTTAGCTGACATGCCACGCCTCTTCGGCCTCACCTCACCTCCCCCCCGCCTCCCTTCAGGTGGATGAAAACTTTGTCTTTCAATTTAAGCGCAAAATGTTTGCACATGTCTTGTGCCCGCTCGTGTTGGAACTTTTATATCATGACATGACCTCAGCCCTTCTTCCCGCTCAACCCTGCCCCTCCTCCCCTTGCCACGCCCATGGCCGTGCTAATTACTTTGTAATGAACTTTGACATCAGCGCAAAAAAAAAGAAAAAAAACCAACGCAAATTAACTGCAGTTTTTCTTGTCATAATTGCAAGACAAACAAAAATTGGCTAAAAAAAAAATATTCCAGGCCCCGAGTGAGGGTGAGCCGTTCCCGCGCCCCAGCTCTGCCCAATTTCAACTGCAATTGCAAATTGCCCGTTTGATGTTGCCTATGATACTTAAGTTTGCCCCCTCCCTCTCCTTTGCACTTCATTTGCCACGCTACGTTTGCCCTCAGCTCAACTGAGAAGAAAACGTCAGGCACGCCTCCACGCGGGTGTCTCTGTGCGCGCTTAGCCTGCGTTTTTAATTGACACTTACTGCTAATACACACAAAACCTTCTTGCAAAAATACCCTGTACTCCCCTACCCCCACACACACACTCCACTTCCCTGCGCTGCCTCCTTCTTCTCGACAACTGACTGGCATTTTAATTAGAAAATTTTTCTTGCAATTAATGCAAATTGCGTGCGTGTGCCAATTTCAATGCGCCGTTCAATTGTGCCCCATGCCCCCACACTCTGTGGCAACTGCTCTGCTCTGTTCTCCCTTTGACCTCAGCCCAGAGTAAACCCTTTTTTTTTTTGTGCAGAACATGAAGTATGATTACATATTTGTGTGCTGGCAAATATTTATTGTATTAGGAAAAATGCCACAGGAAAAACCCAACAAAAAGCATAAAGACAAAGAGGATTTACAGTGAGGGGGTAGGGGGCGTGGCACTCAGTGTGTCTGGCGAGCATTTTCGTCTGATTTGTTAGGAAAAAGGCAAATATTCATCAAGCAAATTGTGTGGCGCAGGTGGTGTGTGTGTCCGTGTGTGTGTGTGTGTCTGTGTGTAGCTAGACATGTATATGATATGATATCCATATTTTTATAACAAGCAGCGGAAGCCCGAAATCCAAATCCTTTTGAATGACAATTTGGTCAACATGTTCCTCTCTAATAAATTACAAACAACGCACACACACACACACACACACAGTCCCATACACACACACTCAGCTGACAATAAATGAAAAGCGCAGACAAAAAAGTGGCAACAGTTTCTCTTTTTTTTTCGTCCAATGGTTACACGAAAAAAGAAAAACAACAAAAAAGATATATATATCCATATTTATATATGCATATTTTCGGAGTGGGAAGGGGGGAGATGATGTTGTGGGATGAGGTAGATGGGAGTAAGGGGGTATTGTGTTATTTAAAAGTCGCGCCTGCAAATCTCTCGCCTCGCTGAGCAGGTGTAAAAGACCGTCACGTGCTCTTTAAGCTGCTTGGCTGCTTAAAGTGCGATATATCTATCGATAATGGGTAAGCGATTAACGATATACTCACGAGGAGTGATAAAAACCTTATTCCCATTGCAATTATTTGCTCTGTAAACTCTTTGACTGCTTGGCGAGTCATTAAAGTGCGATATATCTATCGATAATTGACAATCGATTGACGATATACTCACAATAAGTGAAGCAAACCTTCTTCCCATTTCAATATTTGCTCTGTAAATTTTTTTGACTGCTTGGCGAGTCATTGAAGTGCGATATATCTATCGATAATTGGTAATCGATTGATGCTGCTACACAACTTAACTGTCGATACACTAACAACAATGGCCAATCGTACATTTCCCCCTTTGCACCTAGTATAGTGCGATAAATCGATCGATAGGCACTAATCGATTGGCCCAGTTATCAAACTAGAGCCGCCTCTTTACTCGAAAAGTTCCCAACTGGATTTATATTTAAACCTTTTTTTCATTTCTGGCTCTGGCCAGCTTTAAATCTGGCGATGCTGCCAGCTTATTGATCGCTTTGAGGTTATGTTTGTGTGACAGTCCTGGCCAGTACATTGCCCTGCCCTGTCCTGCTCTGTGCCTACCCTTCCCATCCGCTCTTGCTGGCAGTGCCATTTCGCAGTTCCACTTTCGCCATCGTCTCCGGCTAAAGAGCGCTTAAGCTGTCTGTGTCTGCCTCTGTGTGGCCGCCTGGCGTGGGGTCAGCCAGGTGTCATCAATGTCATCTTCGACTTTATAACACAAAAACACTTTGTAATCCCCAAATGAAGCGACGACGACGAGCTAAACTACACAGCACAACAAAAAAAAACGAAAGAAATAGCAGAAAAAACTCGAAAAAAAATTAGTATAAAAAAATCGAAGAGAAAAAAAACTGTAAAATCCAAATAGCTTGGGCCACACACACAGGATGTGGCACGTGGCAGCAGCAGCAGCAGGAGAGCTGAGGCAGCAGCAGCAGCAAACGTGTCGTCGTCACAACGATATCTATTGTAGTTGTGCTGCCCTTTTATCGCCTCTTGTCCATCGCTGAATCGCCTCCATCGTCGTCGTCATCTGTCTCTTTTTATTGTATTTCGATGGCAAATCTCTGACTGTCGCTTCAATTGGCAATGGGGCGGCGACCAAACATTTGTCATTCATGTGTTGATTTCCGTTTCCTGTGTATCCCTCTACCACCCCTCTCCCTACCCCTCTCGCCCCGTACAAGTGTTGGCTCCTTGGGGGCATCGATTATGTTTGGGGGCAATTGTAAAGCGATTTTCAGTTATTTCGTTGCGCTGCCACGCCCACTCCACTGATTGATGCTTGCGACAAACATGCCGCAGCATACAAAAGACTAGTGGGCGGCAGCGGTTTGGGAGTGGGGCGTGGTCGTTCATCGTCCACTTGTGCGATTATTTTACAATTTAGCAGTCGATTTTTTGGCATCGTTTTTCGATTGCTTTCTTTTTGTTGCTTTTGACATTTAACGAGTAGAACCAGAGCAACAACAACAACAAGAACAACAACAAGTCGCTCCATTTCAATTGAATTTTGTGCAGAGTTTGTTTTTTTTTTCGCTGTGCAATTGCAATTGAATTCGCATTCACATTCGTATTCACATTCATTTATTCATTTCGACTCGTTTGGCCTGCGTTGGTTGCTTTGTTGAGCAATGTGTGTGTGTGTGTGTGTGGCGTAACTTCATCGAGTGTTGGTAGCCCCATCTACTAACTCCCCCCCCCCCCTTGACCACCTTTTCGGCGCTGTGGCGCGTGCCAAATTAGCGGGTCGCGTCGCGCTTTCATTGAACTATTTCGCCCCCACGCGCAGCTGAACCTGCACCTGCCACACCCCCTGGCACGCCCCCTGCCCCCCTTTGCATGGCTGTGGATGTTGTTTACGCTTCGCTTTGTTGTTGGCTAAAATCAAATGGAGTTATAAGTTAACCCAGTGGGGGCTAGGTGGGCGTAGCACTCGTAATGAAATCGAAAAAAAAAAAAATACAAAAAAATAAAAAATAAAACAAATTGGAATTTAATAAAATCACAAATTATTGCATGAATAAATGCGAGTGCAAGAGTGAGTGTAAGAGTGAGTGGCGCGAGTGAGTGTATGAGATGCTCTGCATTCACATTGCTCACCCCGCCTTTCTCACAGTGTAGTCTGCGCTTTTGCGCTGAAATCAAAAGTGAAGCCGAGTCGCTTTTCAAATGCGCTGCTCGCCGCTTTATGGCCACAAAATTGCGCTGGCTTTTTGAACGCTTTATGGCTTAATTGGCCAGGACCGTATCACGACCCTTCCCCTTCTACCAGTTCTTTCCCCATGCCCCGTCTTGTCCCATTGGGTTTTTGATCAATTGGACTTCAATAAATGCGCAGGAACCGCAGAACCGAAGGCCGCATAAAGTTTACAACGTTTAATGGACGATGCCACTTTACGATCGATAGTATATATAGCTATACACACACACACACACACATATATATGTATATATATTGCATATTTAGTGCCCCAGCTGAGCTCATTTGTAACCTTCCCCTCTCTCGCTCCCTCTCTCTCTCTTGCAGACTCCGGCTTGCCACAATACACTGGACGCGGCGCTGGGGGCGATGATTCCATGTCAGAGGATCGGATTGCACACATACTCAGCGAAGCATCGTCGCTGATGAAGAGCAACGCTGTCGTTGCTGCACATCAGCAACAGGAGCATCAGCGTCGTCATGCTGCCGCCGACGATACGCACAGCAATGAGGACAGCAAGTCGCCGCCACAGAGCTGCAGTTCGCCCTTCTTCAAGGTCGAGCATCAGCTGAAGCAACAGCAGCAGCAGCAGCAACAGCAGCAGCAGCAACAGCAGCAGCAACAACAGCAGCAACAACAGCTGCATGTGGCGGAGCATGCACAGCGCGAGCAACGGGAGGCAGCAGCTGCAGCGGCTGCAGTTGCTGTGCATCAGCAGCAGCGCGAGCAGCGAGAACAGCGCGAGGCAGCGCAGCGCGAACAGCAGCAGCGACTGCGACACGAGGATCTAACGCAGGATAAGATGGCGCGTCTGTATCAGGAGCTGATGGCGCGCACGCCACGCGAAGCTGCATTTCCAAGGTAAGTGGACGAAACGGTCAAGAAAACGAATTAAAATCTAACGGTTAACCGGTTCGTACGTGTAACACTTAACCTGCTTACAGTTAAAACGGTTACAATTATTAAACTATAAACTAAGCATAACCGGTTCGCATGTGTAACGGTTAACCGCTTCGCAGTCGAAACGGTTAGACTTGTTAAAATGTTAAAACTCAAAATTACGCATAACCGGTTCGAGGCTTGCCCGGTAACGGTTAACCGGTTCGCAGTTGAAGTTGAAACGGTTATGCTTGCCATACATTTCTATCTCAATTTCGAACTTAATTAATTTTCTTCCCCCCACCTTCTTTGCAGCTTCCTGCTGTCGCCCTTCTTTGGCGGCGCTGCCGGCATGCCCGGCGCAGCGGCCAATCACTTTCCCACCATGGCCGCCGACGAGAACATGCGACACGCCGTCGAGCGTGAGATTGCCAAGCTGCAACAGCAGCACCAGCAGCAGGCGGCGCAGGCACAAGCCGCCAGTTTCCCCAATTTCTCCAGTTTGATGGCACTGCAGCAGCAGGTGCTGAACGGCGCACAGGATCTGTCGCTGGCCGGCAAGGATATCAAGTTGAACGGTCAGCGCTCCTCCCTCGATGCCCTCAGCGGCAGCAGCAGCTCCAAGGATGGCGGCGAGCGTGGCGACGATGTTGTGGAGCGCAGCAGCTTCGGCTCATCTCGGCCACAGCATGCCATGAAATCCGAAGGTGGCGGCGGCAACACACCCGCACCCCCAGCACCACCAGCACCACCAGCTCCAGCAGGCAGCAATCCCGTTGCTGTCGCTGCTGCCGCCGCTGCTGCCGCAGCTGCTGCTGGCAGCAACTCAGCAGCGCCAAGTCCCCTTAGCAATTCCATATTGCCGCCAGCTCTGAGCAGCCAAGGTGAAGAGTTTGCGGCCACAGCGAGTCCGTTGCAACGCATGGCCTCGATCACCAACTCGCTGATCACACAGCCCCCCGTGACGCCGCATCACTCGCAGCCGCAGCGACCCACCAAGGCGGTACTGCCGCCCATTACGCAGCAACAGTTCGATATGTTCAACAACCTCAACACGGAGGACATTGTGCGTCGCGTCAAGGAGGCCCTCTCCCAGTACAGCATCTCACAGCGACTCTTTGGGGAGTCGGTGCTGGGCTTGTCGCAGGGCTCCGTCTCCGATCTGCTGGCCAGGCCCAAGCCATGGCACATGCTCACACAGAAGGGTCGCGAACCCTTCATACGCATGAAGATGTTCCTCGAGGATGAGAATGCGGTGCACAAACTGGTCGCCAGCCAGTACAAGATTGCCCCCGAGAAGCTCATGCGCACGGGCAGCTATAGCGGCAGTCCACAGATGCCCCAGGGCTTGGCCAACAAGATGCAGGCCACGCTGCCCATGCAGAAGATGATGAACGAACTGAAGCTGCAGGAGCCGGGCCAGGCGCAGCACATTATGCAGCAGATGCAGGCGGCGGCAGCAATGTCTGCAGCCATGCAACAGCAACAGCAAGCGGCAGCAGCACAAGCAGCTGCAGTGCAACAGGCACAGGCACAGGCGGCTGTACAAGCTGCACAGCAGCAGCAGCAGCAACAGCAGCAGCAGCAGAGCCAGCAGCAACATGCGGTGGCAGCGGCACAGCAGCAGCAACATCAGGTGGCAGCCGCACAGCAGCAGCAACAGGCAGTGCAGCAGCAACAAGTGGCTGCCGCACAGCAGGCACAGTTGCTCCATCATCAGAATATGCTGCTCACCTCGCCCGGCCTGCCGCCACAGCATGCAATCAGTTTGCCAGCGGCTAGCACGCCCGTCAGCGGTGTGCCCGGTGTGGGCAACACAGTCGGAGGCGGCGGCTCCAGCTCGGAAAAGAAACCAATGCTGATGCCCGTGCATGGCGGCGCACATGGCCCCAATGCCATGCGCAGTCTGCACCAGCACATGTCGCCCACAGTGTACGAGATGGCTGCCCTCACACAGGATCTGGACACGCACGACATCACCACCAAGATCAAGGAGGCGCTGCTGGCCAACAACATTGGCCAGAAGATCTTTGGCGAGGCGGTGTTGGGTCTGTCGCAGGGCTCCGTGTCGGAGCTGCTGAGCAAACCAAAGCCGTGGCACATGCTGTCGATCAAGGGACGCGAACCCTTCATACGCATGCAGCTCTGGCTGAGCGATGCCAACAATGTGGAGCGACTGCAGCTGCTGAAGAACGAGCGGCGGGAGGCAAGCAAGCGACGCCGCAGCACCGGACCCAATCAGCAGGACAACAGCAGCGATACGTCCAGCAATGATACAAATGATTTCTATACAAGCAGTCCGGGACCCGGCTCGGTGGGCTCATCCGTTAGCGGAGCCCCGCCAAGCAAGAAGCAACGTGTGCTCTTCTCCGAGGAGCAAAAAGAGGCACTCCGCTTGGCCTTTGCCCTCGATCCGTATCCGAATGTCGGCACCATTGAGTTTCTGGCCAACGAGCTGAGTCTGGCCACGCGCACCATCACCAACTGGTTCCACAATCATCGCATGCGCCTCAAGCAGCAGGTGCCACATGGCCAGCCAGGCCAGGATAATCCCATACCCAGTCGCGAGAACACCAATGCCACGCCCTTTGATCCCGTCCAGTTTCGCATACTCCTCCAGCAGCGTCTCGTCGAGCTGCACAAGGAGCGCATGGGCCTAAGCGGTGCGCCCATACCATACCCACCGTACTTTGCTGCGGCTGCTCTGCTTGGTCGCAGCTTGGCCGGCATACCGGGTGCAGCAGCAGCGGCGGGCGCAGCAGCAGCTGCAGCGGCAGCAGTGGGCGCCGCTGGCGGCGATGAACTGCAGGCTCTTAATCAGGCATTCAAGGAGCAAATGAGCGGCCTGGATCTGTCCATGCCGACGCTGAAGCGCGAACGCAGCGATGACTATCAGGATGAGCTGGAGCTGGATGCCAGTGCGCACAATATGAGCGACAATGAATCACTCGAGGGTGCTGGCCACGAGTCGCAGCTGGACAGCTCTGCAGTCTCCGAGTACGAGAAGGTATTGCAGAAGTCAGCGCTGGCCTCGGCTGCGGCTGCCGCCGCGTACATGA